>CM053567.1:131280912-131364477 GCA_028646485.1 Cryptoprocta ferox | reverse complement strand
TTCCCCCCTCAGTTTGTTTTCAGTATTCAAGAGTCTCTCGTGTTTTGTCTCCCTCCCTCTCCCTAACTCTTTTTCCTCCTTCCCCTCCCCATGGTCCTCTGTTGGGTTTCTCCTGTTAGACCTATGAGTGCAAACATATGGTATCTGTCCTTCTCCGCCTGACTTATTTCGCTTAGCATGACACCCTCGAGGTCCATCCGAGAGTGAATTTTAAAATGAAATCTAGGGTCACCTGTGTGACTCAGTCGGTTAAGTGTCTGATTTGATTTTAGTTCAGGTCATGATCTCATGGTCTGTGGGTTCAAGCCCTGCATCGGGCTCTGGGCTGCTGATAGTGTGGAGTCTGCTTGGGATCCTCTATCTTTCTCTCTCTCTGCCTCTCCCCTACTTGTGCTCTCTCTCTCAAAATAAATAAATAAACTTAAAAAAGGTGAAATCTAAATACTTTTGTATTATAAGATTCTGAATCTTTTTAAACCCTCTGTTTTAATTGGCTATCTCTGAAACCACTCAGGCAGGAGAAGGGGGGACACCACGTCCTTACAGCTAGAGGGGGGTAGTAGTCAAAATTCCCTCTTTAGCCTCTATTGTCATCTGATGGGGGCAGGCTCCTCATTACTCCTGGCAGGAGAGGAATTTCATCACCCCATATGATCTCCACTGGCATCACAGGTGGCAGCCTTATTCCTGCTGAGTGCTTATAAGAGTCCTGACTCTCCACTGGACTCCCTCTGACACAACCTCAGTGGGGACAGGAAAGAGTGTCTTGTTATGGTTGGATGGAAATGGAAGTCCAAATTCCCCATGTCATCTCCATTGACACTACAGAGGGACTCATTACAGGCCAGTGGGGATGAAAGTCTTGGTTCCCTAGTTGGCCTTCTCTGAAACCACCTTGGGGATTGGCACCTCCTGATAGCTTGGTGAGGATGGAAGTCGTGGTCCTCACTCAGCCTTTGGTAGTCTGGGTGGGGGAGGGACTACAGTATTTTCTGTGGTATTTGGTACCACAGAAAAGTAGAGAAGTTTGGAAGCAGAGAAATTAATATCTGAAAAAAAATTTCTTGCTAGGATCCTTTCTTTTGGTTTGAGAGAGTAGGCTTTTGCTGAGGCTTTTTTGTCTCTGTCCATTGGCATCCTGGGTTGCTTGCTTTTTCTGCTACAAATCTAGAATAGATGAGGCAAAAAGAAAACCTAGGGAATTCACCACCATTTTGTCCCTCATGTCCCAAAGTTTCTAGCTGGTCTGCCTTCTCCCCACTTTTCAGTCTTTTCATGTTTGTTTTATATTTTAAGTCCAGGGAAAAATAGGGAAATAATAGAAAAAAATACCTCTACTTTATCTTTTTGGAAATGGAAACTCATACAATATATCTTGTTCCATAAATATGTCAAATAAATAAGTATATAGTCATTATTGAATCTTCTGAAACAATGATATCTAGATCTCTGGTGTCCAATATAGCAGTCACTAGCCATACGGGAATATTTAAATTTAAATTAGTTAAAATTAGACAAAATAAAAATCCAGTTATTAAGTTGCACTAGCAAGATTTTGGATGCTCAAAAATAGCCACATGTCCCCAGTAGCTACCATAGAGGACTGTCTAGATTCAGAGCATTTGGATCATCTCAGAAATTCTATAGGACGAGGGTGAGCTAGACACTGAGCAAAATGGTTCATGATACTACTAAATGTTGATGTAAAAAAATGAGCAGGAAGAAAAGTATGAGCAGATGGGTAAATAAGTGACCCTGTGAATTATAAGAATAGAAAGGATGTGGTTTTGTTCACAAGACGAATTTGCAAAATGGACACCAACCTGCTACCATAGCATGGATTGATATTTTTAGTGATTCTAGCAGCACAGGTCCATTCCTAAGACAATTACTTTTTCTATGAATTGATGCAATTTGGAACAGTAAAAGCTAGTTGATGTGGCAGCTGAGATTAGCATGTATTTGCCCTGACATTGCATGTTATGTTGCATTCAGATATCATCTGACTTTGGCAAATGTTGGATACATTCATTCAACATTATTTGATAGAGGGGATACATGTATTTTATAGAATTCAGTTTTTTAAAACAATAAACTGAAATGACACAGAGGCAACTTTAGCAAAAGAGTATAATTTCAGGGCAGCAAAGCCCAAGTAAAGGTAAAATATAGGCAAATAAAACTAAAATGGCTAAAAATCATAGAGTTCAGAACTAGAGCTTCTTGTTTTTAATTTATTTGACAATTATTTGTAAAATGCATATTATTATAGTTCAACCATCAGTTCTCAGATGAGAAATTCCGCTACAGAGACATGGGTTTTATCACTTATTGGAAAAGGAAGGAAAGATACTTAGGCCATTTCATTGCTTCCTATTTGTATCATACAGCCATCAGATGTCTTTCATAGTCATACCAGCCATATTAGACCCCCCAATTATTTGAAAAAATACTTTGTACTTTTTGCCTCCATGGTGAACTTATATATTTTTTTCTTCATTAATTCATTCCATGTATATTTATCAGGCACCTTCAATGAGCCAGGACATTCTAGCAACAAAGTACATCAATAAACAAAACAAAGATCCCTGCCTGAATACTCACATGCTAGGTGAATAAATAATAAGCATAATAAATAAATTAGAAGATGAGAACTGTGGAAAAAAGACAAAGCAGAACAGGTTTAAAAGAGAATGAGATGAGAGGTATGGGGCAGACTAAGTGATTCTTACAGGACCCATCATCACCATCTGTTGCAATCTTACCTCATTTCAAATACTACACCCTTTACAAGGCCCTCCTTGATACCTTAGATTTTTTTAAGATTTTATTTTTAAGTAATTTCTACAATGTGGGGCTCAAATTTATAACCCTCAGATCAAAAGTCTCATGCTCTACTGACTGAGACAGCCAGGTGCCCTTCCTTCTTACCTTAGTTAAAACTGATCTCTCCCACCATGCTCATTTAGCAGTTCCTATCTTTATTACAGCACTTAGCATTCTGCCTTGCATGTCAGATATGAATACATCTGTCTTTTCATTAGACTCTGAATCCTTAATAAAGAGAATGTGGCTTATTAATCATTTTATCCCTTGCATTTTATCCCATTAACCACGCATAGTGGTTGGCCTAATAAGTGTTTGTTGAACAATGAAGCTGAAATTGAATACAAATTGGCAGAGACCCAGACTGTTTATAAAAGATAGTCTTAATATTAGGATTCAAAAATATAAATTACACATGTAGATGTTGGATGCCAATTCTCTGTTTACACTTACTTTCTCCCCTTCTGCTAACATCCATTGGGCTAGAAAGATAATGTTTTCTTTATTTTCTGCTCTTGCTGAATTTCTAGTAGAAATACCACATATTAACATGCCCAACAAATCAAGCAAAATAGTGTCATCATCAAGAACTTAAATTTGTCTTCAGAGCATTATGTATTGATCATAGAGCCTACTAAATTAAATGTTTGACATTAGAATTTAGACAATATAACCAACACTATTGTCTTTATATAATATCATGCTTTCATCTGAGAAACTATGGTTTATGTGAAATTGTCAATCTTTATTTTTCGTTTTGTTAATAAAAAATACAGAAATAATCCAGCTATATTCTTCTCTATTTCTTTCATAAAACATACTGCTTTACATGACAAGAACCAGTAGAACTTGTTGGTTAAGAAATTGTATTTCTTAAACATAATAACATTCTGTCTTGAAAGTGCTATTATAAACAACATTCACTATGTAATAAAGCATAGTTATGAAGCTCATTCTTACATAGTTACGTAAGCTCATTGATTACACATTCTGTGAGTATTCTATTCTGTAGGTATGAATAAAAGACTCCCCAGATAATCATATAACAAAAGGGTAAGTACTTCTTATATTTTACCTTTTTTTAAGAATCAGGTTTAGAATTTAAAGATTTGGTTAGTATATAATTAGAAAATTTTTATAAATTCTTAGTAATTCAGATAGATTGAATTAGTTGAATTAGTGATTAGTGTAGCTTTTTTTAGTAGAGATGTACAACATGAAATATTAATGAATGTTCTACTGGAATTGCTAATGATAGATTCTTCTGATTAAGAATTAAAAAAAATTTGTAATGTTTATTTATTTTTGAGAGAGAGAGAGAGAGAGAGAGAGTGCAAGTGAGGAGGGGCAGAGAGAGAGCGAGACAAAGAATCTGAAGCTGGCTGCTGACAGCACAGAGCCTGATGTGGAGCTTAACCCCATGAACCATGAGATGACCTGAACCGATGTCAGACGCCCAACCGACTGAGCCACCCAGGCGCCCTCTCAATTTTTTTTAATGTTTAGTTATTTTTGAGAGAGAGAGAGAGAGTCAGAGTGTGAGCAGGGGAGGGGCAGAGAGAGAGGGAGACATAGAATCTGAAGCAAACTCTAGGCTCCGAGCTGTCAGCACAGAGCCTGATGCGAAGCTTGAACTCACAAACTGCGAGATCATGACCTGAGCCAAAGTTGGATGCTTAACTGACTGAGCCACCCAGGCACCCCTTCTGATGAAGAATTTAAAAGAAACCTCTTTTAAATAAGGGAATGCTTTTTTCTTCCTAATATTTTTATTAAACTGAAAGATTGATGTTTCTCTTTTAAAAAACTTTTTTAATGTAAGCTCTACACTTGGGACAGCTGGTTGGCTTAGTAGGTAAAGCATGTGAGTCTGGATCTTGGGGTCATGAGTTCGAGCCCCACGTTGAGTGTAGAGATTACTTAAGTAAATAAAACTTAAAAATACAAAGTAATCTCTACACCTAATGTGGATCTTGAACTCACGATCCCAAGATCCAGAGTCACATGCTCTACCAACCGAGCCAGCCAGGTATCTCGATGTTCTTCTTAAAGGTACTTTTTATCCAAAATGCTCACATAGTATACATTTCAATTAAATTTTATCCCTAATGTGCAAGGAACTACTGTAGAGGATAATCATTAGAAAAACCAAATTTATTCATTATTATTATTATAGGAAAGTTAATAAGTCATAGGTGAGAAAGTTAACAGTGGTGGAAGAGACAATGTGCTGGTCAGAAGCAGAACAAATGTAAAGAACGCATAGGATGGTCATGAACATGAGAAAACATGTCTACACTGACTAGATTCAATGTTTGCTTGGCTTAGGGTTTGACTCTTTGTCTTATTTCTATTTTCCTATGTGACTGGTACAGTGTTGTGTGCTTGTGTATGTATATAGAAGCCTGCAATAAGTGACTAGTTAATTTAATTACTTACATAGGACTAGATAAGCTACTAACATTACTCTTTGTCTTTGAGGCTGTGTGTAAATGCTATCAAAACAAATGATAAATTCAACAAAAGTAAAAAATTTTATATGAAATGATTTGAGACAATTTAACTGTTTGACTTGATTTTCAAGGTTTGGAACATTTATTTTTTGCCATATTATTATAAGAAAGTTTAAAGTTTAAGTGGGCCAGATCTATAGTTGGTTAATCCTCTTCAGTACAAATATTCCCATTAATATCTCTCATAATTATTTTTATTAAAATGTACTGTTAGACACATTTTCAAAGACCAAAGAGGTTTAGGTATATGTGCAAAATTTGAATTTGTTGTCTGTCCATACAGAATGAACATTTTAGTGTGTAGTTGACTATACACACACAATTTATAATTTTAGAGCTTATAAAAATGTGCTTATCTATAAAAAGGATACAACATGGGGACTCAAGGTGTTAATAATATATGAATTTACTTTAGCTACACAATCTCTTTCACTTCTGAAATAAAGTTCTTACTCAGGAGTACGAATTCCTCTTGCATTTTGTTGATGTTCTAGTTACTACTAATTTATCAGTAAATATTAGCTGGGTGTTGTCATGGTAAATGGGAAAAATGTTTTTAATCTGTCCATGTAAGTAGGCCCACTGCTGTCAGCAGATAAGAGAGAGAACAGGACAAGGTATAGTGCTGAAGTATGGAAAATTAAAAGGTTAAAAAGAAAAAGAATACTTGTACTTTAAGAGTGATTTCCTTGAATATTAGCTTTAGAGCAACACACAAATAACATAATTGAAGAAGGTCAACACAAATCAATTTTCAAATTTTATAATTTAAGAAGTGGGTACGCAAATATAATTTTTATTTTAGCTTGAAATATTCATGAAAGTGTTTGATCTTCACCAAGATGAAAACAAATGATGAAATCATTTTCATATAATATCCAGTCACACTTCATAAAGATTTTTCTGAGGGAAGATATGTAACAGTAACTTCTCTTTTACCTTTAAACAACAGTACAGTCAAATTTATCTTTGTTTACCTAGTCTCTGGTCAATTTTAATTCTCCCATCAAATCATCTGTCTTTATTCCTTTCTGTGAATGCCAATTCAAAGTGACATTCATTATTCAGGTACTTTGACCATCTAAATCAATAATGTGCCTAATTGGACACTGTGGCACATTGAGTGTGACACTCAATGCAATAGAGTTACTTAAAAATGAAAATACATATACTGTGTATTTTTTTTGACAGTTAAGACTTACCCACACTAACCAATTAAAGCACACAGTATGCTAGCCTTTGCTTGCAGACAAAAAGCTATGGTGGTTCAGAGAAACGATGGATTATTATGAAGTGGAGAAGTTGGGAAAAAACTTCCTAAAGGAGGGAAGCTGGCAAAGCTGCAAAAGTCTAAAGCAGATGAAGAGGAGGGAAAAAGTGTTTGGGGTCAGGAAAACAGCAAGAACAAAAGGAAAAAGGGTGAGATAAATCAGCCAGTGGAAAAGAAATCTTAGAGCAGATCTGTGTGTTTTGAAAGGTGGGGGACCAGGCTTCCATTATAGCCTCAGGGTTAGCTTTCAGATTTACTCCCAGTTTTCAAGTCCTCACCTCTCAACCATCTTTGTCTTGATGACGTTACTGTTACTTAAAGGCATTCTCTTGCTTGTCCCATCTTGATTTCACTCTTTTTAAGTTTTCCACTCTAGAATCGAATATCCTTCTTTATAGTTGCATACACTGAGCAGTTCCCCATTTCCTGTGTTTTTTTTTTTTTTTTTTTTTAGCTACCTGCATTTCTCCTTAAGACTGTTCATGAAGATCCAGGAAACCATCTAGGTTTAAGTTGACCAATGCACCGAGTTCCACAAATGTTTATTAAGCACTTTGTAGGGGGGAGGCATGTACAGATGAAGAAGCCATGGTTCCTACTCTCCTGAAGCTTTTCAGTGCCCCAACTCTGCCTATATTATCTTCTACTACAATGAAGTTTAAAATCTTCCAAAACAGAAAAAAGTAAAATAACTAATAAATGCTAAGAAGCCTGAAGCTCACCCCAAATAAGAAACATTAGATTTGATCCGGGAAGCACCTATGATGAAAAGGTAACATGGTAGTTTGGATCCTAGCTCTGTCACATGTAATACAACTTTGAATAAGATGATATAAGGCAAGGGAACTGACATTTCTAGGTATCCAGCATAATGATTAGAATTGTGTATTATTTAATATTCATAGTTCACATCACCTCCCAGTTCCCACTTAAAAAAAAAAATAAAACCAACAGTGCAACCAAAAATAAATAAATAAATAAATAAACAGTATTTTTCCTATTTTAAAGACGACCAAGACTTAAATGTAAATAAAACTAAGAAGCTTGGGTTTTCAGACACCTGAGATGTGAGCCTGGTCTCAAGCCCCCAACTCTACCACTTACTAGATTCTAGGCTAAGTTATTCATTCATTTACTCAATACTCACTACAGGTCAAGCACATTGCTTGGCACTAGATTTTAAGAAAATATTGTGACATGGTCCCTCCCCTTAAGCTTCTTGCAATGCAGTAGAGGAAGACAAGCCTGTAAGGAAGCCTTTGTAATAGGGTAATAGGTGTAGTTCTGGAAGCCTACAAAGAGTAGCATGGGGTACAAATGAGTCCATTCTACCTGGAACTGGCAAATGGCAGAGGTCAAGAAAGCTTTCACAGGGGAGGTGGTTCTGGAGTTTCACAGAGTCACCCATTAAGTCAGGTGGTCGTGAGAAAAAACAAGACATTCTAACCGGAGTGGGCACTGGGGCCTGAAACAGATCGGCAAGAAATGAAGGTGGTTCAGAGTGGCTGAAGTGAGAAAACCACAAGTTGGGAGCAATGATATTCACTTCCCTTGTTAAAGGATACATAGAGAACATTTATACAGTTTTAAAAGCATATTGCCTGAGACCTACTAGGTGCTCAAAAAATGTTCCTGTTCCTCTTTCAGACGCTCCATTTGATTACATCCCTTTCTAGCTCTGAAATTCCATGATTCTTACTATACTGTATAGGTTCTTGATATATATTTGTTCATATGCTATTTTACACATTGTACATATTCAATAAATAAATAGTCTCTACTACAGTTGGCAAAAGACTGGGTAAGAAGAGATGCAAATTTTGATAAAGGATTGAAACAAAAGCTGAATTTAGCTTTAATTCTTTCTTTCTCTGTCTCTCTATAGTAACTTGAATACAGTTTTGCTTGTGTATATCTGAATGTGTTGGAAGTGTAGAGATTTAGCATCAGTTCAATTCAGGGACGGAAGTCAATATTTTCCCCTGGGAACTGCTCACCTGCTTCCCAAACCAGGAGAGCTGCTTTTCTGTCCCCAGCAGTTTCTAAGATCATTACATCAACCATACTGCTGGGTGGAGACTCAAAGTCAGCATATGGTACAAGTACATCCTCAGAGCTCATCATTCCTGTACTGAGTTAATACACGTAATGCACTTTAAAATAGCACTGGTATGTTGCACATGTCCAATAAGAACTAGTTCTTATTTTACGTTTCGCTGAAGTTTTGTATAAATGTAACGGAGAGCAGGGTAGGAGCATGGAAATAGAGTTAGGCCAGAGGAGGGAAATGCAAAAGGTATCAAGAAGAGGGAATGCAGGAATATATCCAAGAGTGTAAGTGTAATCCCACTAGGAGAAATACTTCTTTAGACAGGAAGATATTCCTACCATGACAGGTGAGCCTGAGGTGTATACTCATTGGAACCTCTCCCCACCCCTCCCACCCCCACCTTCAGCTGGGTTGGCCATCAAAGGGCCTCTTCCGGTCAAGTTGCCTACCTCTTGTGTCTTTTTAAAAAGCATGGTCAAGTTGTAGGAGAAATTCTATCCTAGAAATGTATTTCATGTCAAATAAGTCATTTTCCCTATTAAAAATATTTGTGAACAGCTCGGTATTTTAAACTACACTATCAGATTGATTTTTCTTAGATGTATATAAATTTTGACGAAGTATAGTGATGAGGTCGAGTAGTTTTAACAGAAGAGGTAAATTTTGGTGACATTAAAGAAATACTTTTTAAAATAATGGAAACAGGCATATATTCTTCTAATGGACTTCAGGACTTCTACCCTTTTGGAAAGCAAAGATATGGCTATTTATCTAGGTATAAATACTGTTAGGGAGGGAGAATAATTATTCCTAACAGTAAGCATAATGAGGCTAATAATAATAGAAGATATATCATCAAAGGAAAACACTGACTTGTGAGAAAAAAATTACTCAGGCACTGGAAGAGATAGATGACTTATAAAGCTAATAATGGCACTGGAATAAGCCTTTGGGGATAAGCACATTTTGTTTGATCTGTGTCAGTTTTTCTCACTCCACACGACTTTGACAGCCACCTTGATATAAAGTAAATGAGGGTCAAAGTAACAAGAAGGGTTATAGTTTTCCGCTAGAAGACAAAAATACAACAATAATCCTTCCTCCCTCCATTGTCAAAATCCTTCCTGTTTAAGGATATTGGAATCCTTTAGTTGACTACAATGATCTTTTGACTTTATCAGAATATTGTAACATGAAACTGTGCAAACTGAAGTGATCTATTAAAAAAAAGTCTTCCATTACACAGTTTCCAACTATTATTATAGCAGTAAAGCTATAAACATTTGAAATATTGAGATATGTATTAAAAAACTGAAATGTAGTCTTTTACCTTTATTAAACCATTTGATTCTCTGTACTCACTAAATTACCTCGATGATAGTATTTTAGAAAATCAGAATCTACATTATCCATATATTTTTTCCTAGAGATTTTATTTTCCTACAGGATGCCAAATTGGATGTTCATCTGTAACCATGGTTTAATAATGAGTACAAAACTAAGGACTAGAATTCTCAATAGAATTTTTTCATGTATTAGTGTCTCAATTTCTGCCTACAAATTGGTTCAAGGATACTCATCCTCGGGTCACCTGAGTGGCTCAGTCGGTTAAAGCATCTGACTTCGGCTTAGGTCATGATCTCACGGTTGGTGGATTCGAGGCCCGCTTTGGGCTCTGTGCTGACAGCTTGCTCAGAGCCTGGAGCCTGCTTCAGATTCCGTGTCTCCTTCTCTCTCTGACCTTCCCCGTTCATGCTCTGTCTCACTCTATCTCTCAAAAAACAAATAAATGTAAAAAAATTTAAAAAAAGAATACTCATCCTCAATTCACAAAGTTGTAGGAAGGTACAATGTGATGATTTCAATTTTTCTGGTAAAAGTGTTTGTAAAGGTTTGGCATTCTTGTCATTAGTAATATGATACTTTTGTATTCTTACTAGTCATATGTTTGTTATCGGTTGTCATAGAATATTGTGGAGCAAACACTCGGTGAAGATCAGAGAATATTTAAATTTTATTACACGCGTGGTGAAAAATTTGAGTATACATTACTTGGCGTTACCCATAATTTTTGAGAGGGGCCTATGCCTTAAATTAATTATCAACTTTTATACCAGAAGTCAGGTTACATGGGTACACAAAAGTGAGTTTCTTTGCCACAGCAATTGTGGTAAATTTGCTGTGATCATAGGAGACTTTATTTATTCTTGTATTGCAATTAGGTGTAGTTGCGTTAAGCCCAAACTTTGTTATGTTAGGCTGATACCACTGTTTGAATTATATGGAATGACAAAATTTCTCCATTAGAATGCTTGAAAAATATCATTGAAATGTCTAGGAATGAAACTCCACAGTGAATCTCCACAGTAAGGAAAATGGCCAGCTTATTTCTAGATGGAAATCCCCAATTGTCACACCACATCAATCATCTGACATATAATCTGACTTCCACTGAGCTGGAATGTACTTTTAAAGGTCAGGTCTCTGGATAAAGAATTTTAGCTTAGTGGGTTATGCAGCAAAAATGCCTAAATCCAGAGCACTGTTTTGGCATTGGCAGAAAGAAATAGCTGCTCTTGAAATAGCAGAGGGGAGGAAAAGTTTAAGATTATTAAACTCGAAGTCTTTTGCCTAAGCACATCTGCCTGTATTCCACTAACAATCTGGATAAAGAAATAGGGGTAGGGATAGAACCACATTTATGTACTTTCATAGAAGGTGCATACTAGAGTCCTGCAGGCACAGCTTATTTGGCCTGCATTAAAAAAAATTAGGAAATGCCATAGTAAAAAAAAAATTCCAGATTTCTGGTGTCTCTTAAGAAATTGGAACCCCTGGCCACAGTGGACCTATATTCAAAAGGGCGGGCTAGCGGTGGAAAGCAGTCTAAAGCTGAGAACTGAGTGCTTTCTTTACACATGCTCTATAATTTGTCATTTTCTTACGTTCCCCAATGTCTTACACCCAAGTTCATTTTGCTTGCCTCATTCTGCAGGCATTGTGCAGGCATTGAGATTTCTGAAGTTTATGAAATGGACGCAACGGGCTTTTTTTTTTTTTTTTTAAGTGGGCAAATCTCTGTTAGAAGAACGTTGGAGTTAATTCAACGGCTGGTTTTGCTTCCAAACAGCCCTAAATCTGCCGTTTTTCAACCTACTTTTTCAGAATGGCTAAAGTATGAAACTAAGTATCAAAGGATGGACCTTGTAGTCCTAGCTGTGCCCCTAGTCAGCTGTGTGACCTTGGGCTTGGTTAAGCTCTCTTGGCCAAAGGTGATGAAGGGTCTGTAAAGGCACTTAATACCTGTTCCGAATACCTCACATGGCTGTTGCACAGCACACGAGATTTTAAAAAGTACTCCTAAGCAATTTATAAACCGCAAAAACGCTTCCCAGCACAGGAGCCTGTTACAGAGTGTGACACGGTGGCTTTAGAAGTTGGGTTACTGGAATCCGCTCTAGTTCCGTGCTGCTCCCACCTCCCACGCTCGGGGGTGGGCGAACGGAAGAAGATTCTCAGGGGAGGTCTGGAAAACTGGCTCAGAAATGCAGCGAGAAGTTCCCTAGCGGGGGTAAAGTTGTTGGCGGCATTTTTAAGTATCCAGAGCGACACACCAAGTCCTAGCAGAGATGACAGACCCTGCTGCATGGCCAGCGCAAGAACCAGTTCCCGGGCCACCCCCCAGCTCGAAGCCGTGGCCCCACAGGCCTGACCTGAACCCTCCCGGCCGAGACCCCAGACCCAAGGCCCGGGACCTCACCCAAGTCCCCAACCCCCACAATCACCTCCCCCCCCCACCCCGCCTTCCCTCTCCACGTGACAAGAGCCGGAACCGTCACTTCCGGCGGCGCGGGTACCGCGCCTGCGCGAGGCGCCGGGGCTCAGAGAGCGGTCGGCAGCGACGCCGCACCGCCAACGGCCGAGAGTGGCGAGCGGCGTAGGTCCTGCTCCGGCTGCGGCGCGGCTGGCTGCAGTCTTGAGGGTGTGCTGCCGGAGAGGTCCAGCCCACTTGGCGGAGGGGCTGGTCGCCCCGCCCTCTTCCCCACCTCCCTCCCTGGCGCCCCACTGCCGGGCTCGCGCTCCCGACCTTTAGTGAGGCTGCTTGGGCGCCCAGGGCTCTCGTGGAGGCGGTGGCGTCGCCCCCGCATTCGGCCCCGCCCCCTCGCGCCCCGCCCCGTCCCCGCCCTCTCCACCGCCCTCTGCGGGAGCCGGGCAGCTGCAGCGGAGCCGCGGAGCGGGCGGCGGGGCCGGGGCAGTTAGCTTGGGGACCGCGGGATGTGAGGCTCGGCGGGCCGCAGCGCGCAGGGACGCTCGGACAGGCGAGGGGCGGCGACCCCTCGCGGACTACCGGCCGCGCGCCGGGCGGAGGACTCGCTCTCTCGCTCGCCCTTGCGCGCACCCCGCGCCCTCCAGCGCGCCGGCGGGACCATGAAGAAGTTCTCTCGAATGCCCAAGTCGGAGGGCGGTGGCGGCGGCGGCGGAGCGGCGGGTGGCGCGGCCGGCGGGGTCGGGGCCGGCTCCAGCTCCGGTAGCTCGTCCGTGGGGGTCCGGGTGTTCTCGGTCGGCCGCTACCAGGTCACCCTGGAGGAGTCGCTGGCCGAAGGTATGGGCGCCTGGGGAGGCTCGGGCAGGCAGGTGAGGGAGGGCTGGGGTGTGGCGGTGGCTTCTCCCGGTTCTCGTCCGCTTCTTTCTTCGCCCTCTTGGTTTACTCTTTTCGCTTCTGCCTCCTTTGCTGTGCCAGTGGGGGCTTTTAAAAAGTAGCTCGGGCTTTTTGGTCTGAAGCTGGCTTTTCTCGCTGCTGGCAGCTTTGACCAGGGTACAGTTCTCTCATTGCGAGTTTAAGTCATTTTCAGTCCCCCTTGACGCGAGGAAATAAATAGAAAACGTCCTAGTGAGTGATGTGGTGTCATGATTGGACCGGTGACTCATTAGAAGGTCAGGTCGTGCCGGATCGAGGCTCTGTTCTGCCAGCTGTGGCCCGGGCGGTAAGTAGTGCGTTGGTCTCCACATCCGAGTCTCCACCCGCGCCGCAGGGCACAGGACCCTGCAGCTCCTGGTATCGAGCTGGGTTTGCTCCGGCTCAGTCTTCAGTTGAAAAACAGTTTATTTCTATGTGGTGCGTGTGTGCGTGTGTTGGAGTGATACTTTGCCCCAAATTCAGTTAGTAGGTTGCTTTGGGGGAGCAGGTAAACTTGAAGTCCATTTGTCCTTGTTTTTTAGAATTTCAGACAGGGTACTATTCATACAGTTTCAATATGTCTGTTTGGTAGAACTTTAAAGGGTGGTCAGAAAGCAGGTTAACTTTCAATTGCGAAGTTTTGCGTTCGGTCCTTCATTATCTTTACCAGGCTAGGTCAGCGATTGCAAGTCAGCTTACAAGAAAGTTTACTCCGTTAAAAAAAAAAAAAAGATCCTGCACTTTAGTTTTGAATTTCTTGTGTAATTGGCCTGTAGAAAATACTTTCTCTTATTTATTGCATGTTTCATTTGATCTTTGAGTTTTTAATTACAGGATATTACAAAATAAATATTTTAACTTTGTAAGAAATTACTTGTTGATACATGGCCCTTTTAAAATCCAAGGTTAAGAGAATAGAAATTGAAGAGTAGTTATGGTTCTCCGAAAGTCAGACGTTGATGTGGTTTGGAGACCATAGACTGAGATTCCACGTATGTTTTTTTTTTTTTTTCGATATGCCATAAACAATAGCACACTAGTGCAAAAGAAAAATCTGAAGGTTTTGTCTATGAAATATTTAAAGAGAAAGAGATCTTAAATTATTCAGGGATGAGTGTCATTGTTTTGCAAGACATTGCCCTTAGTAATATTAGCCTAGTCTAACCTTGGAGAGGTGGGAGAAGGATCCTTAGCTTCTCAAAAGAATGAATATATGGTGATTGGTTTTGACAGGCAGATTTACTATGCTATAAAATTTCCTAGCTCCTTATTATACATGGGTTTCAAAAGTTGGTTTAGATTGAGTTGTGGGTTTTAAGAAGACATGGCTATTAACTCACATGCTGTACTTGTTTCTGTGAATTGTAGTAACTAATTGAAGTGTGGCTGGAGTAGTATTAAACTCACTTTATTTCACAAAATCCCAGATAGGTCTTTTATTTAGTAGAAAGAAAACATTGATGTTTCATCAAACTAGACTTTGGATTTGTGGCTTCTATCACTGCTCTAAACATATCCTATCATTACCCAAAGCAAGTCATTTTCAATAAAAATTAAGTAGTTTTGGAAAATGAAAATAAAAATGAATAAATTCAAAGGGGGCGTGTTCTCTCAACCACAAAAGAAAAAATTCAAGGACTAATGTTACTGTTAGAGTGTTCCACTAACTCTTGCTGTAAATTTTGTCATTTTTCTTGGGAAAATCCATAATTGAGTGCTAGGACAAAGTAGGAGCTGAAGAATCCCTTTTGGAAGTTGGGACTTCCCCACCTAACATTCCAGCTGCTGGACTAGACTTTTGTTTAGTTTTCTCTGGAGGGAAGGGGAAGCTTTCTTCCCTTGTGTATTTTTTTTCTTTTCACACATACAACTGAAAGTACCTATATTCAGTTTACTTTTTGATCCTGATAGTTTCTTCTTATGTCAGGTGCTTAAGACCTTGTCTTCTTTCCAAATAATTTAGGCAATATAGACAAGATCTTTAAGCACAAAGTCTGGTTCACATTCAAGAATGCTCATTCAATAACTGACAGATTTGTTGGGCATAAGATTAGGGCAAGTTGTTGTGGAAAGGCATTAGAGTTTGGAGTACCTGAATTGGGGCAAGGTATACCGTTGAGCCAGAAAAGGGGTAGAAATAAAGAAAGAAAAAACAAACTTGATAGGTTTTACATTTTTTTTTTTTTTTTTTTTTTTTTTTTTTTTTTGCCTTAGGTCCATGTTGTTTAAACGGGGCCAAGACCATAGATGCTGTGCCCTGAGGTGTTTTTGCCATGCTACTGCAAATATAGGCATCTTGTTCAGAAACACCTCTGCAGTATGTTTGAGTCTTCAGTAAATCTGGTATTCTTTCTCTCTGTCTCATATTCTGTCTTATATTCTCCCTCCTTCTCTCTTTCTCCTAAATATGTAATATATACATTTATGTATTTGATTCTTATTATTCACAGTAAAGGCACATAACAGTGAATTAATGAATTCTGAGCCATTGCCCTTGGGAAATACAGGTATAGGGTGCTGCAAGCCTGTGTTCACAACATTTTTGTCAACCAGTCAGTATATGCCCTTGTTTTACGTGAGTTTCTGTTTCTGTTTAAAGACCTTATTTAATATATATTGTTGACTCATTAAAACTGAACTTGAGGCTAATAGCACTATAACTCGTGTCTAAATGAAGCTTATCTAAAATGCATATTTTCTCTGTGAGGGACGTCACAACCTCTTGAGCTTCAGAATACTGGATGGAACTTTGCTCCTATGCTTAGGGCCATTTTAAACTATGAAATCACCAATAAAAAGCACAAAAATGAGAAAAACAGGACACTAAACAGACCTCAAACAGGACTCTTGTTTATAAACAAGGTAGAACTTCACCTTGACTCCACCTGACCTCAGAATTTTCGCTGCTGTGCTGATCTCCACAAATGATCATGAGAATGCCATTGTATTGATTCTGGGATGTAGATAAATTTTATCAACTACATGAATTTACAAATATGGAATTCCCAAATAATGAGAAGCAGCTACATGCGTAGGTATATGTTTATGTATATATATATACGTGCATATTTATATGTTATATATTTAGTAAAAATAATTAAACCAGAGGAATACTTCTCTGTTGTAACTGAACTGTAGGAGTAGTTTCTTCTCTGAAATATACTTTGTATCATAGTCTTTAGTGAAGTATGTGTATGTTTGAAAATGCCGACACTGCATCTTTTTAATTCCTGCTCAAAGTTTAGAGGACTAATATCATCAGAGTGGAGCATTTCTTTGTTTTTTTTTTTCCCTCAAAAACAGTTTAGTTTCAGGAGTACAGGCTAACCAAATCCAGCTTGTGCTTGTAGAAATGAGGTAGAGTCATGTATAAATTTTAGCTTGAAACAGTGTCAGATTGTCAAGCACATATAATTCAATTATGTTGATTATATATAATTCAATATCATCGTTAAATTTTTTACTAAAACATAGGACCGGCTCTCTGCTCACATGCCTTCATGGGCCTTCAGTGCTAGATAGAGGATTTAATGTTGACTGATAACAGGAAGAAGTTGGTTCTCAACTTAGGGGACTTCTTTCTCTAAATTTGTTTGGTACAAAGTGCTTAAATAAATGGGGAACCCGGAGACTGGGACACTATCCATAATTTGTTGAGATAATCTAATTACGAGGTTATGGGGGAGGAATAGGGATAGTATTTTGAACATAATTGCATGGGTAAGACTTTCTGTCATGGGCCGTGGGGGTTGTTGGTACTGTCTGTACAGGTAATTGGAAGCCAGGAGTTTACTTCAGAATTCTGTAGAAGGTGCTCAGTAGCTCTCTTAGAGTTAATTGCTTAGATTAGGGTGAGTTAATTTAGGCTAAGTTTTAACTGATTCTCACTGTTAATTTTACAGGAAAGTAGTAAAATACATTTGATTTTGCAATATAAATCAGTCTGAAAATGATGGAGTTAAGCATGATAATTCATTTGCAGAAATTATCTGTGGCTGCCCAAAAACTTGTAAGTTAAAATTTCTAAAAGAGGACAGAGAGAGCAGAAAGGGAGAATCTAATAAAAATATTGACAACTGTTACTACTTCACAACTATTTATTAAATGCCTTTTATGTGTCAGGCTCTGGAGTAGGGACTACTTACACAGTGGAGAACAAAACAGGTATTTCCTGGGGTGCCTGGGTGGCTCAGTTGGTTAAGCATCTGGCTTCGGCTCAGGTCATGATCTCACGGTTCGTGGGTTCCAGCCCCGCGTTGGGCTCTGTGCTGACAGCTCAGAGCCTGGAGCCTGCTTCAGATTCTGTGCCTCCCTCTCTCTCTGACCTCTCCTGCTTGCGCTGTCTCTCTCTGTCTCTCAAAAATAAATAAAAAACATAAAAAATTCAAAACAGGTATTTCTTTGTCCTTATGGAATTTACAGTCTAGTATAGAAAATGTTAAACAAAAATTTGTATCAAGTTAATGTAGCTAATTTTGATAATTGTCAGAAGAAAGCACAGAGTTTTGTAAGAATAACTAATTCAGTTTATATTGGAAGATCAAGGAAGACC
Organism: Cryptoprocta ferox; assembly: GCA_028646485.1. Lineage (NCBI taxonomy): Eukaryota > Metazoa > Chordata > Mammalia > Carnivora > Eupleridae > Cryptoprocta > Cryptoprocta ferox. The sequence goes on along the minus strand of CM053567.1, from coordinate 131,346,588 downwards.
TTTTTTGGTATTTTACCAGAAACCTGAAGTATAAGAAAAGTTAGGTAAAGGCAGAGGTGTGAAGGTGGGAGTAGTGTGGAAAATGTCATGAAGAGAGAAGTCTCTACAGGGGTAAGAGTTTTAGGAACTGAAACATGCCCAGAGCTGCAGACTATCCTGATTTAGCCACATGGTGGAAGGACCCAAGATGATGTTGGAAAGACGACCAGGACCAGGACTTTAGGATTTTAGATTTTATTTGAAAATGCAGTGGGAAGCTATTGAAGGATTTAAATTAGGGCAGTGATAATGCTCTGGTTTTTATTTCCCAAGATTATGGTGATTATTATAGAGAGACTGGTTGAGAAGTGTACAAATTAGATGGTTAAAATGGTGGCAGTGGGGATGGAGACAAATGTTATAATGCTTAAATGGGAAGACTTGGTGATGGTTTGGACTGAGGGCAGGGTATTATAGGAACTTCAAAGAATGACTTGCTTGTGCAGCTTTTGGATTGGAGGTACCATTTGCTGAGATGGGGAAGAGTAAAGAAGGAACAGTTTTTTTTTTTTTTTTTTTTTTTTTTAAAGAGGGGAAAGGGTTAGGAAGATATCCAGGAGTTCCAGACATACTGAGTTGAGATATCTGGGAGGAAGTAAATGTTGAGTGGGATGTTGAGTATATGGTCTGGTACTCAGCAGAGGTGTCTGGGCTTAGGGATTTTTTTTTTTTTTAAGTTATTCATTTTTGAGAGAGAGACAGAGAAAGAAAGGAGGGAGGGGGAGAGAGAGAGGGAGAGAGAGAATCCCAAGCAGGCTTCACACACCCAGCACAGAACCTGATACAGGGCTGAAACTCACCAACCTTGAGATCATGATCTGAACTGAAATCAAGAGTCAGACACTCAGCCAACTGAGCCACCCAGCTACCTTGAGATAGGCATTTTTCATAAGTGAGCATTCGGCTGTTATTTAAAGCCCTGGGACAGGATAATGGAGGGAGAGAGTACAGGAGAAGGCACACTGAAGGACTCTGGTAGAACATTGGTTTCATGCATTAGTGTTCATCAGAATCATTTGGAGGGCTTGGCAAACCACATATTGCTGAGCCTGACCTCCAAGGTTTGATTTCATATGTCTGGGTAAGGCCTATAATTTTCATTTCTAACAACTCGCTCACTGATGCTGATGCTGCTGGTCCAGAAACCACACCTTGAGAACCACTGATTTAGGAGTAAAAAAGGAGCTGCCAGAGAGGTATGAAGAATTACCAGTAGGATCTGATGCCTTGAAGAGGAGGGAGTGAACAGTTAGTTTGAGAAGTCATCTTGGTCACGTTTTTTGTCCAGGCACTCACAATTATTCATGCTTAGCTCTTTTTTTAAAAAAATATTTTATTTTTAAGCAATCTCTACACCCAGCGTGTGGGGCTCAAAATGAGGCTATTTCCTGATAATCCTCTTTGCTCCAGCCACAGTATGCTCCATTCCTGTTGTTCCATGACTGAATCTCGTATCTTGCCTATTACTACCTTTGCCTGCGTAATCCTAGTTGTCTAACTGCTGGTTATGATCACTGCCTTCTTCCTGTGGACATTTGTAGCTATTTGCTTTTTTCCTTCCTTATCACATTTAATCTTTTGTTTTGAGATACAATTATGTACGCACGTGGAAACACTAAGGTGGTTATTGTTCCTGTCTCATTTCCCCTAGCAGATAGTAAAATTCTTGAGGCTAGAAGTACTATTAATTGCTTTTTGAGTCACACAGATTGCCTTGTCATAGCACAGACCTTCAAATTCTTTTCAAAGGAAATGATTTTTTGACTTTTTTTTTTTTGTGTGTGAACCCAGATAGAGTTCTTCAATAGAATTTAACACCTATTTACAAACTGAAAGCACCATTGGAGGGCTCTTTATTTCTTGCCCATCTAAGGTCTTCTACTTAGGTCAGGGGACACTGAATTTTCTACATTGGGGAAAGCAGACTTTTTTTTGGTTTTGTTTTTAAACCTGCACATGCATGTTCATAGCAGCTTTATTCATCAGTCAAAAGCTAGAAACAGAAGGAGTCAACATCATGGTGGCATAAGGTGTACCTTTTTTCTTTTAAATGTGAGATTGATTTTTAAAAATTTTAATTCCAATATAGTTAACATATAAGTGTTATATTAGTTTCAGGTGTATAATACAGTGATCCAAAAGTTCCATATAGGTGAAGACAAACTTTTGAAGACAGAGTTTAAGGCAAAGTGTCATTTCAGTTAGCCTCTTTGAAACAACAAAGAAAGAATAACCTGGATGCCCCTTGATAGTTATTTTTCACTGTTGACATATTTTTCTTTATTTAGCAAAGGTGGCTAAGTTTAAAGAAGAAAAGTATTGTTACATGCAATTATGAAATTGTTTTTTTAAATTTTACTTATTTTTAAAAATGTTTATTATTTTTGAGAGAGTGAGCACGAGTGGTAGAGGGGCAAAGAGAGAAGGGAGAGAGAGAATCTTAGGCAGGGCTCTGCGCTGTCAGCACGGAGTCTGAAATGGGGCGTGAACTCACGAATCCATGTGATCATGACCTGAGCCGAAGTCAGACACTTAACTGACTGAGCCACCCACATACCCCCATGAAATTGTTTTATATTGTATAATTGATTTTGACAGTGAGCTTTTGGAGGGCACGATCTTATTTATCTCTTCAGTTTTTTGTCCAGCAGTTTTTGTTGTTGTTGTTGAATTAAACTCTCAGGAAACATTGTTAACTTTTTTTTTATAACATGGAGTTAATATTTGTTATGGAGATTAAAAGGTAATGTGTGATATTAATAAGATAATTTGTGACAGTACCTAACCTTACATGTCAGATTTTTCAATAAATATAGGCCAATTTTGGGTTCAGATTTGGTTTTAAGTTTGCAGTGAAATCTGCTTCTGGAATTAGAGTAACCAGCTTGTAATTTAGGTATTACATTTATCCTGAATTGAGTATCACATTTATATTTGTAAAAAAATTTGAATTATTTTAATGAGATAATTATTTTATAGCATTTAGCCATATAGTTTTTAAATTTCAGTCAGTTACATAGAATAGCAACATATGCTGTGACAATGAAATGAAGGTGATTTGTAGCATTACTAACACATGCTTCTCTTTTGAGTTATCATTATAGGGATAGCTCTTTGGTTATAATTTTGATTGCTGCTATGCTTTCTCTAGAGGTGGCGGTTTTATTCAAGGGCAAGATACACTAACCCAATTTCCAATTTTCAATGTTTTGAAACAGTGGAAATTATACATTATTTCCAAAAATGGTTCTAAATTGTACTGACATCAAATTTCTTTGCTTTCAGCTGTCATCAGCTTTGTGTGGTTAATACCGACTTTCTCATGCTGAGCAGTTTGGAAAGGTTGTCTTTGATTATTTTAAAAATAATAGAAATAAATTAATGTTTGTTAGCATTTTTTCCATTATGGGGTCTGCAGGAGGTAAAAATAGAAAAGGTCCTTGATGTTGTTTATATAAGGACCATACTAGAAGGTGGAATTGTTGTTTGTCCTTACATTGATTTTGGGCCTTCTTTAGCATTCTTTACTAATCTTATAGATTATCTTGTTTCTCTTTCATTCCTTCTTTCTCCGCTTTTTGGGCAAAACTTGAAGTAGAACATAAACATTTATTAGAACCTATATGGGTAGCTATCAAAATGATTAAAGGCTTGACTTGGAATTCTGAAAGTAGGAGTCCTGAGTGGCGATTTCAAAGCTACAGAAAGGTTTCATCAGAGAATTGAGACTGTTAATTCCTTGGTTTTATCATACCTCCATCCCTTTGGTGAACCATTTGTCTACTCACAAAACTACTATTTTTAGGAAACTTGAGTTGGGAAGTTGAGTGGTTAATGACTGAGCTGTTTTAAATAGTTGGACAGTTAGTTAATTTGGAGATTTTCTTGTCTGTGGGTATCATCTTTTACAAGTGAGAATGGTCAGCACATTTCTGCTAACAATTTTGCATCTTTTTGAAGGAGAGAAGTTGTTGTGCTTTTTACAGAGACACTTTCTTAAAGGAAATTTTGGTTTGTCCTAGTCTTGCAGAATTCCCGTAAAATTTAAGGGCATAGTTTGGGATGTAGCCTTTAGAGAGGCATTTTGCAGTGAATATTATTTTTTTAAAATTTTAAAAAAATGTCTTTACTTTTTATTTTTGAGAGAGATATACAGAGTCGAGCGGAGAAGGGCAGAGAGAGGGTGACACAGAATTTGAAGCAGGCTCCAGGCTCTGAACTGTCAGCACAGAGCCTGATGTGGGGCTTGAACTCACAAACCATGAGATCATGACCTGAGCCCAAGTCAGAGCTTAACTTACTGAGCCACCCAGGAGCCCTGGCAGTGAATATTATTTTTAAATTTGAAACATGTGTTGCTACTAGTTTGCCTATTTTAACATTTCATTAACTGGTTGAAATGGTGTCTTTTTGGGGGCAACTGTTAAAAAAAGGAAAAACTTGGGAGGTGAGCCAGCTGATACTCCCAGTTATGCTACTAACTTGCATTGTGACACTGTGACATGTTTCCTCGAGAAAAAAAATGAAGTGAATGAAGATGAATCTGTAACATCTTTTTCCATTTTAGCATTCCCCGATTCTGTCTATGTAACTGATTCTTATTGCTCCTCTGATAAAAGAGGAGCATGGGAAAGGAAGGGTAACGATGAACAATTTTAAGATTGAAAGGATTGTGTTTGATAATCATGCATTTGAGTTCTTTGACAAGCTTCAGTATAAATTAGCAATTTTACCCCACAGTATAACATTTTATTTCTTAATCATTGTGAAAAATTCTTTTCTAGGAAGTTGACTTTTGTAATACGCCTGGAAATAAGGGGATGGGCACTCAAATAAAATCATGTGGCATTTCAGAGTACTATTTAGTTTCAAAGGATATGCCACCATAATTGTTTTTTTTTGTTATTTTAATAGTTTGTATTCTCCAAGTGACTCATAACCTGTGTATTTTGGTGGGTATCTGAAAGTGAAGAAAGTTTCATGTTTTTAAGTTTTTATTTTGGAAAAAAATGTTTAAGGAAAGGTTATGACAGTACTTGCTCTGAGTTCTTTTTTGGATGGAAAGCTTACCCATGAGATGTGTGAGGAGTCCGTTATGTTTTGTTTTCAGTGCTGTCAGCTCTAGTTTGGGTCCTTAATACTTCTCCGAGAATTGCGTTCTCAAGCAGACTTTTCTTCCCTTTGTGGGCTCTTTACTCACCAAATCAGCTCTTGTATTCCTTTCAGTTTTTCTTCCTGAACTGGAGTTCTGATAGTTTGCCTAAACATATGAAATATAAACTTGTTACTCTGGGATTCGAGGCCCTCTGCAGTGTGACCCCCACCTCCCCTCCATTCTTAATCTCTCACTGTAACCCTAGGTGTGTATTACTGCACATGCACTTGATATTTTCTACACTTTGCTCTTGCTTTTTCATTCCTGTTTGTTACCTTATGTTGTTACATTGCCTAGAATGCAGACACCTGGCTCCCCATTCTGTTTAAATGTATCTTGAAGGATATAGTTACAATATAGTTACTTTCTTGCAGTCTTTATTTTTCTGTGAAACCCTATTCACAACCAAATTGGTATAATTATTATGCCTTCCTTTGATGCTCTGTATAGCTCTGTATAGCTTATTTTTTACAGCTTTGCTCTATTCCAAGAAAAAGTATAATAAAAAGTTGCCTTTACTGCAAGATTTAAAGCTTCTTTAAGTTTTGGCTTGTACTCCTTTTTTTTTTCTCTAGCAGTGCTGTACTCATGGTAGGTATTCAGTACATTTGTAAGAGATTGAGTTTTCAAATTGAAAAGCAGCCAGAAGGCTTCTAAACATTTAATATAAGACAACTGGATAACAACCGTGTTTGACATATCCACCTGTTCAGTTGGTATTTAGGAGCAGGTTGGCCTTGTTTTTCAAGTTATGTCCTTTTATGGAAACTAAAATAAGTAGATAGAGATATTTGATGGTAATATTGGTGTACAGCATTATCTAGGTGAATGAAAAAAAATAATACCAGGTTTATTTTTGGGTTCTGGGCATGTTTCATTTCTGTAGTGATTACACAAATAGTACATCTTTGTTTTATGGATACTGCATTGCTCTTCTTACCAGATGTGACTCTCAAAAGTGTTCTAGCCTGAGTTCCCTTGACCCATGTCATCTTTAAAGAAAGCCATTGCTGTGGGACAGGGAGGGTAAACTGAACAGGCCTAAAGTATGTGCTCTGGATACCTGATCTTAAAGTAACAATATTGGAAATGATCAACTGGCTATGGCTTTCTTTTGAGTGGTCGATAGTTACTAAGGCTTAATGGGGCAACTGGTATCAATCAGAGATTAGGAAGAAGGGGATCCTCTATCCTTAATGCTCTGGGGAAGAAAATACTTGATTATTACTCTGAGGGACCCCTCTAACTAGTGTGTATGGTATTGGAGGTGCTTTTGTAGTTAGAGACACATTCAGTTTTCTTTTCGATTAAGGAATTTGTAAGCCTGGCGTAGCAGATCAGAGGGTAGCAAACCGAGTCTTTATGCGGTTTTGTTAATAACTGATCATTATCACCCTCAGCATTCTTCTATTCCTCCCTTGGTTTTCTGGAAGAGAGATTTCTAACACACCACTTGTCTTGTCTAATTGCTGTGTTTACTTATTTTCCTAAATTTTTTTTATGGCTGGGTCATTGTTAAGGCTGGTTGGAGCTTTTTACATACTTAACTATTCTCTTTTGAATGAGATTCTCATGAGAATGGTTAGTCTGAATTTTATTATTCATTCTGGAATCATTAAGATGCTACTTTTAAAATGACTTACATGTAATATAGTAAAATATTTTGCTTAATGAATGTTGTCAGGACTCCTTTACTAGGGGAGTGGGATTATGCATCACTGGCCATGACCCACTTTCTCATTCTCTGGCCTGCATAGCAGAATCTCTCCTACTGAATGTTAATGGTCTATTCTTTGTATACAAAAAAATGATGCCACTGACTCATGATCAGTAGGACATGTGTTTTGAGTTATTTTTTTCCAGAAGTAGGATGGGTATATGCTCTCTGTGTGTAGGCCTTTAATGGTCGTTTCTGTGAGCAGTAACAGAAATTTGTTTGTAAGATAATGAACTTGTGTTGTAAGTAATAATGTAGACCTGAAAAGGTTTTTTTTGTTTTTTTATTTTAAATTTAATTTTCTTACCAACTAGCCTAGTTCAAATCCTAGTGAATAGTTCACTGGGTTGTTAAATCTCTTAATTTTTTATCTTTCAGTAAAATATTATTTATATAATCCAAAGAAGAAATTCTAAGGATCTCAATCTGAACTGTTACATACTTTAAAACATATTGGGGCACCTGGGTGACTCAGTTGGTTAAACATACAACTTTGGCTCAGTTCATGATCTCACAGTTTGTGAATTTGAGCCCCATGTTGGGCTCTGCATTGACAGCTCAGAGCCTGGAGCCTGCCTCAAATTCTCTCTGCCCCTCCCCTGCTTATGTTCTCTCTTTCTCTCTCTCTTTCTCTCTCTCTCTCTCTCTCTCTCTCTCAAAAATAAATAAATAAACATTAAAAAAGCATACTGAAGTTAGCTGTTATGGATTTTATTGTTTTTTAGCTCACTGAAGTGAGAACTTAAGAAATGTTGAAAATCTGGGGGTGCTGGGTGGTTCACTCAGTTAAGCTTCTGACTCTTGATTTTGGCTTAGGGCATGATCTCATGGTTTGTGGGTTTGAGCCCTGCGTTGGGCTCTACACTGATAGAGTGGAGTCTGGTTGGGATTTTTTCTCTCCCTCTCTCTCTCTGCCCCTTTCCCGCTCTCATGTGCGTGTGGATACACACTCTCTCTCAGAAACAGACATTAAAAAAAGATGTAAAAGTGTTGAAAATCCATGGATTTTTAAAAAAAGTATGTGTTTGTGTATGTCACTCTGCTGATAGTATTCTGTCCATAAGGAATGTTGGTAGTGAGTTTGCATGCTATATGAATCCATAGTGTTCAAAGTTGGATGTAACTAATGTCCATAAATTTCTTGTACGAGAAACTCATGTTACAGATTTAAGGTTCAGATTTGTTTTCACCTTAGAGTAGCATCTGTCTCTCATTAGTAAAGGCTATATGTATTTTAAAAAGTTATGATGGGCCATTATGGATATTGTGGGGTCAGTTCATTGATTTTTACTTTTTGGAAGGCTAAATATAGGAGTGGATATGGTAGGTGGTGTACAAGAATCTGAATTGAGGGTAAGACCTTCTCAGCTTCCTTCATAAAATATTCTTAAGTATTATACTAACTGGTGTTGTTGGACTAACAGTCTTTCTTTTAAAATGCTAGTGAATCATTTATTAAAATTTCCCATAATTGTAGCAATTACCCAGTTTCAGTTCCCTCATTTAACCATGAGAAAGTAGAGTAAGCAATGGCCCCAAAGTCACACTGTTAGTTTTGGTTGAAGAGGGAGGAATTTAGGTCTCATGACTTTAATTTAGCACTATTTCCACTACATGTGGCCTCCTTAATTGGCTCTGGTGCACATAGAGGCACTGGCTTTTTATTGGAGTGGGGACTTCGAGCAAGCTTAAAGCACTAGGGCAGCTGGAGTATTAATGGGTGTCTGCATAGTCTGAGGTATAAGGAGGTATACCCAACCTCTTTTGAGTTTAAAGCTTTCCCCCTTTGCTTTTTCCTAAGGCCATCAAACCTGTTGTTTGAGTTGTCAAACAGTTTTTTAAGATGACACGATTAATTTTAAAAAGTTTAAAATTGCAGTGTTCCCCGAATGAGTCTGTTGTCTCAGTATAGAAAGGTTCGATTGTAAATGAGAGAATGTTTATGAACTGTAAAATAGGTAGTATAAAATCATAACTTTAGCTTCTTAGTTGAATGTAGCATTGCATTATCTAGGACCTCCTACAGAGAACAAGGAGAATGGAAAGAAGAAAATAGCTCAGCTCCTATCCTCTACTTCTTTCTGTTCCTAGTTCAAGGTTATGGAGCTTTAAGGCATAGTGCTGTAATATCAAATTGCTTTTTGCATTTCATTGAACAAATTTCTGCTATATGTATTTAAAATAAAAAGGAACAAGGTTCTGTCAGATTTTTATTTTATTAGATCATAGTGCAGATGCATTTGACTTACATCTGGAACACTAAACTTCTGAGTGCTTATGGCATCATACAACAATTTTCTTAAAAATGACATGACATTGCTTCTATTATACATGTGGCATATTTTATACACATGCAAGTGAAAAGTTAGAAAAGTTCTTTATATATGATTTATAAGTATTAAAAGAAAACTTCTTAATCTTTTTCATAAAATGATGGAATTATCCCCATTGTTATCAAGAAGCATATATCTAGTATCTGTATCTTTCTGAGTAGGAGAGCTTTTTTTAAAAAAACTGAGATACAATTGACATAAATATTAGCTTCATATGTACAATGTAGTGATTGCATATTTTTATAAACTGTGAAATGATCACAGTAAGTCTGATTAACATCTGTCATCCATTTTTAACATAGTTATTAACAAAGGTTTTTTCTTGTGATGAGAACTTTTAAGATCTACTCTTAAAAATTTTTTTTTACATTTTATTTATTTTTGAGAGACAGAGACAGAGACAGAGCGTGAACAGGGGAGGGGCAGAGAGAGAAAGAGACCCAGAATCCAAAGCAGGCTCCAGGCTCTGAGCTGTCAGCACAGAGCCTGAAGCAGGGCTCGAACCCACAAACCGTGAGATCATGACCTGAGCCGAAGTCGGATGCTCAACCTACTGAGCCACCCAGGCACCCCAAGATCTACTCTTTTAGCAACTTTCAAAGATAGAATACACTATTAACTAGAGTTGCCATGCTATACATTACATCCTCAGGACTTAGAGCTTTTTTATGTCAAAGTATAACCCCCCCATTGTACCCCTAATATTTGTTTCTTTTCCCAATTTTAGAGGCTGTGTCCTTGATTATCTAATCTGTCCTGTTTCTTTCAATTATCTGATTTTTCTTCTATGTTCTAGTCTCTAATACTTCCTATATCTCATTTCTGCTCAGCATGTAAGCCTATTTATTTCTCTCATCTTAAAAGTTAAAACAAAAATAGAATTATGTGCGTATGGTAGTTGGGTGAAGAGAGCATTGGAGGCAGTCTGAGAAAACAGATGATGGGTTGTGGAGTTGCAGAGTATAAGATCCTATTGAGGGGAACTTGTAAAAGTTGAAGATGTAGGTTTCTGTACTTAATAGTCATAAGGCCAAGGAGTCCCAAGAAAAGGGTAGTATAATGCCCAATTTGGGAAGAAAAGACAAATTTAATAGAAATATATAAGAATTGGCTAAAATTTGATGTTTTTGAATTCTAGTGAGAACTAAGTTGTGAAATGGGTGAAAGATGATTAAGACTCTAATACCCAGGTTTTGGATTTATGAATGGAGGAGTTTTGAGATGTAAGAAAGGGAGAAAAGTAGTTAACTCAGTTCTGAAAACAAAACAAAACAAAACATTAATTCTAAAATCTGTCTTCTCCACTATAGGAAAGAAAATGTGGATAGGGAAAGGAAGGTCAAAAGATAGTGAATCATCCCAGTCTTGTGAATGGGACTTGTGATGAGGGCCCCTAGGGGACTGTGCTAGAGCAGCAAAATTCAAGAGGAATATGAATGTCCCTTTACTTGAATGGCCGGTTTTATATATATTAATTTTTTTAAAAACATTGTAATTCTGGAGAGTCTTATTCTCTAACACACTGGCTATCAAACTAATAAGTATATAAATCCCCTGGGGATTTATATTCAGTACATCTGGGTGGGGCCTGAGGTTCTGTGTTTTGTAAGCTTTCCAGTGATGCCAGTGTTGCTGTTGCCACAGGTCACATTCTCCTTTAGACAGTCTCCTGAGAGGTGGAGAAAAAAATACCCCAAAGTGATCAAGCAGTTCATGAATACAGGTCTTCCTCGACTTAACAATGCGGTTACATCCCAATAAACCCATCGTAAGTGAAAATATGTCAAAAATGTATTTAATATGCCTATCCTCCTGAACATCATAGCTTTGCCTAGCCTACCTGAAACGTGCTCAGAACACTTAAACATTAGCCTATAGTTGGGCAAAATCATCTACCCAAAACCTGTTTTATAATATTGAATATTATGTAATTTATTGAATACTGTACTGAAAGTGAAACAAGAATGGTGTAATTGGTACCGGATGGTTGTAAGTGTATCAATTGTATGCCCTTGTGATTGCATTGGCTGGCTGGGAGCCATGGCTCGCTGCCCGCTGCCAGCATCACGAGAGTATTGTACCACATACACTAGCCTGGGAAAAGTTCAGAATTCACAATCTGATGTGTACTTCCTACTGAACACATATTGCTTTTGCACCATTGTAAAGTTGAAAAGTTGTTGAGTTGAATCATCAAAGTTGGGGATTGTCTGTATCTGCTTTATTAATGGCCTGCAGATCAGATATTAGTAAGTAGTGGGACTGATGCACAGTTCTCATACTTCGACTGGGGTACTTACTGAACAGATTCCTGGACTTAAATCACAGAGAATTACTCCTAGAGAAGAGTTCAGAAAAGTTCAGGTTTAATAAGCACTCCATATCATTATGTGAAAACTCTAAATTAACTTGGGATTGTAGATGGGGGGAGGATTGACGACATATTGACAGTATTGAGTATTTCTTTCCAGGAACGTAGCATGTCTCTCCATTTTATTAAAACTTTAATGTTTCTCAGTGAAGTTTTTCTTCATTTGGGTCCTGGAACTTTGTAAGCTTAGTCCCATATGCTCTATGTCATATTGTATATGGATTGACCTCACCAGTGCAAAAAATTTTAATTTTTTAATGATTTTTGGAGAAGATAATTTGCCTTTAATTAGGGATATATTCTTTTTTTTAATGTTTATTTTTGAGAGAAAGTGAGAGAGAGAGAGTGTGAGCAGGAGAGGGACAGAGAGAGGGAGACACAGAATCTGAAGCAGGCTCCAGGCTCCAAGCTGTTAGCACAGAGCCTGATGTAGGACTCAAACTCGCAAACCGAAGGATCATGACCTGACCTGAAGTCAGATGCGTAACTGACTGAGTCACCCAGGGGCCCCTAATTAGGAATGTATTCTTATTTGGCCTGAGGAATCAAAGAAATAAAAAGACCATGGACTCTATTTAGGAAGATCTTGCAATCTGGTATGTTTTTAAAGAACTAGTTTCCCTGAATGCCCGTAAGTAGGGTGAGTAGAGAAAAACAAATTAAAGTCTTACAAATGTGAGAATTAGAGGAAACCTTTAAGAATTGGTTGAAAGAAACAAAGGAAAAGGGGACATAGTACTTACTGGGTATCTGTGAGAAGCTTGATTGTACTGTTTCAACACCCAGTAAGTGCTATGTCCCCTTTTCCTTTGTTTCTATTTAGTTATTTATTTAATTTTATTTTAAAAATTTTTTACATTCATTTATTTTTGAGAGACAGAGGCATAGCACAAGTGGGGGAGGGGCAGAGAGAGAATGAGACACAGAATCCAAAGCAGGCTCCAGGCTCTGAGCTGTCAGCACAGAGCCCGAAGTGGGGCTTGAACCCATGAACTGTGAGATCATGACCTGAGTCGAAGTTGGACACTTAACTGACTGAGCCACCCAGGCGCCCCACCACTGTTTCTTATCTTTATTACATGGCTTCTTTAAAGTCACAGGGGACAGCCCGTTAAATATTGTTTAGGTTATGGGAATAATTTTAGAAGTATTGTTAGCATACATAAAACCTTAAACAAGGGAGGAAATAACTAATTTTCTTTCCTTAGCTTTTCTTCTATTGCATATCTACAAATTATTTCACTCTGAAAAGTATTTGTTCTTAGAAAAGCTATGATTGTGTTCTTTTAAAGGTGTGACTGTTTCTTACAGAAGTTTCTGAACAGATTACTTCAAATGGGTAATTTTTTAGGGACGTTCCAGTGGGTATCTAGAATTCTCTTACCCAAGAGTTTCACTGTAGTCCTTAGTGACCAAAAAGTGCACATGATGGGTATCATGTTCTTTCAAGTAAAATATGTTTTTTTAAAATGTTTATTTATGGGGGGGGGTGCAGAGACAGAGAGAGAGAGAGAGAGAGAGGGAGAGGGAGAGGGAGAGAGAGAATCCCAAGTAGGCTGTGTGCTACAACCTGGGGCTCGATCCCATGAACCATGAGGTCATGATCTGAGCCGAAATCAAGAGTCAGACACTTAACTAACTGAGCTACCCAGGCAACCCTCAAGTATAGTATATTCTGATGTAAACCTGCATGTCTTAAAGATCCACAAGCTGAATGAGCTAACTAAAGCCTGAGTATCAATGCTTTTAAGACAAAGCTTGTTTTATTTTGTTTTTTATATATATATATAATATATATAATATTTTATATAAATTTATATATAAAAATATGTATATTTAGATATATATAAATTTATATATAAATATATATATTTTAAATGTTTAATTTTGAGAGAGCAGAGAGAGAGAGAGAGAAAGCAGGAGAGGGTCAGAGAGAGAGAAGGAGACAGAGAATCCCAAGCAGGCTCTGCGCTGTCAGGACATAGCCCGCCATGGGGCTCAGACTCATGAATTGTGAGATCATGATCTGAGCTGAAACCAAGAGTCAGGAACTTAACCTACTGAACCTCCCAGGTGCCCCTGATTTGTTATGTTTTAAATGGTACTTGTTCTGTCTGAAATTTTAAATGTCTTTATAGAACATTCTAACAGGTAAAAATATCAGTGATAAATATTATTAAATTATTTTGATATATTTTGATAGAGACTTCTAATTGTCTAGAGAACTTTCTCTTGTATTGCCAAATTAAATGTGGAAGCCAATTACATAGACAATTTAAGGACCAGAATTTGGAAAACATTCTGTTTGTTGCATATTTCAATAGAAGTAGTAAAATCTGACTTTTTTTTTGAATTGCATATTTCTTTGAGAATCTAAAGTTGCATATTGTTTTCTTTTGGTGGAGATTTTTGTGCTGATTCAAACATCTGTGTGTGTGTGTTTAAAGAGTTTTATGTACATTTTTTTTAGTATGATTGGCTTTTCTATCAAAAGTAAGTAAGAAGTTTGTACAGCTATGTCTGCTGTTATCTCTGAGTATTAGAAGAATTTGACTAAATTCTTCCATACTGATGTGCTGTGGTCATACCAGTAAGCCACAGATGGGTTATAGGTATGCCAAGATGATTCTCTCTTAGTCCTCAAAGTGGCCCCATTGTGGTTGGGGGGTCCCTGCTGGTTATCTCAGGCTGAAAACAGATGCCCATCATTTCCCCAGGGGATAGCAAAGTAGTTAGAAAGCAGTGAGTTGGGTATAGATACTGTATGATTTTCCATTATTATGACAAATACAAATGTAGTCAATGGAATATTAAGCCTAGGGAATCATGGAGGTTGGTGAGAAAGATAAGCTGTATTCTGCTTGACATACCTTATTAATCAAGAAACAGACTTGAACAGTCTTTGAATAGGAGGAATTACACCAGCTATTCAATTTAAGTCTTGTTTGTATTTGGTAACATCAAGATAAACTGATTTGAAACACTGTAGAGTGTGCTTTTCTTAGTCTTACACAGAATGTTTAAATATGTATCTGTTTTCTGAGCCAAGGTTTTGGTATCAGGCCTTGAAGTAATAGATACTGTCTCTGTGCTGATACTTTGGCTCTGTGTTGCGATTTTTCTCTGTAGTTCCCTCCACCCCCTTCTGAAGTAATTACAGAAGGCACTGTGTTTACTTGGCACACTTGAGACTGTTAGACAAAGTGCATGCTAGCATCAACATGTTGGGGCCAGTATAGTGATAAAGGATTGTGCCAAGAGGAGTTAACATATCCTGTACAGTATACTCTATATCTTCGGTGACTTAAAAAAAGTTTATCTTATGTGGATTGAATGTAGAATTACCACACTTTGTAACTTCCTCATGCACTTTCAGTTATAAAGGTTTTAGTGGTTTTTGTTTGCTAACTGTAGGCTGTTATGTGTGATTTTAACTCTGCTTTAATGAACTAAATACTGGAATATAGTTATGTATGCAAGTTGTTTAGTGTCAAGGTAGCTTAATTTCCAAGTGTTCTAAAAAATGGGTTTTGCCCTCTATGATTATTTCATGTTAATATTTTATATCAGTATGGCTCAAAATACAACTCCCTTCGAAACTTTGAAATAGAGCAGTTTTTATTTAATAAAAATATAATTTGTATTATAAAGTAAATAAAAATGGCAGACAACTTATTTGTTAATGCACTTTAGATTGAATTGCCTTGCTTATATATAAGAATTGTATAAATGTAACTCATAGTAAGATTGTAAATGCATTTTGGGAGAATAAACACATTTTTATTTAAATTTTTTAAAATATTTATTTAGTTTTGAGAGAGAGAGAGAGACAGAGTGCAAGCGGGAGAGGGGCAGAGAGAGAGGGAAACAGAATTTGAAGCAGGCTCCATGCTCTGAGCTGTCAGCTCAGAGCCCCATGCGGGACTTGAACCCATGAACCGTGAGATCATGACTTGAGCCAAAGTTGGATGTTTAACTGACTGAGCCACCCAGGTGCCCCACACATTTTAAAAACTTAGTGAACCTTTTAGTGTATTTCAAAACTGTTTATTAAAAAGGATTTTCTTGGGTCTCCTGGGTGTCTCCTAGGTGGCTCAGTTGGTTAAGTGTCCAACTTTGCCTCAGGTCATGATCTCACTGTCCACGAGTTCGTGTTCTGTGCTGTCAGCTCAGAGCCTGGAGCTGCTTCTGATTCTGTCTGTCTGTCTGTCTGTCTGTCTCTCTCTCTCTGTCTGCTCCTCTCCTGTTCGCGCCCTCCTCTCCCTCAAAAATAAACATTAAAAAAAAGAATTTTCTTTTAGTATTTTTTTTCTGATAGCAGTTGTCCAAAATATTTGAAGATAGAGTTAAAACATTCCATAATGCTCAATGAGCTGATCTTCCTTTGCCTAGTATTGATATTCTACCAGTCCTTTATTCCCTCCCAGTCTTTCTGTGTGACAGATCTATTCACAAATTCCCCAAATCTCTATTTCTGTAGTCCAGGCTTCCTTGCTTCTGATATAGACATGTGAAACAATGAAAACTTTTGAAAACCTAAACTTCTCTTGGGGCATCTGGGTGTCTCAGTTGGTTGAGCGTCTGACTCTTGTTTGGCTCAAGTCATGATCCCAGGGTCATGGGATCGAGTCCTGAGTCCGGTTCCATGCTGAGCATGGAGCCTGCTTAAGATGCCTGCTCTCTCTCTCTCTCTCTCTCTCTCTCTCTTTCTCTCTCTCTTCCTGTGCTCCTCTCCCCCACTCATGCATTTTCTTTCTTTGTCTCTGTCTCTGAAAAAGTAAAATTAAAGTCTGAACTTCTCACCAAATCAACAACTTAATCTGTTTTGGTTGAAAGGGGAGCCTACACATAGTCTTTCAAGTCAGAAACCAGAGATTCATTTGTCATCTCCTTTCTATGAATACCTTTATTATTTATTGCCTGGACTATGGAAGTGAGTGTGTATTAATATCACAAGTAATAGAGAAATGACTTTTCATAACAAAATAAGAATACATAAGGCAAAATTTGTCTATCCTTACCTACTTCCACTCCCCTCTGAAGAGTCTACTTGTATCCTTTTGAGACCTATTTCTTTCATGGTGAAATATCTTCAGATTTATTTCCTACTTTTGCCCTTGTCTTCTCTTCAATCTGTTCCTAAACAATACTTGCTAGTTATTATCTTTTTTAAAAAATTCTTGTTTTGCTTTGTTTTGGACTGATTAAGGCTCTCTTTCCTTCATTTTTCCCCCTGCATTAATTCTAAGTTGCAATACTTTTTCTCTGTTCTTTCAGTGGTTGTTCAATGTTAACCTCTATATGCATTACACATATAAGGACCCTAGAATGCTCTAACTCATATCACCACTGTCAATCTCCTCCTGATTTATGTCCAGGAGTTTGTATCTATCTTTACTTTAATCCATACATTAGGCCTGCTTATTGTTTTATAAGTCAGTGTTTAATAGCTGTCTTAGTTCATCATTGTTTGTTAAATGTCTAAATGTCAGACCTTCCATCTATGCTCACTTGTTTTCACTCTGAGACCTTATTTCTTTCTTTATTTTTATTTTAATAATTTATTGTCAAGTTAGTTAACATACAGTGTATACAGTATAGCCTTGGCTTCGAGAGTAGATTCCCTTGATTCATTAATTACATACAACACCCAGTGCTCATCCCAACAGGTGCCCTCCTCAATGCCTATCACCCATTTTCCCGACTCCTAACCCTCACTCCCATCAGCTCTCAGTTTGTCCTCTGTATTTAGGAGTCTTTTATGGTTTGCCTCCCTCTCTGTTTGTAATTTCTTTTTCCTTCCCTTCCCCTATGGTTTTCTGTTAAGTTTCTCAGATTCCACGTATGAGTGAAAACATGATATCTGTCTTTCTCTGACTGACTTATTTCACTTATAATAATGCTCTCCAGTTCCATCGACATTGTTGAAGATGGCAAGACTTCATTCCTTTTCATGTCTGAGTAATATTCCATTATATATATTATCTTCTTTATCCATTCATCAGTTGATGGACATTTGGGCTCTTTCCATAATTTGGCTATTGTTGAAAGTGCTTCTATAAACATTGGGGTACATGCGCCCCTATGAATCAGCATTCCTGTATCCTTTGGATAAATTCCTAGTAGTGCTGTTTCTGGGTTGTAGGGTAGTTCTATTTTTAATTTATTGAGGCACCTTCTCACTGTTTTCTTGAGTGGCTGCACCAGTTTGCATTCCCACCAACAGTGCAAGAGGGTTCCTGTTTCTCCACATCCTCGCCAGCCTTGTTTCCTGATTTGTTCATTTTAGCCTCTCTGACTGGTGTGAGGTGGTATCTCAATGCTGACACCTCCTTTAAAGTTCCTTTTAGTAAAGGCTATTTTGTTAACCTGAACAGTTTGCATTTCAACTTCATTCTAGAAGGTAGATAGCTTTTTTCTGTCAGTATTTTGAAGGTCTTATTTCACTGCCTTTTTACATTCTTTTACTGTTGAGAAGTATTGCCTTTGTGGGTGATCTGCCATTTCTCACTGGTAGCTTTGATATTTTCTGTGCTGTACTCTTTCACTGTGATGGTATAAGTGTGGCTTCCTGTTATTTTAGAATTCTTGGGTTTTCTAAATTTGGTGATTGGTGCCTTGAGTCAGTTCTGGAGCATTCTCAACCATATCTGTCCTAATAATTCCTCTTCCCATTTCTCTTAATTGGTAGGTGTGTATTAAATCTTCTCGCTGTATCCTTCAAGTCTCATAACCTCTCCTATTTTCCATTTGACTCTTGGTGCTGCATTTTGGTATATATCAGCAGCACTTGACTGCATTCAGATATATATCTTCCAGTTCACTCTTCCTTTGGGTGTGCTTCATCTGATGTTTACCCTTTTCAGTTACTATACTTTTCATGTTAGAAATTCAGTTTGTGGGACACTTTGGTGGCTCAGTTGGTTAACTTGATTCTGCCTCAGGTCATGATATCACGGTTAGTGAGATCTAGCCCCATGTCAGGCTCTCTACTAACAGTGTGGAGCCTGCATTCTCTGTCTCCCTCTCTTTCTGTGCCTCCCCTGATTGCTCTTTCTCTCTCCCTCTCTTAACATGAAAAAACATTAAGAAAAAATAAATTCAATGTGTATTGTAAAATTACCTGGCTGATTGTTTTTGAATTTATTAAATTTGATAACCGTTTAATCCCTTTCTATATTTTCAATTTCTATTTTGTTATTGTAATTATGTGAAACATTGTTATTTTATATAGTGTTTGGTAATTCCAGTATTCTTCAGTCTTTTCAAGTCTCATCATGTAGTTGGTGTTCCTTCTGGCTTTTGTTATGGTGACTGATTTCTTGAATGCTCAGTGATTTTCTTCCCTTAGGAAAAAAACCAACAAAACTTGTTTATTGTGTGCTTACATTTCATAGAATCTCACTAGTTGGAGTTTTTTGAGGTCAAAGTGCCTTCCTCCAGAGAAAATTTGAGTTTACCTGTACCAGCCTTCTGGATGTACCCACCTGGGGCTACATTAAATTGTTGGCTTAGTGTTTTGTTATTTGGTCATACAGGTAGTTGAGTTACCAATCTTTGAGAATTAGGATCATGCTCAGAAAGTCTTGGGAGACTTTCCCACTTCATCCAAAGCCAAGGCCAGGATATATATTTGTAGTGTCTAACGCAGGGTGTGGATTGGTTTCTATTTCACATAGAGAAGGAAGTGCTTTGTGGGTCCAAGTTCTATGTAGTAGTCCCACTGTCACATTCGGCCCTCCTCCAGGGTTGGCCTTTGGCTTCCGTGCACCTTATGGATTCATGCTTCCTTCTTGTTTCTGTCTCCAGGGAGTTCTCCTGATCTATCTTCATGATTATTTTGTCCAGCATTTTAAGAACTGCTATATCAGGAAAGGTTTTTTTTTCCTGAATCTGTAGTCTACCATGTTGCTAGAAATAAATTGTTATTTAAATTTTAACATGAACTAAGTATTTTTTATGTTTCTCAGTTGAGGTTTTTTTTTTTTTCTTATATCTAATGTAAGAAATCCTTTTCTACCTCATAGTCATACATAACATTTTCCGGTATTTTCTTTTAAAACTTTTAATGTTTAAGTTTTCATATTTATACTTTTAAGCCATCAGATTTATGTTTGACATGTTATGGGGTAAAGACCAAATTTCCTTATCCTTCCCATTTTTTCTAGCAAAATATAATTAACTAATTTATCCTTTTCCCAATGATATGCAGTGTCCTTTGTGTCATTTATCAATTTTTAAAATAGTTTTCATATATAAATAGCTCTGTTTCTGAGTTTTCTTTGTTTTTCTGTGGTCCTTTGTTTATCTCTGTGCCATTACCATGTATCTTACCAGAGTTTATGATCTTGGTAATTGGTAAAGAGAGTAACCCTACTCCTTATTCCTTTTAAAAATTCTTAATTTTTTGCACTACCATGTGAATCTTAGGATCAGTGTATCCAATTCCACAAAAAACTATTAGGATTTTTATATGAATTATATTGGATTTATTAAATAATCTGTGAGAATTTGTGAACTTTATAATATAGAACCTTCGTTTTCATAAAGAGATTTATGTATATGCATATGTATCTTTGACTTTTATTAAAGTTTTATAATTTCCCTCATAAAATTTTCATGCATCTTTTACTGATAATTCCTAGATGCTTTTTTGGGGGGGAGGGGTGTTGTCATAAATGGTATCTTCATTTTTTTTTCCATTTTTCTTTTAGTTCTTATATAGGAATGCAATTATTAGAGAATTATTTTTTAATGCAAATCTGATCAATAAAAACCTTTGTTTAAAATTCTATGGTTTCCTCATTTTTGCAGGACAAAGTTCAAACATCTTAGCATAATGATCTTAGCAATGATCTTTCATGATTAAAACCATGTATGACTCTTTACCATGCCTAATGTTTCATAACTTGATATTTTGCAACCTGTGCTTCAGTTAAATGGAGCTAGTTGCAATTTCTTGGACATACTCTGATTTTTTTTTAAAAGAAGAGTTTTAATGATCTATGATTTACATATCCTGGAATTCAGTTTATTTAATGTTTTTCCTATTCTTTATGCTATGCTTTTCATCTCCATGACTTATTTTATAACTGGAAGTTTATACCTTTTAATCCTTTTTGTATTGTTTATCTCCCCACCCACTTCTCTGGCAGCCACTAGTTTTCTCTATTTAAAGATCTGTTTGTTTGTTTTGTTTTTTAGATTCCACATATAAGTGAAATTTTATGGCATTTCTCTTCCGTTTTCTGACTTATTTCACTTAGCATAATATCCTCTGGGTCCACCCATGTTGTCACAAATGGCAAGATTCCATTTTTTAATGACTAATATTTCATTGTGTTTGTGTGTGTGTGTGTGTGTGTGTATCACATTTCTTTATCCATTCTTCTGTTGTGGATAGTTGGGTTATTTCCATATCTTGGGTGTTGTAAATAATGCTGCATTAAACATAGGGGTGCATATAACTTTTCAAATTAGTGTTTTCATTTTCTTTGGGGAAGCAGCCAATAGTGGAATTCCTGGATCCTATGGTATTTCTATTTGTAAATTTTGAGGATGCGCCACACTGCTTTCCACAGCTGTTACACCAATTTACATTACCACCCACAGTGCATGAGGAATCCCTTTTGTTCACATCCTTGCCGACACCTGTTATTTCAATTCAATTTAAAGGGTACAGTTTAATAATTTTTAGTATATTTAGTATATTTGAACCCACTACCACTGTCTAATTCTAGAACATTTTATCAACCTAGAAAGAAGCCCAGTATTCATTAGTAGTCACTTCCTATTCCTCCTTCCTTGCTCCAAACCCTTGCAGTTATTAATCTCTTTTATTTTTCTTTATGGATTTGCCTATTCTGAGCATTTCATTTAAATGAAATATGTGGCTTTTGTGTCTGGCTTTTTTCACTTAGCATATTTTCAAGTTTCATCCCTATTTTAGCTTGCATCAATATACATTCATTTTTTATGGCTGAATAATACTACATTATATGGGCAATACCACATTTGTTTATTCATTCATCAGTAGGTGGACATATGGGTTGTTTCTAATTTTTGGTTATTGTGAATAATGCTATTATGAACATTTGTGTACGAGTTTTTGTGTGAATATACATTTTGACTTCTTAGTGTATTTTTGGGACTAGAATTACTGGGCCATGTGGCAACTCCATGTTTAACCTTTTGAGGAACTACCAAAGTTTTCTACAGTGGCTGTGCCATTTTACACTCTCACCAGTAATTTCTGAATGTTTCCAGACTCTCTACATCCTGCTTGTATGTTGTCTGTCTTTCTGATTACAGCCATCCCAGTGGGTGTGAAAAGGTATCTCATTTTGGTTTTGATTTGCATTTCTCTAATGACTAATGATGTCAAGCATCTTTTCATGTGCTTATTGGTCATTTGTATATCTTCTTTGGAAAAATTTCTGTTAATATCTCTTGCCTTTTAAAAAATTGGGCTATTTGCCTTTTTATTGTTCAAGGGTAAGAATTTATCATAGATTCTGGATACTAGATCTTTATCAGATACAGGATTTGTAAATATCTTCTTCCATTGTTTGGATTATATTTTCACTTTCTTTACAGTGTTCTTTGAGACACAGAAGTTTTACATTTTAAAGAATTTCAATTTTTCATTTGATTGCTTGTGCTTTTGGTGTCATGTCTAAAAAAATGTTGCCTAATCCACGGTCATAAGGATTTATACCTGTGTTTTCTTCTAAGAATTTTATTAATTTAGGTCTTTCTTTCATTTTGAATTATTCTTTGCATATATGATGTAAAGTAGAGGTCCAATTTCATTCCTTTATAGGACTGTTGGATTGTCCTAGCACCATTTGTTGTAAAGCCTATTCTTTCCTCAATGAATTGTGTTTGCAGTTGTTGAAAATCATACATTAAGTATTACCAACCACAGTACATGAGGATTCCCTTTTGTTCACATCCTTGCTGACACCTGTTATCAACCACCTCATTTCATTATTAAGTCCATGAATGAGAGATGCCTTTCTGTTTATTAGGTTTTTAATTTCTCATTAATTTGCTCATTTCCCTTGTGATTCTGTCTTTGATCCAGTGGGTATTAATGAGTATATTCTTTGAATTCCTCAAATTTCCTTTTTTGATTTCTAATTTCATTCCATCGTGGTTGGAGGACATACTTTGTATGATTTCAGTTTTTAAAAATGTATGGAGACTTGTTTTATGCTCTAACATATGATCTGTCCTCGAGGATGTTTCATATGTACTGATCAATGTGTATTCTGTGTTGAGGGGAGCATTCTACAAATGTCTTCCAGGTCTAGTTGGTTAGTAGTGTTCATTTCTTATTTTCTTACTGACTTTCTGCCTACTTGTTCTATCCATTATTAAAAGTGGCATATTTAATTCTCCAACTATTAATTTTGCTGATAGATTTACCTTTTCATTATAAGAATGCTCTTCCTTGTCTTTAGTAACTATTTTTGTCTTAAAGCCTCATTTATCTGGTATTAGTTTAGCCATTCTGGCTCTGTCTTTGGTTGCTATTTATATGTTATACATTTTGCCATCCTTTTACCTTCAACTCATTTGTGTTTTTGAGTCTAATTTTTAAAAACATAACTTATGGCTCTTTATTTATAGTCTATACTTGGTGAGGCATCATTTTTTTTTTTAATGTTTATTTTTGAGAGTGAGAGAACACAAGTGGGGGAGGGGCAGAGAGAGAGAGGGAGACACACATTCTGAAGCAGGCCCCAGGCTCTGAGCTGTCAGCGCAGAGTCTGATGCGGGGCTGAAACCCATGAACTGTGAGATCATGACTTGAGCTGAAGTCAGATGCTTAACTGACTGAACCAACTAGGTGCCCCGAGGCATCAATTTTATATATTATTTCTTAAGACATGGTTTTCATTAGTTCCTTGAACATATTTGTAGTAGCTGATTCATAGTTTTTGTCTGGTATGTCCAACATCTGGGGTTCTGCAGAGACCTTTTCTCTTGACTGCTTCTTCCTCTGTATGGGCCATATTTACTACTTCTTTTCATGGTTCATAATTTTTTGTTGAAACCTGGACATTTTAAATAATATAATGTAGTGATTCTGGAAATGAGATTCCTCCACTCCCCAGAATTGTTTTTGCTCCTTGTGTAGTGACTTTCCTGTAGTGAGTCCATAAAGTCTAAGGTTTTTATGAGTTGCCACTGATATCCCTTCTCAGTTAGATTATGGTCAGCTGGTGACAGGGCAGATAGTTCCTAAACACCTGGAACCAGTAAGACTTCCAGCTTTTGCCAAGGGACTTTTTATGTGTCTTGGCATGAATTCAGTGCTCTGATGAAGTTTACAACTTTGATTTAGCCTTTACTTTTTTCTTGTACAGAGTCTCAGTGTCATCCAGAGGTGAGAAGCTATGGCCTTCTCATCTTTCCTGGTGTTGCATTCTTCCATGTACATGTGCGTGGCCTTCTAGATCCCCAGCAACGTGTTCGAGCTTTTCAACACCCTCTATAGACAGTTCATTTCTAGTTTTTCTTTGCAAGTTTTTTAGCCAACCTCTTCTTATCCTACACATGTAATGCTGACTCAGAGAGCTGCAGTGTTATATAGTTGCTGCGGATGGTTTTCAACAAATGCTCTAGTGATAGTGCTTTTTACACATTGAATCTGAGTCTGGTCAAATAGAGACAGACCCAGAGAATGGAGCTTTCCTAAGATGCTGCCTGACAGGTCTAATAGTGATGAGTCTTGTGGTTTTTTGGTGAATCCAAGCCTGTTTTGCTTCTACCAGTATCTGCTAGTTTTTGCATTACTGTTGTTGTGGCTTGTATCTTTTCAAGGCTACCTTGAAGCTGGGAGAGAATGATAGGAATAGGACAAGTTAAAATGTCACAAATCTCACTGGTTTTACTGAGATTCACTCTTTGTTTTTTTTTTTTTTTTTTTTTGCTCAAATTGTTGCAAACTTTTGGGTAGTGTTTATAGATGTGAAAAAATTGATTGTGACAACTTTTACCAGTGTTGCATTTGGGGAGGAACAGATTTTTAGAGGCTTTTAATTTCCTGCTTTGGAAGTACCCTTCCTCTGATATTTTTACACTTGTTTTTTCCCCTATATTTTACCTCTTTGGAAACTGCTGTACATTCTTCCAAGAGTTAGCTTGTGTGTTACTTTTTTAGTGACACCTTTTCTGGTTTTCCCACATATACTACAATTTCCTTTTGTTTCCATATACCTTGAACATAACTCTTTAATTTCACTTGTTACGCTACTTTGTTTATCCATATTCTACTAGATTGTGAAATATTTGAGACTACTTTTTTTGAAAAACATTTTTTTGAAGTTTATTCATTTATTATTTCTGAGAGAGCACAAGCTGGGTAGGTGCAGAGAGAGAGAGAGAGGGAGACACAGACTAAAGCAGGCTCCAGGCTCTGAGCTTTCAGCACAGAGCCCGACACGGGGCTTGAACTCACAAACAGCGAGATCATGACCTGAGCCGAAGTCGGACGCTTATAACCGACTGAGCCACCCAGATGCCCCAGATGAAGACATTTCTTATAATACATTTTGGAAGTCATTTAAGGAATTTTAGGGCCATTTTATAGAATACACAGATTTATTGGTTTGTCATATACTGGTTTCCATATGCTCTTTTTACCCCCCAAACTTTGCATCCCATCAAAAACTTTGTTTTTTCTCTTCATTTAGTTGACTTGATCAGGGATAACTTATAACTGGTTTTGAAATTCTGTCCAGTCTCAAGAAGTGGGAAATTTCGCATGTTGTAATTATTGAAAAAAATTTATGATGGTCTCTGCAGTCTGTTTCAAACAGAAGTGTGAGAGCGTTAAATTATGGCAGTGACCTGAAAACTCTGTGTCAGTAACTCTGGTGACAGTATTGATATTTGAGTGTCTGGGTATATGCAAATATATAATGTCTTTTGTTTAGTATCCTAAAGTGTGTCCCAAAGTGGTATTAAGTGTTACAGGAAGCTATCTGTATGGTATTCACCCACTTTATCTTACTGTTACCTAATACCTCAAACATAAGAGTATCTTAATGCTAGATCATTAATTTTACTTTCTGAATTTCTAACTTGGAAACGTTTTATATGCATAGTTCTCAGTTAATGGGGAATTCATGATATTTGTGTTCCTATGGAAATAACCTTATAAAATGAGTGGTTAGCTTCCAAGGCCTGATCCAATGGCTGATGTAGTTGATGCTTCTTTAGGATTCTGAACTGCAAACAAAAGGAACCCATGTCAAATTAGTTGACCAAAAAGGGAATTTTATTTGTTGAAAGACAGAAACTTGGTGTCCTAAATTCAGCCGTACCCTGAAGCCAATGAAGGTTATTTTGTATATAGTGTATTACATGTTATAGTTATATTGACATTTTTGTAATGCCTACACAAAATGCCATCCCATATGATATTATTTGCCTAGTCATTTGCATTTTGATAGAAATACTGGTTTTTACATCTTCACTAATAATTTCTTTATGATAGAATTTTATAAACAAAATCATGAGGCAAAGTATGAATATTTTAAGGCTCTTGATATATGGTTATGGTGGTAATATTTTACTAATCTTCATATCCACCAGGAGCATATAAAAAGATTATAAATGATTACCAATTTTAGAATATCCTAGTTAACAAAGGTAATGATGCTTTACTATTAAATAATGAATTTTTTTTTTAATTTTAGAGAGAGTGTGTGCAAATGGGGGAGAGGGGCAGAGGGAGCCCAACACGGGGCTCAATTGCATGACCCTGGGATCATGACCTGAGCTGAAATCAAGAGTCAGCTGCTCAACCTACTGAGCCACCCAGGCACCCATTAAATAATGATTTATTTGTGGGGATGTTTTTGGGGGGGGGGCGTGTACAGGAACAAAACTGTCCCTTCTCATTGTGGCTGTAAATAATGACAAAAGATAAAAAAAAAAAACCCAAATACCTCAGTTATAAATAAGGATAAATAAGATATTTCTTCTTTGATATTTTCTGTGGACTTTACATTGGAAATCGAATTGCCAATTCCATATCTCCAATTCAGTATCCAGTGGGCATCTCTGACTTACTGTGTCCAAACTCTGCTCCTGAGATTCTGCCCCAAACCTTTTTTGTTTGTCGAGCACCACGAAGAGTTTGAGATTTTACCTTACTTGTAAACTGATGGTTAGCCTGCCATAGTTAACATGGATACTATCAGAAGACACGAGACAAAGGATTCAATTACAGCAAGAGCTGTAGCCAGAGTTTGAACATTTGCTCCAGTTCTTACAGCCTTAGTTCCCAAGGGTCTATGGGCTATGTCAAAGGTCCCAGGTGATGCCTGTGCATACAGTGGACTGCATTACAGGAGAGGAACCCTGAGTTTAGGGAAGCGGAATCTTTTATAATGTGCATTAAATCTGCCCTAGAGAGGATAGAGGGGAGACAATATTATCTTTATTATGCCAGCCAGTGAACAAAACTGCCCTTTACAATTCCGAGGGATATACTGGCTGTGTTTTCAAAAGCTGTTACATATGCAATCTCGAAAAGATAGGCCAAAACAGAGATAGGGCCTCTGTTAGTGCCTCTGCTTACAAGATAGGCAGAAATGAGACACCCGTGTTAAATTATTTTCCAGTACAGTCTTCTCCATCTCTAATGGTGATTTCATCCTTCCAGTTCCTCAGTCCAAAAATCTTGAAGTCTTTCTTAACTCCTCTTTTTCTTTTATATCACATCCAGGCTGTCAAGAAATCCTGTCTCCTCTATCTTCAAAATATATCTAGAATTTTTTCATTTCTTATTGTTCCCACTGACTTTTTCAGAAACACTGTGATCTTTCAACAGAATTACTGTGGTGTAGCCTGCTAACTGGCTTTCCTAATTCCAATCTTGTGTTCAATCTCATCCCCACACAGTAGCCAGAGTGGTCATATTAAAATATGAATTCAATCATATCACTGATCTACTCAGAACCTTCTAGTGGCTTCTCATTTTATTTGGAATGAAAGCCAAGTCTGTAGTCTCATCCATACATAAGACCCTGCATGGTCTGGCTCCCTTTTATTTCTTTGAATTCTTTTTATGTTATGTCTTTTTGTTCATTTGGCTCCCCATCTTAGGGCCTTTGCACATCTTGATTTCTCTGCCTGGACTGCACATGTCCCAGTATCCATATGGCTCATTTCCTCACTTTCCGTCTTTACTCAGAGTCATCCCAGGCCATCCCCATGTATCTAGATTAAAGATTTTGACCTCTCCCTTCTCCCCAACAAAATTTTCTAGTTTATTCATCTCCACTTAATTTTCTTCTTCTCAGAATGTACCACTATCTCCTATATAATGTATATTTTACTCGTTTATCTTGTTTCAGCCACTCTGTAGAGTGTAAGCTCACAAAAGGAAAGAGTTTCTCTGAAAATTTTATGGTAAGTTTTGTTTCTGGCACCTTGTACAGTACTTGGCACTTATGAGCAGGTAATATGTATTGTTGAAGGGGTGAATGAGTGATTTATATGGTAAAGAAGTGAAATCCCGTTTTCAGAATTTAGGGTGTGTATTAGAAGTTTAATGAACAACAATGGAAAATGATGAATCATATTAAGTGCTTTTTATTCACAGAAGATCAGTGTAGCAGTTGTAGCTGATCAGTTATAACTACTTTCAGAAGAACCATTTTATTAATGTTAAGTCATTCGTTCACTTAAATATTTGAGTGCCAGACAAGGTGCCACTCAGAACATTTGATGATACTGTGACAGACAAGATGTACACATGGAACTTACACCCCATTGAGGAGAGAGGCATTGAATGAGTATAACTAGTATATATTGTGGTGGATAAATTTTTAGAAGTTCTTGTTATAGGGGTTGCAAACTCGAATACCTCCGCTTGCACTGGCCAGGCAGGTAACGTAAGGGTGAAGTGGGCTAGTGAATGTGGAGATTAGAGAGAGTTCAGATGCACTATAGAGCACATGCCCTGTGTAAAGGGAAAACCAACTGACAGGTCCATCTGATAGATGTCATATAGGAATGAGGACCTACTGTTTCCTTTTTTCCAAGTATATACAGAGAAACGGAAAATCTAGATTATCATCTGAAGTATCACATTCTTCTAAGGCACTGTGCAGTCCAAATCAAACATGGTTTTGACCTAAGGTCTCTCTCTTCTTTATAAGGAATATTGCCAATTAATTAAGGTTCTATCAAGAAGAAAATTCTGGGAGTGGGGAAGGCATTATTTTCTCTTGATTATCCATTTTTGTTTTGTTCCTCCTCAATTTTAATATTTTCCCTAGATCCTCCCATTTGTAATGATATAGCCATTTTCTTCTGACATAACTAACAAGGACAGATGTGCATGTAAATATCATTAGTATGTGAGATTTCTGGGGTGGGGGGAAGACTTGTAGCTGGCTCCATCTTATTAGCTCTGAGTTATTGGACTAGCTGCTTATCTTCTTTCTCCGTGTTCACTTTATCCCTCATCTGTACAATGGGAGTATCAGTTAAAATGCCTCATGATATTATGAGTGGTAAATAAGGTAATGTACTTTGAAATGCTGTGTATATTGTCAGGGCTGTGTGAATGCTGTGCTTTTGCCTTTTCTTCTTTTTCCAACCCCTCCTCCTCCCATTCCCTGCCTAATCAAATGTACCTGATTCATTCTATTATTGCTTTGTACTAGATAGCACTTACTGATACAATAACTTTGGTAAGAATTTAAGTTAGAAATCCTCTTTAGAAGTATTTTCACTTTTAAAAGAAACTTCTGGAGTCATTGCCTTAACCTAGAGTAATGAAACTCTGATGTATCACAGGACAGTGGTCATTGAGTAGGAGGATCATTCTTCTGTGAAATCCCACAGCAAAATAAGTGCTTGTTCCACTTATCTTGGAGACAGTTTTCAAATGACATTGTTTTCTTTGGCAGTGGTTGAAACCAGAAGTTGCTGGCAGCTTGGCATTTCCTCTGTCTTGTTGATTTGCATGATGTATGGTGATATACACAATACAGAAAGACCACATGTAATTTTATCCTTCCATCTTTCTTCTTCCATTCCCTAGGAAAACAAACTTGATAGGAGTAAACGCTGCTAAAGCCCAGTCTTTCATAAACATGAAGTGCTTGTGTGTGTCAAGATGTTGGAGCTGCAGGTATCTAGGATACCATAAACATTTTCTGTGGCAAGAGACTTATGATGCCTTTGGGGAAGTTGTGAGTCTGGATAATCAGCAGCAGTGTCTTTCTTGTAAAATAATAATTCTCAGTGGTGGTGGTGGGGTTTTGGATGGCAAGGGAGATGGGAATTACCTGGGGAATTAGGTGTGGAATTACCTGTGTTTCTTGTTTTTTTTCTTTCCTTCCAACTGAATCATGAAAAATTTAAAATAATTTGGAAAACTTGAAGGAGTTGTATAATGAATAACCTTATGCCCATCATCTAAGCTTAACTACTACTAACATTTTACACTATTTTCTTTATACATTTTTAAAAACACATGGATAATTTTGAATAATGGCTGTGTATCAGAAGAATTATTGTTCATTTCCTTAGGTGGGACAGGGTACAGAGGACAATGTATGCATTTTAAGAATGTATATGTATTTAAATACCCATTAGATACTAATAAGTAAAATGACACAATACCTACTACTTACTTTCAAATAGTTCACCACCAACACACGTTTTATGGTTTCTTTCACCAACAAAAATGTTTTATGGTTCCTTTCAAAACTATAATTTAATCAAGGATTGTGTATTGCATTTAATTGTAATGTCTTTCAAAATCTAGAATGACTCTACCCTCGTCATTTTTTTTTTTTTACTTCACCACACTGTATAAGACAGCTAGCCAGAGTCAACATCTTGGACTTGGACTTTGATTGTTTCTCTTTGATATCATTTTCCTTATTTTTCTAGCCCCTGTTTCATGTAAGCTGACATTGGGCCTTAAGATTTTTTAGGAGAAAGGTTTTTAACAAAAGTACGTTGTAGGTGATGCTGTTTACTTCATATGACATCACATTAGGAAGCAAATAATGTCATGCTCAATGCAGAGTGTTGATGACTCCCAGGTTTCTCCCTTATAAAGGAGTTTATTTCCTTTTGATACTTTGACATCATGTGAATATTCTATTTCTTATCAACCTTCATCTTGAATTTTGACATACATTGATGATTCTTGCTGAGTCCCTTTCTTAATATTGTACTTCTCAGTTTTGATACTTTTTCTTCCCCACGCCATTGACAATTGATATCATTTTTGGGAATGAGTAATGCCTTTCAGTGTTTTGGGCAAGAAAGTAGGTTGCAAACCATGGTTATAAGAAACATTTAATGGTAGTTCTATATTTATATAACTTCTTCCAAGTTAGATTTTCAGTTAACAAGTTAGAGAGCTCTGTCCCACAAACTTGGCTTTACTTCAGGTGCTTGAGGGCCATCAGCACTTCTGATGACTGACTTGACTGCATATTTGGGGTTTCCCATGATTATTCTTCAGATTTGATAATTTGCTAGAATGACTTACAGAACTCAGGAAAATGCTATACGTACGGTTACCATTTTATTATAAAGGATACAAATGAACAACAAAGATAAGCCAGATACATAAGGCAAGATATGGAAGGGCTTCTAGTGCAGGAGCTCTGGTTCACATGGAGTCAGAGTGTGCCACTCTTCCTGATACAGAGTATGTTCACCAACCAGGAAGCTCTCTGAACCTTGTTATTCAGAGTTTTTGAGGCTGCTTTACATGGACACAATTGATTGAATCACTGGTCATGTGATTGAACTCAGTCTCTAAACCCTCTTTTCTCCTCACAGTTTGGGAGGTGGGGTGGGAGTAGAGCCAGGAGGCTGAAAAGTTCCAACCCTCTAATCATATAGTAGTTTTCCTGGGGCCAGCCTCCAACCTAAAGTTAGCTAGGGGCCCTACCATGAATCACCTGATTAGCATAACACACTTCTGTGGGCAATACTAAGGGGCTTTGAAGCTCAGTGCCAGGACCTGGGGACAAAGTCCAGATATATATTTTTCATGTTTTTCATATTTGTAGAGTCAGAGTAATGCTTTTAATAAACATAATTTGTAGGACATTTCTACCCTAAAATGAATGAAGAAAGGGTTCATTTAGACATCATTTTTAGTGGCTCTTGTGGGTTGCTTTCCATTAGACACTGCTTTTAAGAAACTAAAACATAGAGGTGGTTTATTATGTTTAGGGGGAAAAAAGGTTATTTTTTAGCCTTCTTTAACTTTCACAAATTTCCAAGCCTTTAAAAAGAAGTGTTATTTTACATAACTAATTTTGATTTTGAATTATGTATGCCATTTTATTTATACCTGGATGTACAAGTGATTTGGGGAATGTTTATACAGGTAAATGTTGTCTCTTTGGATCTTAACTGTGTTTATTTCTATTCTTTGTATTCTTGAAAACATGTAGTCTAAATCTAACCTTCATAAGATGGAGTGGTATTAACAGCAGCATAATAGTAATCATAGTAGTAACTATAACAGCTACTAGCATCTATGCAATAGGTGATACTAGGCACTTTACATAATCTCATTCACTCTTTATAATAGTCCTGTGAGATCTTATTATATTTGCCAAATGTATGAGGAAACTAGGACTCAGAAGTTAGCATGCCTTATGTTCATATAATTAGTAATGGTGGAGTTAATATTTAATTCCAGATCTTGACTCCAAAAGCCTTGCCCCCTCTTCCCCCTTGCTGTGATAGATTCCAAGAAAAAAATTTAATGGAATATTTTGCCATCATTCATTGATTCATTCATCCAATAAATTATAATTTTGTGCTCATTAACTTGTACCAGGTGTTACTCTGTCTTCCATTTATACATAGCAGTGCTTGTTGCTTCAAAACCTCTAATCCCCTGTAGCGTCTGTTATTATTTATATAAAGGATCAAGTGCTATTGTTTCATTTCTCTGGTTAGTCTCTTTTTTTAAATGATGACTTTGAATACCTAGTCTTGCTCACAATATAATGTCTAGGTTTTTTTTTTTTTTTGTTTGTTTGTTTTGTTTTTGTTTTTATTTTTTTCATCATCTAGTAGTAAGATGTGGATTCTAGCATGTCTCCTGGACATTTTTGTTATTATTTTTTGGTATTATTCTTACTGTTACTTATTCAGTAATCTTACCATTTTTATCTTACTATGATGACTTTGGAAACAGAAAACTATTGAAGCAACTGTAAAAATTTTCAGATTAATTTCAGCTAGGCAATGGAGTATTTGATAAGATGATGCCATCAGTATATAATATGCCCATTTAAAAATAGTATGAGCTTAATTGTGCTTACATATTCACTCATTGCTTGTGAGATGACCAGATAAAGATATAGGGCTAAAGCCACCCATTACTAAGGCAAATTTGCAACCATTTAAAATTTTTTTCTGTAGCTTTTAGATCTTCTGTTTATCCTGAACCTCAGAATTTCATGATGATGAGCCTTGATATGGATCTTTTTTTAATTTTTAAATTTTAATTTAATTTTAAAATTCCAGTATAGTTAACATGCGTTGTTATATTCATTTCAGGTGTACAATATAGTGATTCAACAATTCTATACATTACTCAGTGTTCATCATGATAAGTGTATTCTTTTTCTTAAAGTTTATTTTGAGACAGAGAGTGCGGGCATGCTTGTGTGAGTGGGGGAGGGGCAGAGACCGAGGGGGAGAGAGAATCCTAAGCCGGCTCTGCGCTGACAGTGTGGAGCTGGATGTAGGGCTCTCCCCCATGTTGCTGGGATCATGAACTAAGCCGAAATCAAGAGTCAGACACTTAACCAACTGGAGCCACCCAGGAGCCCCATGATAAATGTGTTCTTTATTCTCTTCACCTATTTCACCCATCCTCCTACCCACTTCTCCTCTGGTAACCACCAGTTTGTTGCCTGTTATTGAGAGTCTGTTTTTCTCTTTTTTTCTTTGTGTTATTTCTTAAATTCCACATATGAGTGAAGTCATATAGTATTTATCTTTCTCTGACTTACTTAGCATTATACCATCTAGATCCATCCATATTGTTGCAAACGGCAAGATTTCAGCCTTTTTAATAATTAATATTCCATTGTATATATGTTGGGTTAACTCTTTACTTATGGAAGCTCACAGTACTTTAAGTTTGGGATTGTATGTATGTGTTATATTTTTGATATATTTTTCTTTTTTCTTTTCTCTCATCTCTTTCTGGAACTTCTATTATTGTGATATTAGAGCTATTGGACTGGTCCTTTTATGTTCCTGTCTTTTCTCTCTATTTATTTATTTATTTAGTCTGGAAAATTTCTGGAAATTTTCTTTAATTTTATCTTCTAGCTTCTCTGTTAAAAATTTTCCCTTTTGATCTCTTAGTTTAAATATGCAAAAGTCATTCCTCATTCTACGCATATCCCTTTTACAGGACCCTGCTTTTATTTCATGACTATAGTATTTTCCTTCCACCTTGAAAATATTTATAGGTTCATTGGAAAATTTCTTTAGTTCCTTTTTTCCTGTTTGCTTCTTTTCATCTCTTATTTATGTTGGAGGCTTTCTGTGAATGTCTGATGAAACTTTGATGTCTGTTTTTTTTTTTTGTTTTGTTTTTCCTTTTTTTTTTTTTAAAGAGTGAGGCTCTTTAAAATGATTGGAAGGGGTTCGTGCAAATTTCAAGGGTTTCTTGATTCAGGGTTTCACTTTAGTGTGATGAGTCAGAAAACTACTTTGTTTTTATTGTGTGACTCCCAAATTTCAGTTTTTGTATTTTTTTAATTCCATCTAGTTTCCAAGAAGAAAGCTTCTCTGTGGTGATTAGTATGCACTGTATGTCTGTATGTCTGGTTCTTGTAGCTGAACAGTGGTCTTGATGTGGAGATTATCTTCTCAGTATGTAGACTAGACTTTAACTTAATTCTCTTGTTTTTAGGACTATACTTTTACCTCTCCTCTCCTGTCCCCATGCCTCCAAATGGTGCCTTGTGTCCCAGATTACTGCTGGTTTAACTCATGCTGCCTCGGTGTAGTGTTGGAATGGGATAAGGAAGGAATCTAGTGGTCTGACTGCTTTTATGAAGACTTTACGCCATTCTTCTTATTTTCTCATTGCATCCCTGCATTCAAAGGGCCCCTATAATTCTTTGGTGTTTCAGGTTTATGCCATTAGACTGGGTTTGGTTCTTGCTCATCCTTGCTCCCTTCCTCTCCCAATCAGATGCTTGGTATGGTCTTTCTCTGTCCTGTTTAATCCTTTACCGTGTGTCCATAAGTTTTTCATTTCCCAAAATTTTGTTGACATGTCTTGTTTCTTTCATTCTCTTTGACCTTATGGATTTATGCCTTTAAAAATCCTTTATTGGGGCCCCTGAGTGGCTTAGTCAGTTAAGCATCCAACTTTGGCTCAAGTCATGATCTCATGGTTTGTGGGTTCTAGCCCTGCATCAGGCTCTGTGCTGACAGCTTGGAGCCTGGAACCTGCTTTGGATTCTGTGTCTCCTTCTCTTTCTGTCCCTCCCCTGCTTGTGCTCTGTCTCTCTTAAAAATAAAGAAACATTAAACAAATAAAAAAATCCTTTATTTTTGTTACAGAGGAGTACAGTGGTAAATGCTAGGGTTGAGATCACCATGTGTTAATTAGAAGTCTCTTGACTTTGTGTGACTTCCTTTTGTATGCTGCTTTTACCCAATAGCGGTGGCTTTCCTTTATCTGTTTTAAGGTGACAGGTACCTTTCTCATTCACTTAAAATAAATTTTCTACATTATTTAACAATTACCAATAAAAGACACACTCCTTATAACATCCAACACTACAATAGCATATGAAGGAAAAATTGTTCCTCTTCCTTTTAATTATAGGATTCTGAGCCAAACTTTGGTGAGTGTCCCTGCATGTTGTTTCTTATGTTCATAAAAACATTTAACATGTGTTTTTAAATTTGCAAAATACACCATCCACATACCTATCTAATGATAGACCAGCAGAAAATATTGTACTCCTTGAATGTTGAGAGTTATATAATACTCTCCTACAACTGAAAGAAGAAGGTAACCCTTTAGAAGAAGGGACCAATGATAGGAAGGCAAGACACAGAAGAGGGAATATAAGTGGCCAACAAAAAAGAGGTAAAGATACTCAATTTCACTGAGATGGAGAGGAAAACAAGATAGAAATAACAATGCCATGAATCTTTTTCTTTCAAGTTGGCAAAATTTTAAATGTCTTAGTAACTTCTAGTGAGCATATGAGAAAATTGTCTCTTATGTTGCTCCTGGAAGTTGCTGTAATCTTTCAGCATTTAATCTGGCAGTATCAAATTTGAGATGTGTTTTTCCTTTGATAGACTCTTCCTTGGAAATCTGTGCTACAGGAACAAAACACCAGTCCTTAAGAGTGATTGTACAAGGTGTTTAATGCAACATTCATTGTCCATAATGGCAAGAGACAGATAAATAAAATACCAGACTAAGTTGAATGACCAACACTTTGGAGATGATCACATTGTAACACTTAGATGGTATAGCATACTATACAACTTTTTAAAAAGAATGAGTTAAGCCATGTGTTATTGTAGTCTGTGTAGATGATCCTATTTTGATAAAAAAAAAAGGAGGTGGGTGGGGAGGAGAGGCTTAACTTTATATAGGGATATATATGTTTTGAAACCAGACATTTGTATAAACATTATCCAATAAAACCTACCTCAAAGTTACCTTAAAAACAAACTTAACGAGTAAAAGGTAATTGGAGGATTTCCTGGGTGGCTAGCACTTGAAATTAAATGGAGATTAATGATGATTAATCTAAGGCTGATTACAATATAAAACTAGTACATTTAATCCAGGGCCTTGCTTTCTTCTTCAGTTAACCTAGTGGACTTCTTAGCCCTGTTCTCAGGATTATTTTGTTACTGATGAATTTCCACTCCTTTGGGGACTTGTAGTTGGTAAAGTACCAGAGGAAGTAAGTGAAGGGAAGATAAGGAAATAAACTGGTTCTATCATTCATGTTTTCATTCTTTCATGTTATTTTTCTGACTACATTTCTGAATACATATATGCACCATCAGCAAATTAAAGACAAATGAAAACATGGAAAAATAATGGCTTAATAGGAAGAATAACTGCTAGTTATCAAGAGGAAAAGTTAGTCTGTAGAAACACATGCCTATGTTCATAAACAATTAACCCAAGGCACCTGGCATGTCTGGAGCAGTGCTTTGCGAGGTGGTATTCAGTCAAGTGCAAGCTACATTGTCATTATTTAAATACTGCTAATTGAAACAAATTTAGATTGGCTTAAAGCCGCTCCTTCATTTAAATATGTTTACCTTTTGTGTTGGGTTGGGGACAAAAGAGGTGATATTTAAGTTAGGCAGCTCATGGAATTGTTTTAACATGTGAGCCCCATGTCCTACCCTGGAAAAAAAACAGGGAGGCTGATAATCATTGCTTTTCAGAATATATACTCACAAATTGGAAGGAATGCCTATATTACATGATTTATAGATTACAAAAGATAGCAGTAATTTTAACTTCCATAAATACCCATTTGTTTCCCATTTTACTCTGCCAGACCAGTATCTGTCATTAGTTCTTTTCTTTTCTGGGGATTTTGAGAATATTTGATATGCTTATTAATAGTACCCTCATAGTCCCATATTTGGAATTGAAAATATAGCGTTAATTTAATAACTGTGCCTTGACTTGGACTTGAACTGTGTATTGAATTGGACATAGAAATATATAATAAGTGGAATTTGTGGTAACTGCCAGTAATCTTGTGATATACGTATCCAGTGAGTTGAGAATCGAAGTACTTGGTAATATAGTCAAAACTCTAGATAAAAATTCTGAGGGAGAGATGAGTGATGAGCATGAATTGGATTGGTCATGAAAGACTTCTCGGAGGAAACATATGTGTTGAAGAATTTGGTAGATATGAGTTGGTGGCAAGCAGATGATACTCCTCTCTTGAGTTATTATAATGTTTTAACTAAGTTACTTCCCCCTAAATGCATTCTTCAAACAGAATTATTTATTAGTTTATAAATAATCAGAAAATGCTGGAAAGTACAGTGTTTGGAGAAATACAAATAAATTATTCCTTTTCTCAAAGCAGGCACTATTCAGGACCATTATTTACCTTGCTTAGGTATAAATCCACAGTTGATGTTAGAAAGTTAGAAAACATTTGGCCAGATCTATGGCTAATGAAATTAACAAACTTTAACTTTTAGGAACAGGGGTTTTATGAAGAAAACTTAGTATTTCCCCCCTAATTTTGCTAATTCATTGGCATAAATTTACTTTGTTTTGTGGGTTGAGAATGAATATATAAGATTCATGGTTTGTCTAGGAACTTTTTTCTCTGGTTCAGTGGATACTTAACTAGGTCGTATATCAGAAGCAGCTGGGAGACTACCCCTCACCCCCTGGTGAGAACGTAAACAGAGGCAGAAGAATACAATTAGCCTGGGGTTTTTTAGCAGTGTATTTACTAGGCCTGACTGAGACCTTCTGATTTATACTTGTGGTCAGAACTTGGAAAGCTATTGAAGATATATTCATTCTCTCTCTTTCTTTCTATCTCTCTTACCAGCTCACCAGGCTATGTTTGGAAAGCGTTGTTCTAGAGTAATCTCTAGATAAATACCTAAAAACAAGTGCTGTTTAAATGATTTATCTTGACCTATACTCATACTACTTCCATGTCTAGATCTAACTTTTAGCATTTTCTTTATTTTTTTTAATAAAATTTGAGTAGGTTAGCACTTTATTAGTGCTACTAATTTGTTAATGTTTGCATCTGAAATTAATGCTAACCGAACTTAAAAAACAGAACAAAACAAAAAAACCCTGCACCGTTAGAGCTTTTACCTGAAATATCTTTCCCAAATGCCATCTTTTTCTCTCCTGGTAACCACCTTGTCGGTTGGTTGATTTGATTTCCCCTACATTGTATATATATGTGGAAATCCAAATCTACAAGGTGGGATTCTTACAGTTTCTTGTAACTACAGTTGGGGAAATGGAGACCCTGGATTGAATCCATAATGATTCTGGAGTGTCTTAGGAGCTGTTTTTCCACAGTAGTTTACTTTTACTTTGACTGATTTGCATTGAATCAGAGTGCAGGTGCCTTAACATTGCTCAAGGTGCTGCTTTATAAGGCCTGTCAAATCGATACAGGTGACATACCATTTTTTGTTTTAAACTACATTAAGCAAAACAGTAACCTTTATACCAAGATGAGTTTTAAAAACTTCAGGTAGAAGTCTTTGTTTAGATATGACAGAAGTAATTCTTTAGAATACCTAGCAATATGTTTCAGATTTGCTTTCTCAAGTGCAGTTAACAAACTGTTCACGTAACTATGCCATAAATAATGAGGACACTTATATCCTGTAACAGTTTTACAAGGAGGTGGTTCTAGAGTGGTTTAATTCAGTAGCCTGTGTCAGTGTTCTGGGTCATTTTTTCTCCAATCCTTTTTTCTGTCATTGCCACAGATAGCTGCAGTAGGTCTAAACATCGTATTCATATACAACAAAATCCAAAAGCCAAAGGAAGAGCATGGGCTTCTTCACAAATCTCTCTCTCTCTTTTTTTCTGGGTGGACAGTCTTTCCCTATAATCCCCAGCAGATTTTCCCTTATGTCCCATAGCAAAATTGGTTACGTGTCCAATCCTAAATCAGTTACTGACAATAGGAAATTATATTCCCATTATCACCTTACAACAATGTTGGTTCATCCCCTGGAACTGGAGAGGGACCCACCCATCTGATCCTGTTGATGTTTAAAGTAACATCAGTGTTTTGCTATCACAGAGAGGGGGAGGGCTAGTGGGTAGGCAATCCTAGTATGTGCCAAAGTATATAGTAATACAGTTATGTTGTGACATTTTCCACATATTATGTAAGAGCTATTCCCACGCAAAATGGAATTTTAGTATTTAACTTTTAAAAGAGAAGCATATTTTTTTTTTTTTTGAAGCTTATTCATTTTTGAGAGGGAGAGAGAGAGAGAGGCAGAGTATGAGTTGGGGAGGGGCAGCGAGAGAGGGAGACACAGAATCTGAAGCAGGCTCCAGGCTCTGAGCTGTCAGCACAGAGCCTGATGTGGGTCTCGAACTTATGAACTTTGAGATCATGACCTGAGCCAAAGTCAGATTCTTAACTGACTGAGCCATTCAGGCGCCCCTAGAGAAGCATATTCATTTGAGATGCATGTTATTCTCTATGTACTCCTTTGTGATTAGCATAGGAAGCCAATGTTTTGTTTTTTTAATCTAATAAAATGATTGCTTACTGTTATTTTGGTCTTGTGTACAGCCAGTTTATTCCCCTCTCAGATTAAGCTCCTCCGTGATATTCCATGATTTTGATAGTAGTTTCTGAGTCTTTTTAATTAATTGGTACCTGTTCTTCTAGGTGGATTCTCCACGGTTTTTCTGGTGCGGACACATGGTGGAATCCGCCATGCATTAAAGCGAATGTATGTCAATAACATGCCAGACCTCAACATTTGTAAAAGGGAAATTACAATTATGGTAAGTAAAATAGTAATTCCATTTTAAAAATTTGGTGTATTTTCTTTTGGTTTTGCACTATAGCATTAACCAGCTGTTAGATAAGCTGCTTATTGGGTTATGTATATCTAGAAAACCTTTGAAATGCATTCTTTATAGACACCCTTAGTGCTAAATATAGCCAACCCCTTCCTCTCCCTTTTCCTTTCTTCCTTATTGTAGTTTAATGGGCAAACTCCTCTACTTTTTCTTCCCCCCTTTTAAAATATATTTTAATTATGAAATATTGTGAGAATAGAAAAATTTAGAGAATTATGTGATGAATACCAGTTTATGCACTACATGGTTTAAGAATTAAAATCTTACAGTTGAAGCTTTCTGTGTATTCCTTCCTGTCTGTATCACTATACCGTTCTCATCCAAAAAGAAGCCACTGTCCAGTTTACCATTCCCGTGGGTGTTTAATACATTCACTGTATGTGTTTGTATTCACCAACAACATTAGTTTTGCTTTTTGTTTTCATTTTTTATTTTATTTTATTTTTTCGAGAGAGTGAGGGCGTGCACGCGTGAGCATGAGCAAGGGAGGGGCAGAGGGAGAGGGAGAGAGAGAATCTTAAGCAGGCTTCACGCAAACATGAACTCCATCTCAAGACCGTGAGATCATGACCTGAGCTGAAATCAAGAGTTGGACGTTCAAGTGACTGAGCCATCCAGGTGCCCCTGCTTTTCATTTTTAAATTCATACAGTAAACTTTGTTGTTGTTACTACTTTTTTTTTTTTTTTTTGGTGTACTCTGCAATATATGGTAAGATATCCATATCCTCCCTTAGAGTAAGGGAAAAATTTTTTTTAAATATTAGGAAAAGTAAAAAAAATATTTTAGTAGTTCATTAACAAAATTTCAGTACCTTGGTTAACTAAACAGTTAAAAAACTACAAAATAAAATTTTTCTTTTTTTCTAGAGTGTCTTATTCTCAGTGCTCTGATGGCTTGTTTTCCTCTTCTTTCTTCTCCTCTTCCTCTTCCTTTTCCCCTTTTCCTCTACTTCTTCTTCTTTTTCCTTCTCTTCTTCTTCCCTTTCCTCCCCTTCTTCCACCTCTCCTTCTTCCTTCTCTTCTTTCTCTCCTTCCCCCATCTTCCTTACCACTCCCTCCACTTCCTCTTTTTTCTCTTCTTCCTCCTCCTCCTCTCCCTTCACCTCTTCTTTCTCTACCTCCTCCTCTTCTTCTCTCCTTTTCTTCTGTTCTCTTCCTCTTCCTCATCCACTGTTTATCAAGTGCTAACTATATATATATATATATATATATTTTTTTTTTTTTTAAGATTTTTGTATATGTGACCTTTTCTGTCTGGCTTCTTTCACTTAGCATGTTTTTGATGTTCATCCACATTGTCGTGTGTATCAGTACTTCATTCCTTTTTATGGCTGAATAATATTCCATTGGGCATGCCTGTCTACCTGTCTGTCTGTTTATCTATCTTTATTCATCTGTTGATGGACTTTTTTTAAACCGTTGATGGGCATTTGGGCCGTTTCTACTTCTTGGCCGTTGTGAATAGTGCTGCTATGAATATGTTTGTGTATGTATTTTTTGAGTATCTCATTTTAGTTTTTCTGGGTTTATATGTAGGAGTGGAATTTTTGGGTTATAGTAATTCTGTGTTTAACTTTTTTTAGGGATCACTGAATTGTTTTCCATAGCAGCTGAACTCTTTTATGGTCACACCAGCAATGTATGAGAATTCCAGTTTTTACACATCCTTGTAAACACTTTTTAATATCATTCCTACTTAGCTAACTGCTAAGACAGAGATTTCCTATTTTGTATCAGCATCTTTATCAACACATATTTTGATCCCTTTTATTTAAAGATAGGCACAGTTACACAACATGACTTATCTGATTCTTTTTTTATTGTCCCTCTTCCCTGGTTGGACTAGACTTGATTATGCTTTGAGACTTGCTCTTTAAAAGCTTTTTAAAAAGGCTATTAGTTGAAAGGGTGAAGAGATTTGCCCCAAGATAGTAGGGGTTCTTAGGCTAAGTTTTCTAACTCAAGTCTAGATATGGTATCATTGTGCCATAATTCTTGCTTTCAATATAATTTGTGTAATTTTGAGAGATGTAAAATACAGTCATCATCAGTAGAGGCAACACTCAAATTCTTTGCTTTTGACCAAGATAATTTAGGGAGATTAGCTCATTAAGAGCAGTGGTCTTCCAACTTTCTTTGATACCCATCTCCCATTATATTTATGTATTTATGAAATGCTCACGTGTTCTGCTGCCATTAGGTAACATCTCAACTTATATTACATGGTTAAAACCAGGTTTATTATTGATACCAGATGTGAATTTATTTAAAAATTTTTTAATGTTCATTTTTTTTTTTTTTTTTTGAGGGAGAGAGAGAGCATGAGTTGGGGAGGAGCAGAGAGAGAGGTCAGACAGAATCCAAAGCAGGCTCCAGGCTCTGAGCTGTCAGCACAGAGTCCGACACAGAGCTCGAACCCAGGAACCCAGGAACTGTGAGATCATGACCTAAGCCAAAGTCGAACACTCAATTGACTAAGCCACCCAGGTGTCCCAGATGTAAATTTATTTTAAAAACTATTGTTGATAATTGTTTCCAGACAGATGTAGATTATTATTTTTAACCTCATTATATGCTGATGATTATTTTGTACTATGAACAAAAGTGTCAGATTTGCCATTTTTTCTCATTTTCTTGTACTTGTATTATTAGTATTATCCTTAACCTGTGGTTTCTTAATAGAATTTTTTTTAGCCACTTGTTCATTTTGTAAGTTATTTAGTTAAAATGCATACATTCAAAAGTCCACTTAGCTGGGTACACATAAATTGCAATATTTTGTAGGCAAAACAAAAAAATGAGAGTGTAATTGTTAATTCATAAATATTAGAGCCTAATTGAAAAAATTTTTATATGAAAATAAATAAAGTGAAAGTTTTGATATTTTATTCTTGAGTCCCTAAGGACTATCTTGCACACTTATTTTGGAGACTTTTGGTTTTGAGTGAACCATCTCTTTTTTCCTGATTGAATTTAAAAATTAGTGTTCAAAGAGGCGCCTGGGTGGCTCAGTTGGTTAAGCATCTGACTTCAGCTCAGGTCATGATCTTGTGGTTTGTGAGTTTGAGCCCCGCATTGTGTTCTCTGCTGTTAGCACAGAGCCCGCTTCAGATTCTCTGTCTCCCTCTCTCTCTGCTCCTCCCTTGCTTACTTGCTCTCTCTCTAAAAAATAAACATAAAAAAAAATTAGCGTTCATTGAATATTTGCTTGTTAGAAAATGGCAGCCACATGTAAGTAAACTTTTAAAAAAATGTTTTTCAATGCTTATTTTTGAGAGAGAGAGAGAGGGATAAAGAGAGGCGATGTGATTAGGGGAGGGGCAGAGAGAGAGGGAGACACAGAATTGGAAGCTGGCTCCAGGCTCTGAGCTGTCAGCACAGAGCCTGACTCAGGGCTTGAACTCGTGAACCATCAGATCATGACCTGAGCCGAAGTCAGACACTTAACCGACTGAGCCACCCAGGTGCCCCTCATAAGAAACTTTTCATTGAAACTGTTGAAACCTTTTTGAAATATGTCAGATTCCATACTTATGCATAATTCACTTTTGTGAAATTCTTCAAATATATTAATTTAGACTTCAAACCATTGCTAATAGAGCTTTACAATGTATTTTTAATTAATTAATTATTATTATTATTTTTCCACAGAAGGAGCTGTCTGGTCACAAAAATATTGTGAGTTACTTGGATTGTGCTGTTAACTCAATCAGTGATAATGTGTGGGAAGTGCTTATCTTAATGGAATATTGCCGAGGTAAGTATTTTTCTGCATTTCTTTTATATTGAAAAAGAAAAGTTGCCCTTAAAATGGTTTACTAGGTGTCTTGGTTTCTCCCTGGGCAGCTGTCACCTGATTCTAGACACTTATCATAATCTCAGCTTTAATTATCTAATTAAGGAATGCTGTTAAGTAATATTTAATATCTAGCCATCATTGTTGTAGTGATGATATGAGCATGTAAATAACAATTGGAAAAATTCTATTGTGTTTAAAATAAGAAATCTAAATGGGTGAAGAGCGGTTATATATCATGCTCCCTTTATTTCTTTTATAGTCCACAAAAAGCATAATAAGGCAATATTAGTGTTATAAGATATTTTCCAGCAGTCTACCTTGTTAATTTTAAATATATCAATTGTAATAAATTTAGATGCATTTTGATCTGTAATATTAATAAACTTTTACAGAGTCTTCTGGGGTTCTTTTATAAATATCAGAAGATTAAACACTATTTTATTTGGCTCAATATTGGTTTTTCAAAGAAATATTTACTTGTGTAGCGTGCCTTAATAATAATAATTTAAAAAATCTCTGAAAATGTTTTTACTTTAATATATTTGACATTAATCCATTTTTTGCAAACTTACTTTTTAAAAAAATTTTTTAAATCAGACCATATCTGGCAATTTGAGTTCTATGGGAGCCTTGGCTTAATATTTAGATTCTCTTAAGACAGTTATGATTTTGTATTATGATATTAGAAACACTTGTCATTTCCTGAATGTGGGAGGAGTAGGCTGATAGTGGTAGTTTTGGAGAAAATATAGTCTCATTTATTCTAGTCTTGTGAGG
Organism: Cryptoprocta ferox; assembly: GCA_028646485.1. NCBI lineage: Eukaryota > Metazoa > Chordata > Mammalia > Carnivora > Eupleridae > Cryptoprocta > Cryptoprocta ferox. The sequence continues at coordinate 131,301,745 of CM053567.1, read as the reverse complement.
AGGGAAGGACAGGGGGAAAAGAAGTGAATCAGAATTATAATATCTATTGTGATATATTTGAAAATTATTTCCATATATAATACAAAAAATTAGATGTTTTCCTGATTGTTTTCTCTTACATAGATCTCATACTGTAAAACATTGTGACCTCTTTAAGGAGAAGATATGAATGTTATTTACTCCATTTTCCTGAATTCTAGCATTTGTGGTACTAAATCTTGGCTGGATAGTGTAGCCCTTGGTTATTTGTGAAGATAGCCCTTGGCTAATTTTTTTAAAGATAATTGAATCTAGCATAATTATAACCCTGGAAGAGTTTTTAATTAATAGTCATCCAGAAGACATTTTAGAAGGAGAACCAAATTTTTAGGAGATAAATTTTATTTTAAAGTAGAAGTATGACCTGAGCTATAGTTTGAGGAAGGAATTCTTTTTTGCTTTTTAAAAACTTAAAATTCTTTTTTCTCTGGTTTGAATCATGGAGCTCGAACTCACAAACTGTGAGATCATGCCCTGAGCCAGGATCAAGAGTCTGATGCTTAACTGACTGAACCACCCAGGCCACCCTGATCTTAATGTTTTAGATGATATCTCTAAGTAAAGATGAGGATTTAACTATCAGACTAGTGTATTTTTAATTTTTAGATTAACTTAATAATCAGTATTTAAATTTGCTTGCCATTTAACTGTGATATGTAATAGTCTATAATTACATTTTTTTTGTATTTTTAATTTTTTTCCTGGAGTTAATAATTGCACATTGATATTTGCTTATTTTCCATCATATATGTTAGTATTTTAGCCCAACATTCCTCAATAGAAATATAAATCTTTATGTAGTCTACTTCAACATTTACATATTTGTGTTAATTTTTCTTTTTCCTCCATAGAAGCATACTTTGGAGGGACCAGTTCTGCTTAATTTTGAACAGCATTTAGCTGTGCTTCTGGGAACTCCTTTTGCCTTCTTTCTATCTTAGATTCCCTACTACTCATGCCTCCTCCCTTGTTTTTACCTACCTCCTTTAAATAGAGCACTTTTTTTCAGTAGCTGTCAGATAATGGATTATGGAAGGAAAAATGTTTGAAACCTTGTATGTATAGAAATATTTTTTTCTGCCTCCATATTGTTAGTTTGGCTGGCTAAAGTGTAGGTTAGAAATAATTTTGGGCTAGAATTTTGAAGGCATTATCCCATTTTTTACCTAGCTGTTACTCTTGAGAAATATGATGCATTATGATTCTTCACTTTTTTATGTGACCTCTTTTTTTCCTTGGACACTTAGAATCTTAAGTGTCTAACATTCTAAAATCTCAGGTGTATCTGCCTTGGTTATGGGTCAGTTTTGCTATCTTTATTGCTGGGCACTCAGTTTTTTTCATTTTCTCTGTTCCTCTCTTTCTTCTCTTTTTAAAAATTCTACTTGTGTTGGGAGTTCCTTAAATGTATCTTTTAACTCTATAGAATTTTGTATTTCTGCTATTTATTTTTAATTTCCAAGAACTCTTGTTCTCTCAGTGTTGTTCTTCGTTAAAATGCACTTTGCTCTTGTTTTAGGTGCAAGTCTTTTGTTGTCTGCAGTTATTAATTTCAGCTTTTAAAAAGAGTTTTCTTCTGTTCCTTAGGTTTTTGTTTTTCTGAATTTTTTTTGTTATTACGCCTTCTTTTTTTATGTTAGAAGTTTTCTTCAAATGTTTCACCAGTTAAACTTACTGCATGCACTATAGATTAGAATGTATCCTCTGAGTGGGCAGTTATATTCTAGAGAAGGAATCCAGAGGATCTGAATAGGGCATACTCAATTCCTTTTTCTCAGATAAATCAGTTAGATAAGTTCCTTTTCTTTTCATGGGGGAGGAGTGAGTTGGAGAGGTAACGAATGGGAGAATAATTACTTTCCCCTTACTTCTATAAAAGCTGATTGTATTACATAAAATTGTTTAAGAATGAAGGTACTTTTGTAAGGCAGTCAGTGTTATGAATATAGATCAGGTACATTGGTTTTGATTATGTAAGGGATGAAACTGTATAGGAAAGTAGAAGAATGTGTTATATAGCTGTTATGCACCATCATGGTTAGAAGTATCAATTTGTTTACAGTCATCTTAGATCTTTGTGCGTTCATGATTTGACACTGCTAAATTTATTAATATCCTTGTGTATAAGTTAAAGAGAGATTAATTACATGCTTGAGGTACCAGAAATCAGAGTTGGTCTTTTGAATATATTTCCATCATTTTATGAAAGGAGCTTTTTTTCCTAGGAGGTGTTTTATAGAAATTCCCATGGATAACATACCTGTTAGCTTTTGCTTAATAGCAAAACATCCCAAAACTCAATAGCATAAAACAACAATCATTTATTATGGCTTGTGTATCAGTGGGTCACTTGTTCTAGACTGAGCTTGGTAGAATGACACTGTTCATTTTAGTTCGGCTTGTTCACATGCCAGCGGGTTTGCTGGGATTAGTTGGAGTGGCTCTGTTTCATATGTTTCTCCTCCTTTTCTCTGTCACTAGAAGCTATTTTGGGGATGTTTTTCTCATAGAGAAAATAGAAATGCAAGAGAGCAAGTGGAAGATGTGAGGTCTTTTAAGGCCTAGGGTTGGTATTGGCACACTGCCACTTCTTCTGCATTATTCTTTCGGCCAAAGTTAAGTCCTGTGGCTGAGCCCATAAAGAGCAAGGTATTCTCTCTGCTCCAATGGGAGAAAGTGCAGTGACATGGCAAAGGGCTGGGGTAAAGTGAGGCTTGAAGATTTGGGGCCAATGGTACAATCTACTGCAGATAAAATTATCTTATAAAAAGCCCAAGTCCTATCAAAATTAAAGTGGAATGTAAGATTGATTGCACTTTATAGAAAGTTGTTGGATGATTATGTGGTTAGAAAAATGTTGAGTTTTTAATGTTAATGGTGAAATTGGTCAGAGCGTAAAAGCTTTTGTTTAGGAGATGATACCTGTTTTCAAAAACATGGAAAGATTTGAGAGTTATATGCATCCTGTTTTAAAAGATTTTCAGTATACATTGTTTGATTTCTGAATCTGATTTTTTTGTTTTTCCTTTTAAAAATTTTTTAAATGTTTTATTTATTTTTGAGAGAGAACCAGAGACCAGAGAGACAGAGTGTGAATGGGGGAGGGACAGCAAGAGAAGGAGACAGAATCCCATTCAGGCTCCAGGCTCTAAGCTGTCAGCACTGAGCCTGATGCTGGGCCTGAACTCACAAACTGTGAGGTCATGATCTGAGCTGAATTCTGATACTTAACTGACTGAGCCATCCAGGTGCTCCTGATTTTTTTTTTTTGTTTGTTTGTTTTTCATTAGAATAACCTTAACTTTAATCTTCCGAGGACTTTGATTTTGAATAATGAAATTTTATTTGTTTCTACATTTGAAATGCAGCTCAGTTACAGCTTTTAGCTTTTTCTGGGGACTTGGATTTTGTGATTCAAGATCTCTGAATCCAAGAAGGGAGATTAACATTTGTTTAAATTTTTTTCCTACTCATTACAACATTGAAAATTTGGAAGAGGTAGAATGAGTTCAAGGTTATGGTTTCTTTAGCTGTAAATGATATTTCAAGAATGTGAATGAGCACCAATAAAACACTTTTCATCCTGTTTAATTTTTGGTTAAAACAAGTTCAGTGTCTAACACACAAAAGGATGAGGGAAGTTGCTGCCTGGTCAGGTATCTTGAGGCATCCTGAACAAATCACAACCAAATATACTTTAGTGTTCTGAAAACTGGGGATTAATAGATAAAATTTGACATTTTTTCTGCTTTAAAATTTTAAGAAGAAACTAGCTATTTTAGGAAATACAGAAGAATGCTGTTTAGACAGCAATAATAAAATGAACAGGTGTGTGTGCACCTTCTTGCAGGTTACAAAGTAGCATTCATTTGTTTAATCTTGTTAAAGGAAAGCTTCAAGTTAACCTAAGTTTGCCTTTTTAAATTCCCAAACTTAATTTTTATTAGAATGCTTTCTGAATGAATCACATGATTACTTGTGTTCTTTAAAACATTTTTTAAATGTTTGTTTATTTTTGAGAGAAAAAGAGAGAGAGTGAGCACAAACAGGGGAGAGCAGAGAGAGAGGGAGATGCAGAATGTGAAGCAGGCTCTAGGCTCTGAGCTGTCAGCATAGAGCCTGATGGGAGGTTTGAACTCACAAGCCATGAGATCATAACCTGAGCTGAAGTCAGACGCTTAACTGACTGAGCCACCCAGGAGCCCCTAATTGTGTATTCTTAAATGTTGGTAAACTTTTTCTTAATAATTTAGAATTGTCACTAAACTATCAATTATTGTGGTATATGTAATATATAATCATCCTCTCAGGGCTCATTGGTATGACTGATTTTAGTAAGTTATTCTGCCTGTTGCCTTTTACCTGAATTAGAGCATTAGCCTTTTAACCCATCTGTCCATTTACACTCTTGTGATTTCCCCCATCCCCCAATCAAGGAGATCCTTTAAAAAGTTAGATCTGGAAGGTGGCTCAGTTGATTAAGTGTCCTACTCTTGATTTCCACTCAGGTCATAATGTGAGATCAAGCCTGTGTCAGGCTCTGCACTGACAGCATGGAATCTGCTTGGGATTCACTCTCTCCCTCTCTTTCTGTCCCTTCCCTGCTCACATGTGTTTGTGCACACTCTCTTTCTCTCAGGATAAACAAACAACAACAAAGTTAAATCAGGAAGTTTCCCTGGTTCTCAAGATAAAATGTAAAATACGGCTGATGGCTGTCTGTCTTGTCAGTCTCATGTCACTTTACCTCTTCTCTGATTTCTAGACCATACCTACATTGGCTTTAAGTTAATCAAATTTATTAAGCTCTTTCCCAAAATAGAGGCCTTTGTACGTACTGCTTGCTGTTGCTAGCATGGTTTTCTCGCAGATCTCTGCCTGGTTAGTACCTAATCATCCTATAGTCTCAACATAAATATCAATTCCTCAGATGGGCCTCATCTGACACCATCTCCTCCCCATCCTCCTTTGCCAGTTTAAATTTAGGTTTCTTTCATATTAGCCTTATTGTACATAATTATATGTGTTTATTTATGTAATTGCTTAATGTTGACCTCTGCCTTTAGATTATAAATTCCATGATAATATGAACTTTAATTTTTCTCACCATTGTTTATCTAATAACTATCATAGTATTGAATAACTGTTTCTTCACATCTATAATGCTGTCAATTATAAGGCATATCTTGATTTCATAGTAGTTAAAATCTTAAAAGAAAGGCCAATAGCATTAGCAGAACATCATCTGTCTTAAGATGTTTTTATTTCAGAGATATAAAACATGAAAAAATGTATGTTATTGAATCAATATGATGTGGTACAGTAAACATCCTTACATGAGCATTAAGAAAAAGCCAGTTCCCCTTTACCTGAGACCATAAAGGCATTTCTTAAGTTCTTTGTGGTAGTCTTCATTTACTAAAAATATATCTTCTCAAAATTACTTTTTTGGTTAGCTGGGCAAGTAGTGAATCAGATGAATAAGAAGCTGCAGACAGGTTTTACGGAAGCAGAAGTGTTACAGATATTCTGTGATACCTGTGAAGCTGTTGCAAGATTGCATCAGTGTAAGACTCCAATAATTCACCGGGATCTGAAGGTATGAATTTTAGACTACTTATGGATTCATATATTTTAAATGTTAGCAGTAAAATGTTCTTGGACGAGTATCTTCATCTACACCTGTTTTTATTACCAGCACCGAGAAGGATCTCTCTGTCCCAGGCTACATTTCCTGAGGCTATGTAAAGGCTGTAGAATAGAAGTTGTGTTTTCCATGACCCTGAGGGTTTCTAGCATGGCTGTAGAAGTGGATTTTGTGACCCCTACTCTGCTTCTGTTGTACACAGTAGGCTTCTTTAAAAGGTTTCATGTGAGCAAAAACGTGAACATCATTGAAGCAGGTTGAATGTCCTTTCACATGATTCTCTCCAGTTCAGGTCTCCTCCTATTTCCTGTAACCCATATTAGGTGTCACGGTGTTTGCAGAGCTTTCGGAGGCAAGCATAAATGGGTCTCTTTACTCTGTTATTTATCATTTACCATAGTTTTCTATAATCTATATTTTGGTGGTGATTTTTTTTAAGGTCGTTTTATCTTACCTTTTTGTGGGGTGTGATCTCTTATATATGGCACCCACTTGTTACATTGGAAAAAGTCCCTAAAAAGGATTTGAATGTTCCCAGTATCAAAGTACTCAAGGTATCATTACCTTTATCATTTAAAATCATGGGTTTCTTCTTAGATGCCCACAAACCCTAAGATTATAAAAATTTCTCTTCCCAAAATGCTCTATACCCAGATATCTCATGGCTAATTTTTCACTCTGCTTCAAGTCTGCTCAGATTAACCTTCTTTGTGAGTTCAGTCTTGTACCACATTATAGTATTATGCTGATTGTTTACTTTCTGTTCTCTTCCACTAGCATGTAAGCTCCATGTGGACAGGGATTTGTCTCTTATTTAGTGATATATCCAAGTATTTAGAATGGGGCCTGGCACATAGCCAAGGTCTCAATAAATATTTAATGATTGAATGAATTCCAATTCTGACTGATTATACAAAATTTATGAAAGGTTATAATAAAATCTCCCTAGGATACAAGAGAATAGAAGATGTCACTTAGACTCTAGCTTGTTAACCATGAAAACGTCATCTAGGGAAGCCTATGGTAACAGGTTACAAATTAAGCCAAGATTGAAATGTAGGACTACAGACGTCTGTCCTTTAATTTGAATAACCAGTATAGTTCATTTCAGTTCTTCTGAATATGCAGCTTTTACATTTCCCTAATGATTTGGTAGGGATTTTTATGTTGTTTTGGCTTGTTAACTTTTTTCATATTAAGTTGATGTTTCCAGTTGAGTCTTCTTGATTTAAAATCAAAAAAGACATTGAACGGCTTACTTTTGTATAGACCCTATTTAATATGCTTAGTTCATTTTACTTGTGTAAATTTAGGCAAGCCTATGTTTGCTTTAAGTAGATTTCTTGTAAAAATCTTTGTTAGTGTGCAAATCTTTTAAAAAGTCGACTAAATATGAAATATAGAAGAAAAACAAACTGTAATGTGAGGATTTTGGTAGAATGGCGAGCAATTGAATAACTCATCTAAGACTGCATCATAAAGGTAGAAAATGTTGTGAGGGAAAAAATGTAATAATAATCGTATCATTTATTGAGTGCTTTATTTCAGTCACTCTTCTAACTCTTTACATGTTTTAATTCATATGACTTTTACAACAATTCCATGTAACAGATACTATTATCTTCTCCATTTTGTAGATAAGGAAATCAAAGCACAAGAGCGGTTCAGCATATTGTCTAAAGGGACATATGCTAGCAAGTTGCAAACTTGGGATGTGAACCCACACCTTCCTGTTCTAGAAACTGTGTATGTCATTTATTTAGGTTGTGACAACTCTGATCTCCCAAGTTCACACATAAAGTCAAAACTGTGTTTTTTAGTGCAGCATTTTAGATTAAAATGGAATTAGGAGTCAACCAGAGGTAGAAGTTTAATGGTTTTTGTTACTTGTCTGTAGAAAAGCTGAAGTGTCAGAATGAAAAATGGAGGTACAGTATAGACTTCTACTGCTACTAGTTTTTTTTCATAGAAGAGGTTTAAAATGATTTAGGGCTTCTTGACCCCTACAAAAATCATCCTGGGATGGGAGGAGCACTTCTCTGTTCTTAGTAGGAGAAACAGTAGACATAGTCAGGTATATTTTTGGTCTGATTCATTTGGCTTTCCTCATAATTTATCTTATGTCTCTCTCTGTGTGTATATATGGCACAAACCTTGTGGTATTTGTTTTGTAAAAACGTGGTTATAAAAGTATAATTTTCACTTTGAAAATACTACTAATTATTTATTTTTTCTGAAGGTAGAAAATATTTTGTTGAATGATAGTGGAAACTATGTACTTTGTGACTTTGGCAGTGCCACGAATAAGTTTCTTAATCCTCAAAAAGATGGAGTTAATCTAGTAGAAGAAGAAATTAAAAAGTAAGTTTCTATCTTTATCGTGCTTTGTCTCATGGGAATTTTAGGTAACTTAAGTCTATGGACCAGTTCTGCTAATACAAATTTTAGGTGTTCCATTCATAGATTTCTTTGAAATATTTCTGTGCCATAGGCATTGATTAATTGATGTCTGTTCTAGCTCAGTAGAAAATATATCATAGATACAAGTTTTTAATGTGCATTTTAAATATATTAAGAAATTTATTAAGTTAGAGTATTTGTGGAATTATTAAAGGGAGTTTTAAGTGATTATTGAGTTCGGTTAAACATCTTGATTTTACTGATACTGAGGACTTGTTCTTGTTAGGAAGATATTAAATTACTTGGAAACTAAGCTTTTACTTCATATTTAAGATGAAGAAGTTTGACTTGTTAATGCAATGAAAACTGTGGAAAACCTGTTACTTTGTAATAGTGTGTTGGAAAGCTCTCTGGTAGAAATATGTCATATCTGTTCTATGTTTTTTTAGTTCCGTACTTTCTGTGGTTGCTAGAGTACTTATAAAGACCTTTCCCTACTTTTCTGTTTTCTCATTTAGAAAATAGAACTGTTCGTAAATTTTAGGTAAATCTTAAATTACCTTAATAAAATGATAAAGAATGCACAAAGGCCTGTCAGAATAGGAATTTCTGAGTAGTTGTTTTTTCTTAGTCTCTTTTCTTCACTTCCTCACAATTTCTCAGCTGTTTAAGACTAAGAGCTATCATTTGAACTGCAGTATGCATTTTGAAAGAACTCAAGGAGAGCTGATCTTACTCTAGCCCATTTGTATAACACTGTGGGTTTCCAGACCATGTATTTCTACTCAGGAAACATAGCCTATGGTGATTATGTTAGATTCCATAAAATTTAACTCCTTAGTAAACATAAATGTCCTGAAGAATACAAGAACAAATCACTGAATTGGCTTTTTGGAGATACATGTTTGTGTGTGTGTGTGTGTGTGTGTGTGTGTGTGTGTGTATATATATGTATATATGTTTATGTGTGTACATATACATGTGTATGTGTGTATATATATATGTGTATATATATAATTTAAAAATTATTGGGTTGTGATTTATAACTGGTTTAGAATCTCTGACTTGCTGAAATGTTCATTTCTTACTGCTGAGATCTGAAGTATAGTTAAGGTTCAGTAGAATTTTGTAATAGTGATGAATGCAGGCTCATAAGGAATTCTTGTGCTTTGTGGCTCAATTGAGGAGGTAATGGTCTAACCATTTTTTCAGTTAGCAGGTGTTTATTCAGGGCCTACCATGCAGTGGACACTATTGTTGGTGCTGCAGTATAGCAGTGAACAGAAGTCCTGTCCTTGTGCAGTTTGTGTTTTGGTTTTGCAGGTTGCTCCTCGGTAGTATTATCATTCAGAATGTCTTATCAGTCAGGGTAATTTCAAAGAAGTAAGAGGATAGGATGTTGAGCCTAAAAGTATTTCATATAAAATGGAACATATCAACACTCAAAATTAAATTATGCCATGATATAGGTAGTCCTTCCGTAGTCTAATAATTTCTGCCATGAGATTGAGTACTATTTTATTTCTGTTCGTAATGGGTTTAGAGTTTTTATGTTAAATATTTATTCACAGTATCTTTTAATTCCAAATACTTTATGATGGCAGTCAGTTCTAGAAGTGTTCTTAATTAATGTAGTTAGAATGATGGCAACTAGATTACTTTTAAAACAACAATACAAACAGACCTAGAGGGGATTTACTACTATGTGCCAGGAATTATGTTAGAGTCCGTAAAAACAAACTCCTTAATAAACATATAAATTAACTTTTGAGAGGGTAGACATTTTGTTTTTAAATTAATTGATTAAAAATATTTTGATAAGGATAGTTTTAGAGTCAAACTATATTATTTAAAACAAATTCAAGGAAAACTGTTTCAATCCATTGTCTTTTAATTAAAAGATTGTCAGATTTTTAATTAAAATTAAGTTTTTATATCATTAGAGGTGCTGTTGCATTTGTTGAATAAAAACGTGTATAGTTGCTTTGTACTGTTAAATCTTGATGGACTTTTAATAAGCTTTTTAAAAATAGTATTATTTCTATATAATGTTTGAACATAAAAATTTTTTGTAGTATTTTATGTAGAAACAATGTAGTATCTATTTTTTTTTTTTTTTTATGTCTCCACTCCATTTCACTTATTTACTGCCAGGTACACAACTCTGTCATACAGAGCCCCTGAAATGATCAACCTTTATGGAGGGAAACCCATCACCACCAAGGCTGATATCTGGGTAAGGCCAAGAAAGGCTAACATTTTCTCTAACCAAATTAAAAAAAAAAATCTGAGTTCAGTTGATTATTTTCCCCCTGTTCCCCAAAAGGTATTTTATAATAAGTAGAAGAGAGTGTTATATTCTTATCCAGAAGAAGAAAATAAATAGAACATTTTACTTCTTAATCCTGAAATGGAAAGCTTAGGTATAAAAAAGCAAATAAACGACTTCCATATAATGTAACGCTCTACCACAGTATTTTTTAGAATTTATATTACATATGAATGTTAACATGTTTTGATTGTCATTTTGATTGAGTGCAGTATGGAAAAGCTGGTCATAACTCTTAAGTAATTCTTAGAAATATTTTAAGATCTTTGTAATGTAACTAACATGAGTAAGTATTTTTTCTAATTAAAATCAAGCCATTGACTAATTTCTACATATTGAAGATCTTATTTAGCATATACAGTTGACCCTTGAACAACATGATTTGAACTGAGTGCATTCACTTCATATGCAGATTTTATTTTATTTTTTTAAGTTTACTTATTTTGGAGGGGGGGGAGAGTGGGAGCAGGGGAGGAGCAAAAAGAGAGGGCGAGAGAGTGAATACCTAGCAGGGTACCTCACTGTCAGCAAACTGTCAGTGTGAACCCTGAGATCATGATCCGAGCCAAAATCAAAAGTCAGAAGCTTACTCAGGTGCCCCAATATGCAAATTTTTAAAAATAAATATATTCGAAAACCTTTTGGAGATTTGCAACAAACTTGAGAAAACTTGCAGATGAACCAGGCAGCCTAGAAATATTGAAAAAATTAAGAAAAAGTTACTAATACATATTAAAATATGTGTTAATCGACATTGGTAAGGCTTCTGGTCAACAGTAGATTATTAGTAGTCATGTTTGGGGGGAATCAAAAGTTATGCACAGATTTTCAACTGCATGGGATATTGACTCCCCTAACCCTTGTGTTGTTTAAGGGTCAGCCGTATATCTGGATTGAATTATTAAGATTGATCGTATTTCTATATAGTTGAACTTTACATTAGAATGCCTGTACTTTTTTAGAACTTGTTTCATGAGGGAATATATTTTGGCTTTGTTTCATAAATTAGCAAGAAACTCTATTTTAAATGTGAATTCATTTAAATTCAACAAGTATTAGCCATATATACCACTAGTGATCGTATTAGGGTTGTAGGAAAAAAAATTCTTTGGAAATACTTCTAGAGTTTACAAAAAAAATCTGTTTATTTTAAAAACATAATAATTTAGAAAGTAGTCAAGCATAATGTGTGAAACCAAATGAATATCTCCTTGGTTCTCTTCTCTTGACCTCCTCCTATTGGGGTTGGGATACTAAATATTCTTGCAAGGTAATAAAAAGATGAGTATCTTTGATATTTTTTCATCTGTCATAATCACTTCTTTTTACAGTGATTTTCTTAAATCTTGTGGTAGTTGAATTTTTAACCATATACATAGTTGACTCAATGGATAAGTTTGATTTAGTTAATTTGATACTGTTTATAGATTACCAGCCTGTAATTCAAATTCAGTTTGCTTTTTCTCAGCATTAACATTAAATGGCTATTAGTAAATGGTTTATAGTATAATGTAGAAAGCAAATCCAATCAGATTTTAATTCATAAAATGAAGGTATTAGAAGAGGTGATTGTGGAAGTTTTTCCTAGCCAAATTTTGTGACTGCTTTTGAAATCCATGTTACCTAAAAGAGTTTAACAGCAGAGGAAACAACAGACATTGTAGCTTAACTACTGTTTGGATATCATCAAGACTTGATTGAAAAGATAATTAGTCTCTAAGTGCATGATCGTTACCCTATATCTTAACAAAAAGGAGAGAATACCTTTTTTAATTCATTTTTTTCATTAGACTTTTTATGTATGCCAGGCAGGATACTAAATTGAGATAAATTTAAAATTAATACCTTTTATAGATTAGTATATGGGATAGTATTTCTATAATGGATAATTATAGAACTTAGTATAAGTATAGCTGTGGGGTTACAAATAGATTACTCAAAGATAAAGAAAAAAGAAGAAAAATAATCATAGCATCTATGTTTATATAGCTTGACAGAAATAGAATTTTAATTTTCATGATGCCATTTTTTTTCTTGTCTTAGCTCGGGTGAAACAAAAGTATGTTGCAACATTTTAGGTGTGAATGAAAGAATATCTAGAAAAAATACTCAATTCATATTCGTCAAGGATTGTGTTTCTGATTCTATTTCAGAATAGTACTGATTCAGGGAGTTATCATACTGAGGTTAAAGTATTCATTTAGCACTTTATTCTTTGGGGGGAAAATTTTGTTTTTTTTTGCTTGGAAGTTTCTATTGTAGGTTATTTTTATCCTGAGAACTAGGATCCTGATTTGATAAGCATTAGGAAATTTAGTGACAGATGCTTCATTTTATCTTTTAATGAGACAAATTGAAGTTGATGATACTCAGCCTTCAAAATCAGGTCATTTTTTCCCTTCCGTTTCTTGAACAATTCTCACTGTATCAAATGGATAGAGGGAAATGCCTTTGGTGTGAAAAAACTAGGACATCTTGTGGTGTTCACACTGTGAAGCAGAGTATTTTATATTTATGTTTTTTAAGGATACTGGCATTGCTATCTAACTAAAATAGTTATCTGGAAACTACCACAACCTTTACTCTAACAGAAAACACATTACTAAAGGTTTGATTGACAAGGTAAAACTGGCTAAAATGCCCACCTCTTGTGCCTAGACTGTCATCTGGGCAGTAGAAAGGTGTAATTTAATGCAGACACTACACTATTAATAGTATTTTTTAGTGCTGTTAAGGAAGCCTTAAGCTCAGTTTGCTACATATGAACACTGAAAACATCTTCCTTACAGAAAAAAGCATTATAAATATTTTTAAGTGACATTGAACTGGTTATTTCCATTCAGAATCTTTACCATTTCATTAGTCACAATAATGTTTTTGAACTTACTAGAATTACTCTTCTAGAATTGAAATTTCTAGAGCTTTTAAACTTTTTTTTGTTGGAAGACTATATTGAAAATAATGTTTTGTAAATATTGTCGAACTTACAAAGATGTTTCTGTATATTGTGATCTTCATGATAGTTATAAAACTTAGTGTATTTGTTAGTTGAGTGTGCTAAGTTGATGTGTGGGGAAAATCTAGCAAAAGAGAGGTGATATAAGGCCAACAATACTGCTGATATAATTGTATACTGAATATTGGATAATTTTATCATTGTTTGGAATTAGAAATAATATTTACACTTTTTTTTTTAAAGTTTATTTATTCATTTTGAGAGCAAGAGAGGAGAGGCAGAGAGGAAAAGAGAGAGAATCCTACGCTGTACTGTCAGTGCAGAGCCTGATGGGGGCTCGAACTCACAAACTGTGAGATAATGACCTGAGCTGAAATCAAGAGTCAGACGCTTAACCTACTGAGCCACCCAGGCGCCCCAGAAATAACTTTTACACTCTTAAGACTTGTAGGTGACACTTCTTATAACAGCATAATGATTTCTTGAGCTGAAAATCATATTTTATTACTGCTTCTCAGGTTTGAGCTGTGAGCAGCTTAGCTAGGAATTTCCTATGCTACTTTTCAGAATATAATTTGTGTTTTAGGGTGTTTTGTCTTCATTGTCAGCAAGTAGATTTACTGGTGCTGTGCTGTCTATGAAGCCATGCAAGTGAAGCAGACAGAGCCCTTCCTTTGTGAATTTTAATATAGGTTAGCCAAGTACAAATATGCTTAGTATATGTAGAATAAAAATTATAGGGTTATATGTAGAGGTAGAGAACTAATTTTTAAGATGTGAAATAATGACACATGTTTAGTGAATAATCAATAAAAATGTATTGATGTTTGTCTGATAAAATTAACCATGCTGACTAACTGATATTTGAATCCCAGGATTTTATAACATGTTTTATAATGAAATAGAAAAAATGTTGTTAGAAGGATCCTCGTGCTTACTTTGTTGTTAATATGCTAGTTATGTGTTAAATATCTTTTTTCCTAGTGAAAGAAATAAAAGTATAATTTTTCTCCCCAGAGGAACCTGCTACTTCTAATTTTAGTTATGTCATTCATGATCTAGAGTTCCATGATAAAATTAATCCAGACAACTAATCACAGATGTGATAGAAAAATACAGAAATGATACAGTTAAATATCTTTTAAAAATTAAGCACATTAATAGGTTTAATTATACCATTAATTGGTTTAATTTGTGAAAGGATTGATCCCATATTAGAAACATTAGGCTTTTGTTTTTTTAATAACATATTTCATTTTTGGTTTGGGGCTGTGTTTTTGTCTTGTGATTGATTACTTGAGCTCTGACAATATTCATACTTGTTTGTTTTACAGGCCCTGGGATGTTTACTGTATAAACTTTGTTTCTTCACTCTTCCTTTCGGTGAGAGTCAGGTTGCTATCTGTGATGGCAGCTTCACCGTCCCAGACAATTCTCGTTACTCCCATAACATACATTGCTTAATAAGTAAGTACTTGGAAAAATTTATGAAAAAATTGTAAGGTACTCAACTTAGGGTGGGCTATTTACATCTCTTTACCTAAACCTAGTCTTTTGATTTCACGTATTATAGTTTTGTGAAACTATAATAAAGGAAAACATTAAAAAATGTTTATAAGACTTTTATAGGAATGAAAGCAGCCTAATTACTGATTAGTACCTTGATATTTTCAAGCCCCCTAGATAAGCTTTAGTAGAACATAGAGATTATGTAATTAAGGAAACTGGAATTTCTAGAAAAACTTACAACAAAACATTTAATTACTTAGTCTTTGTACTTTCAAATCTAAAAATCCAGATCTGTTGCTTCTTTGGATCAAAGTATTACCAGTCTTAGATTGTAGCTTATTCAGCCACCCTTTTTATTTTTATTTCTTTAAAAATAATTTTTTTTTTTTTTAATTTTGAGAGAGAGGTAGCAAGGAGGGGAGGGGCAGAGAGATAGAGGCAGAAAGAAACCCAAGCAGGTTCCATCTGCATTGTCAGTGCAGAGCCTGATGTGGGGCTCGAACTTGCGAATTGTGAGATCTTGACTTGAGCCAAAATCAGGAGTCGGACACTTAACCGACTGGGCCACCGAGGTGCCCTGGCCACTCTTTTAATATTTATTCATTATTGATAATGAAGTGTTTATTGGTAAACAACCTAAATGTAGTATCAGAAAGAGGTAGTCCTGGGGGTCCCTGACTCCAAAAGAAATATCTCCGTTTTCCTTCTAGCCTCCTTTAAGAGTTCTTTTCTTCCCTTTGGATGGATACTATAATTTTTTGCTTTAGTACTTGGTAAAATTTCTGAAAAAGATGATTGGGTTGGGGAGGAGGACCATCAGGTATTAAAATTAAAATATTAGGAAGCTACATTATTTTAAATAGCACCTCTCCACACTGTTTTAATTAAGATGTTTCTAGCATTTCTACTCTGTTTTTGCATTTTAAACATCTCCTGTCATAGCCTCTAGCCACACAGATCAATGCAATAGATAAGAGGGCCAATCTAAATATATTAATATTTTGTAATATAAAGATATTTCAATTCAGTACAAAAAATAGATGGAAATACAAAAAATTTTTAGGCATTTGTAGACAAAAACACCAAGCTGAAAATCTACATCAAACTTTATGCTAAAAATTCAAATAAATCAAAGACCTGAATGTAAAAAATACAAAACATAAATGTACCTGAATAAAATAGGCTTGAATTTATTCGTAACACCGGAGTGGGTAGTCTATATAAGCAAGGCATTAGATCTCAGGAACTAGAAAAGATGAATCCATTAACATATAAGTTTAAACCATTAAAGGTCTCCCTTCTCCCTACCCCCAATCCATGAACCCCAGCATAAAAATCAAATGATAAATTGGGAAAAAATATTTGATACACATTTGGCAAATGGCTAACTTTTATAATTTATAAGGCTTATATAAATCCAAAAGAAAAGGGCCAGTACTCCACTAGAAAAATGGTCAAAAGAAAATGGATCATGAAAGGATATCTAGTCTTGCTTTTGCAAATTTATTTAAAGAACAATCTTTTTATTTATGCGGATTTGCTCAAACATGTTGGAAATTGGACAATTATGTCAGTTGAAACCGAAATTACATTGCTTCATGTGGAATATTTTTCCTAGGCAAAGGGAACCAGAGTAATGGGGTGGGGAAGTGCTGTTACAACTTTCAGGGGAAAGGAAATAGCTCTAAGTTTTGCTGCTGTATTGGCAGCATGAAGACTTTTTGCTCTAACTGGAGAACATTAAATATGAGTGTTTGTACCTGGGGTTTTCTTCACAGAGAGATCTACTTCAGTTTTGTGTGGCTCCCTACTAATGGGTGGCCCCCTGAATAGCACCCTTGCTGGCTTAGAGTTCCATTTTTATCTTTATTGGTTGAGCACTTCCAGCCTTGTTTTAATGTGTTTTTATATTCTTGTGGCAGTTTCCAGCCAAATTAAACTACCTGCCTGGACAGTCTGAGTTACCTTCCCAGGTACCAGTTAATGTTTTTGTCAGTGCCCTGGTTGGCAAAGTTGTATATGTTTCTCAGTAGTCTGACCCAGGTCTATTTTTCCCATTATCTCTGTTATTGTTAGCCTGCCATTTTATAGAATGTGATTTTTTAAAAAGCAAATCTACCTTTGGAGTATATTTGAATAAACGTTAGACTCCTAACCCATCTATTTAGTAGCTTTCCTCCTTCATTGTCCAAAAATTAGGGCATTAAAAGCATGAAAGAACTCTGATTGGAATGCTCTAAGAATAGATTGAGGAATTTACTTTGACTGTTGTGTGTTCTGGCTAATTGAAGTTTAACCTTTTATTGAGGTCCTTGCAAATCATTGTAATTGTGACTTTTGTTGCTAAGTATAATGTTTTGGTCACAATTGAACTGAGGGTTTTATTGGGAATCTTGCAGTGTCTTAGACATTCTGAATATTCTCATTGGTCATTGTTGTATGAGAGACTGGAGAGTATATATACACTGATTTGTGATTTAATTTGCTTCTGGTAGTAAGTTCTTATTTTCTTGAGTTGGGTTTTTTTTCCTTCTCTGTGTATGTGTGGATAGGTATGTATTTATGGGTAATGGAAAGGAGGAAAACCTAAACACTTTTGATAATTTTTGGATCTAATTGGGCTCTAGTTCATTGATACTTTACTGTGTATCATATGCTTCCTTTATTTGTCAATAAATATAGATTTTAGTTTTCATCTTAATATAAATATTAATATAAATTTGACTGTGTATTAATGTTTTGAACTTACATCTGAGAGCTAGGCAGAAAAAATTTTGAATAAAATAAAAACATTCAAGTAAATGTTGGTATTTTACTTCCTGGGCTTTACTTTTTAAATATTGTCTTGAGTAATAAAAGCTTAACAAAGTAGAGATTTTTTTAAACACGAACATACTTACAATGCAATGTTTTTAGAAAACACTTAGATTCTTTGCAGTTTTATTCTTTGCATTTTTTCACATGTGACCTTGCCTGTTTCCTACCATCCTATTTAGGTTTCTCTGTCTCCTTTTATGATAATATAATTAGTGATTTACATTGCTTTCAAATTCTACATTCAGAAAACCAGGAATTGCCTAGTTGTGCTCATAGTTTTTGAAAGTGAAACATTTTATTGCTAGTTGGTTATTCATGCAATGTAGTTGCCCCCACATATTAATATAAAATAAAGCATTAAAAAACATATCTTTTTAGTATTAACAGTTTTACTAATGCTACTTACCTCTAGTTTATGTTAAAAGTATATGGTTTGTGGTTACATAAGAATTTGCATATACTTTTGATGGTCACTAGTTGGTCAAGGGTAATTATTATTACCTACTGCCATAAAGCTCAGTTTCATCATACTTTCCTGCTGACTTTTCATCTTAAAAGTGGCAGAATCAATTATTTAGAATTTTTCTTCTTAGCTTTTGTTAACTTTTCCAATAGACAAGTAATAGAGGTGAATTGGAGGTACTCTTGTTGTAGATCTGAGTTGAAAGGAACTTAAAGAGCATTTAGAGGAGAACGAGAAGCATAACTAATGGGATTATTGAATAGTTATGATGAATGAACAGAGGGCTGACTGCCTTACCTTTCTTTTAGCTTCTGTTGTAAGGTGGTTAAGGAAGTACATTGTAGAGATTAAGAAGGCCTTGAGCCAAAGGGCCTGGGCCTACATCTGCTCTGTCACTTATTTGATACATACATAACATTGGGCACCTCCATTTATCTTAATCCCATTTCTAAAATGAGCATATCAAATGTACCTACCTCTTACAGCTGTTGTGAAAATTAAATGAATTATGAAAAGTGCTTCTTAGCATATGTAAGTATTCAGTAAGAGATGTCCTTTAATATAGTACCATTATTACTACTCTAATAACTACCACTACTGCTGATATCATTATTATAATTCTTCCTGAGGTAACGCAGTTTTTGATTTTCTGGGTAAGGGGCAGGGCATCTGGGTAATGAGTTTCAGAAACTCATTAGGATGTTCATTTCCTGCAGAGATTTCATTGGATGCTATGAAGCAGAACTTGGCTTTACAGATTAATGGTGGCTGTATTAAAGGCTTACCATAAGTTGCTCAAGTATATACTGTTAAATGTAACCAGCCAGGAAGATTATTTTTCTCACTGCTTACTTGATTCAGTGATGTAGTGATTTATATGAATAGCAGGCAAAGCTTTGTTTTTCTTACTTTTGGGTCTCCTCAGTTGCTTAATGGTTCTATAACTTAAGCTTTTCTCAGCTTATCTACTTGGCTTAAATTTGTTTTTTGTTAATTGTAGTATAGTTGATATACAATATTATATTAGTTCCAGATATATAATATAATGATTTGATGCATGTATATATTGTCTAGGTAACGTGTATAAATCTAGGTAACATTTATCACCTCACATGCTTACACATTATTTTCTACCTGGTGATGAGAACTTTTAAGACCTATTCTTTTAGCAACTTTCAAATATACAATGCTGTATTATTAACTACAGTCACCATGCTGTGTATAGTACCTCCCCAGAATTGATTTATTTTGTAACTGGAAGTTTGTGCCTTTTGACCACCTTCCCCCATTTTATCCATCCCTTCCCCTCCCAACCTCTGGCAACTACCAATCTGTATTTATGTTAATTTTTGTTAACATTCCACATATAAGTGAGATTATATGGTATTTTTTTTCTATGTCTTAACTTAGTATAATGTTCTCAGGTCCATCCATGTTGTTTCAAATGGCAAGATTTTCTTCCTTTTTAATGGCTGAATAGGGGCGCCTGTGTGGCTCAGTCGGTTGAGCCTCTGACTTCGGCTCAGGTCATGATCTCATGATCATGGGTTCGAGCCCCGCGTCAGGCTCTGTGCTGACAGCTCAAAGCCTGGAGCCTGCTTGGGATTCTGTGTCTCCCCCTCTCTCTGCCCCCCCCCCATGCTCTGTCTCTCTCTGTCTCAAAAATAAATAAAAAACATTAAATAAAAATGGCTGAATAATATTCTAGAGTGTGTGTGCATGTGTGCGTGTGTGCGCGTGTGTGCGCGCGCGCGTGTGTGTGTGTGTGTGTGTGTGTTGATATTTTCTTTATTGACCCATCAGTGGACACTTAGGTTGCTTCTGCGTCTTCACTATTATAAATAATGCACTGAATATGGGGGTACAGATATCTTTTTGAGCTGTTTTTGTTTTCTTTGGATAAATACCCAGAAGTGGAATCATTGGGTCATATGGTAGTTCTAATTTTAATTTTTGGAGGGACCTCCAGTAACTCTTTACCATAGTGGCTGTGCCAGTTTACATGCTCACTAACACTGTCCAAGCGTTTCCTTTTCTCCACATCCATACCAAGACTTGTTACTTCCAATCATTTTAAAAATAAATAAATTTATTTTAATACCTATTTTCTATTGGAAACCAGGAACTTTCTTGCTTGTTTTTAATACACTTAAGATTTATTATGGGAATCAAAAATATACAGTTACAGGCAGAACAATTCAGTGAATTATGTACCTGTTCCACAGCTTCAGTGATTATTAACTCATGGTCAGTCTTTCTTCATCTATGGCCTTACCCACTCTTCTATATTATTTTTGAAAATACAATGAAGAGACAATCTACGTTCTTGTTTCTCAAAGTATGGGCCCCAGATCATCACCGGGATCACCCTGTGCCTATTGGCAATGCAGAAAGAATCTCAGGCACCATCTCAGCCCTACTAAATCAGGACCTGTCTCTTACTCATGTTTCCTGGTGATTCATAAGTACATCAAAGTTTCCAAAGCTGGATCTAGTTGACTATTAAAGACCCCCAAAGAAAAATAAATGACACACAAAAAACTTGTAAAAATGAGATACAAATGCTGATTATTCATATTTCTCAAAAGCTTAATCACACAAGTAATAAAAGTAAATTAAAATAATAAATTTACATTGTAAGTCTGTGAAGATATATAGTAGAGCTATGTCTGG
>CM053567.1:131216365-131280812 GCA_028646485.1 Cryptoprocta ferox | reverse complement strand
TTTCACTCATCCAAGAAATATTTAACTGGGGGCCTACTCTGTGTTAGGCATACTAGACAGACAAAGATCCCTGCCCTCATGGAGCTTATATTGTAATGAGGGAAGATAGATGAAAAACAATGAATTTAATAAATAATGTGTGTAATTATATAAGAAAGTAAAAAAAAAAAAAATAACCACAGACATTTTAATGTGCCTTTGGAAAGAAATGAAAGATTAAGATAGGAGTTCTCTTGGAGATTTTCCAGTCAATGCCCCTGAGTTACTGCTTGGGCAGATGTAGAGAGAGGGCTCTGATCAGTGACTTCTAGGGACAGCTACCAGGACTGTCCCAAATAATCTATCCTGGTATATTTATAGTGCCATTTAGCGTTTTAGTTGTGATTGAACACAGTTCACAGTTATTAGCTGTTAAATTTAGTTTCATTTCAGCAGTCCATAGAATAAATTATGTAGGACCTATATTCCTAACATACAAGTTTCTAATGCACTTAGTCCCTGACTTTATGGTGATTTAGCTTATGGCTTTTTAAAAATTTTACAAGGGTGTGATACCATTTCAGTAGAAACCATATTTTGAATTCTGAATTTTCATCTTTTGCCGACCAGTACTGTGCATTGCCTGCTATCTCGTGATGCTGGAACGTTGAGCCACAGCTTCCATTCAGGCACGTAATCACGTGTAACAACACTTCCAAGTCTTCTGTGCCCACACAGTCATTTTGTTGTTCCCTTTCAGTACAGTATTCGATAAATTACATGGGATATTCAGTGCTTTATTATAAAATAGGCTTTGTGTTAGATGATTTTGCCCAACTGCAGGGCAATGTAAGTGTTCTGAGCATGCCTAAGGTCAGCTAGACTAAGCTATGTTCAGTAGGTTAGGTGTATTAAATGTATTAATTAAATGTGTTAAATTTTTAACCTACAGTATTTTTAGTTTATGTTGGGTTTATTGGGATGTTACCCTATCTTAAGTCAAGGAAGATCTATAATAATCTCCATAGGTTAACAGATAAAAATTTCAAGTATTTATGGTTGTAAAATCAGAGTGGGTGTTTGTTTCTCTTTTTAGCTTTATTTACTAGAAGTGTAGTAAATAGAGGTCTTTGGGAAAGAAAACGTGTCTTTGTGAAAAGAAAACAATTTAGCAAGATTTTAACCAGAGAATTTCTCCGGAGACTTCTGTCCAAAGTATTTTCCTACTGTGTTTGTTGAGCTATTGGAGAGGCTAGTTTAACTTTTGCTTAGGCCCAGGCATGGATCTATCATTTTGTATAACTTGAATGTAACTACTTCGTTTAATATTTGGCTTGAGTCTTTGGTGAAACCATACTTTAACTTGGTTACTGCTACAGCAGCAGTAGCAGCTTTAAGGAGCTCTTTTTGTTGGAATATACATGGGTGTTGTACTTTTCTCTGCAAAATTTGTTATAAACATAACTATTTTAGCCCCCTTGAGCAAGTGTTTTTTGTCTGATACCTCAGTTGGAAATACTGTGGTGGTTTAATCATACACTACCTTCAGTGCTAAGACTATTTTGTGTTCTCAGGTTGTAATAGTGGTGTTTGTATCAATAGAAAGATTCACACAATTAAGAGGAACAGAGAAATAGCTTTTCATTTCCATGTGGCGAATATTTTAAAAGTTGATCTTATATTTTCAGTCAAATCAAGGTCAATGGGAATGTCCCATGATTATTCACATGATCACTTTAAATTGAATAAACAAGGGTGTAGTCTAGCTTCTCTGCCTCCCCTCCCCCTTTTTTGAACTCAAACACTTGATACATTTTTAGGTGAACTAGACATATGTATTTTTTTAGTGTTTTTTAATTTATTTTTGAGAGAGACAGCGTGAGCAGGGGAGGGTCAGAGACAGAGGGAGACACAGAATCTGAAGACAGGCTCCAAGCTCTGAGCTAGCTGTCAGCACAGAGCCTTACACGGGGCTCAAACCCACGAATGCGAGATCATGACCTGAGTCGAAGCCGGTCGCTCAACCGACTGAGCCACCCAGGCACCCCGACATATGTATTTTTTAATCCATCCTTTCAGGAGCATATTTTTGTAGATGATACGGTTTTATTGGCTCTGAAGTAGGAGTTATTAAAACACTACACTCGAGGTTTAATTATTGTGAGAGAAAATGGACAGATTACTTAAAAACTGAAGTTGTCATTCTTGGTAGATATGCCTCATTGTTTAGCTAGATTAGAGTTTATACCTCTGTACTCCAGATTATATCATTCAGTAATCCAGGAGTACATTTTGCAACCCATTCTCTTAGACAGTTTGGGAAATTATATTATTTAAATTAAATGCTTAAAGATGCCTTATCTATTTTTTTCTTTTTTAATAGCTGATAGTATCTAATATAAAAATATTCAGAGATAAAAATATAGCCAGGTTCTACCTATGGATTCAGCCTTCTCATACTTTGAATTAGAATCAAATCAGAGATGGGACACAGGAGCTCATCAGATAAAAGTGTCAACATCAGTACTAATAAAGCAGGTTGCAGAATGACATTTAGATCTGAAGGCAAATGGGCCTGTTAATCTGTATTGAATCCCGAAATTGACTTATCCCTAGTGATAGGCAATGCTGGAAAGCCATAGACTCCCTCCACAGAAGCAGGCCATTTACAAAACATGGTTGCAGAGAGAACATAACATGTCCTGAGAACTGTTCTGAAAGAAAGAGTATCAGAGATTAATGCATGTGGGTGCTTATTTCTTTTTTCTAATCTAACAATTAGACAAATTACTGTCTTTTTCTTGGAGAGGAATGAGTTATAGTGTAGAGAGAGGTCACTAGTACAGTGGTTTTCAAACTGTTTGAGATCTGTAGTAAATACATTTTAGTTATGACCTCATACACATACACATAGGTACACACACACACACATTTCATGAAACTTTGCTTATACTTACCCTATTAATGCACTCTAATATTGATACTTTAGTTTATTAAAATAAATGATAGTCATGACCTTTTAAACTGAATTATGTCCCCTAAATGGGATCAGTACAGTTAACCCAACTAAAATGACTTTGGTAAATGTAGTCCCACATGAAAACATGAGCCAGGAGTTAGAGGTCCTTTTTTTAACTTATAAAATGGTATCAGTTTTACCCACAGCTTGGTGGGCTAGTCATTAGGGGATGTAGTGCAGTATTTAACTTGAGAGATTGAATTACCTATAAAGATACTGGTTAGAGAACATGAAATCTCAGATTTATTTCCCCTTGCTTTTCACTACTATGAAAGAAAATATATAGGATTGCCTGAAGGATCATTCTTTTCCATTCTAGACACTTGAAAAGATTTTCCTAGGTTAAATCAGGCCAGAAAAGTGTATTCTTGTGTGATACTCTTCTTTGTTCTTATAGAATTTCTTGTGCTGAACTGCATTTAGGTGTTATGTTACTGGTCATCAGGGAGGGAATGACCCTTTGTCAGTCATTGCGATTTCTTAAGGATATTGTTCACTCTGTGTGAGCCTTCTTTAGAAAGACTCAAAGGAGAATTTACTTTTTCTTTCATTGTCAGGAATAGTGCTTTTTCTTAGCACCTGGTTTGTTTACGTACTAAGGATACTGTGATTCTTGTAATGGACCATGTTGCTCTATTTGTATTGACAGCTAGAAAGTAGAGAGCTAAATGTTTGGCCTACATTTATAGGACCAAATCATATACAATTTCTTTACTGACATCATTATTCTAGGTTGTTTGGGGGCTGAGGGGCCCTCAGCTGTTACTTTTCTGTTAGTCCTAATTTTCTCATATATTTAAAAAATCTTACAGTTTTTTTATGCCTTTTCAGGTCTTTTATAAATAGTTATAATTAGCTACAGTTGAAATTAGATTTTAAAAGCCAAATAAACTTAATTGTTAGAAAAATAGATTAAGTTTATGAATTTGGCATGTTTCTTGTAATTTGTTTAGTTTTTAAAAATTACATGAATAAGCATTTATTGTTAAAATTCTGTTTAAATTTATTTTCATATCATGTACTGTTGTACTTTTAAAATATTTAATATTTGTTGGTATCAAGATCAAATATGACTTTGGAGGATAAAGTAAACTGTAGATTCCTGAATCCTTTCTGGAATGAAGTTGAAGACAAACTAATAATATTTTTGGTTATTTCCATCTAACAATGGTGATAAAATAATAAAAAGTCAATTTTATAAGTGATATATGTTAGCCTTTTTAAGCATATAAAATCAAATTATGTGCAGAGTATTTTTAAAACTGAGTTTAGAATTTCCTGAATCAATTTCTAAGTTTGTGCATAGTGTCGTTTTCCACACAACTGTGTTTTTAACCTGAGTTGACCATGCTGTTGCAGATGTATTACACATTGTTTAAATAAGGCTTAAATTTGAATGGCAGAGTTAATTCTAATTTTAATTTAGTCATTTAGATACTTAGATTTTTTAATATAATTTTATTAGCAAATTTCAGATCTAATTGATGCTATCCATATATTCTAAATAAATTTAAAAATGATTTGAACATTATAAGAACTTAGAGTTAATCAGTGAAACAGAGTTAGGACATGGAGGTGTTTTAACAAAATATGAATTTCTCAGTTATAGAATTGAGTATAAACGTCAGCCTTCTTGTGAACTTGTGAATTAAAAACTCACCCATGAAATAGACAAGTGGTCATTTGGTTAAGAAAAAAAAAAGATCATTTTGGTTAGAAAAAAGGTCAGGTATTTCAAGCAGTGCTGTAAGGCTGGTGTGAAATCTGCTTATAATAGAGCCTTAAAACTCTGCTCACACTTCTGAACATGATATGAATAACATGCAGAAATAAGAATTGTGGTGAATATTGTTAGCATCACTATGAGAAGAAAGAATGTCCTCAGAAGACTATAGGGTCAACCCGGAACTACTTTTGTTAAATAGATTATAATGCACACAACGTATATTTTTTCTTGTTGATTCAGGATCCTTTCACAATTAGTAGAGCTATTTTAGATAATAATGATAATAAGGACTTCTGTGGCTTTGGAACTTTCTTGAGTAATTCCCCAGTGTTCACAAAACTTACATTTTGTGTCACTTTCTGAGAAGAATATTTATATTTGGTCATGTATAAAATAACAATTTTATATTTTCTATAACATTAACAAACTTTACTAGAGTCACTGATCCTAGAATGGAAAAAGTATATGTATATATATAAAATGTATATACATTTTATCCTTTTTTTAAACATTTAAAATTTTTTAATATTTATTTATTTTTGAGACAGAGACAGAGCACGAGTGGGGGTGGGGCAGAGAGAGAAATGGAGACACAGAATCTGAAACAGGCTCCAGGCTCTGAGCTGTCAGCACAGAACCTGATGCGGGGCTCGAACCCATGAACCGCGAGGTCATGACCTGAGCTGAAGTCGGACGCTTAACCGACTGAGCCACCCAGACGCCCCACATTTTATCCTTTTAACATGCCCCTAAATGGCTTCTGTGTGTTCATTGAAACTTAACATTTTAATCTATTCTTACAGGATTCATGCTTGAACCGGATCCTGAACATAGACCTGACATATTTCAAGTGTCCTATTTTGCATTTAAATTTGCCAAAAAGGATTGTCCAGTCTCCAACATCAATGTAAGTAGTTTTTCAAGTGGGATATGAATTTAAAATCCTGTATTGATAGATATTTATATGTATAGATATATATACTTTCAGAATTACTTGTTTCATGACAGGTGGTCTCATAGTGTGTTTGTGCTTAGTATTTTTGATAAAAAGCCATAATTGCTAAAAGCTGTGTATTGACGTGCCCTGGGGAGCTACTGTAGACTTGGGGCACAGCAGGATATTTTTCGTATTTGAGGGACACACAGTGACATCTGTTTGACACAGCACAAACTACTATTACTATTTGTTTGGGCTTATCTATGAAACAAACAGCTATTAGATCTTTAGTTGGAGGGGGTCATGAAAACTTACTGAGACACTAAGCGTTGGGTAAACTGAATAAGTTTGGTTACCTTTGGTGTAAAGAGCATAGGTATTGTAAATGTAGAGACTTGGGTTCAGTCCTGTATCAGTGACTGATTTTTTATATTTTGGGAAGTTACTTAATGTCTATTTCTTTTTCTGTGAAAGTAAAAATTTTGAGGATCACAAATAGTAAATGTAAACCCCTGTGCCTAGTCCATGGAAGGTGTTGAGTTGATAATAGCTAATACTACTCAGAGGTTTTGAATTTTGTTCAGTCTGCATAATATACCTAACTATATCAGATTAACTGTATATGGCCAGTTTTTGCTAATTTTAATAAAGGTCTAGACTCATCACTGATTTTAAGCCATTCTCAACTTTGTAAAGATCATTCTGGCTCTTGTTCTTATAGATGTTTTGGTATATAAAACTTAGTCCATCCTACTAAAAAAAATAAGGAAGTTGATACTCTTTCTTTTTGTTGTTTTTTAAAGTCTCAATGTAATATATTCTCTGTCGATGCTGAAAGGCAGTTCTAACATTATAGTAATGAAAGTAAGTTTATTTGACAGTTAGCTGTGGATTTTTAGCTTTTTATTCAGCAAATATGTATTTGGGTGCCTACCATAAGACATACGCTCTTAGAACATAAACAAGTCTTCTGCTCTTGTTTTCTAGATTTTCCAAGCCAGTGTCATGCAGATTATCTGCAGTATGTGGAAACAGCACTTTACTCATATGCTTGGTGTTTGCTGCTTTTTCCAAAGTCATTTGGAAAATAGTCATTGATTTACAAATGTAATATAATCCTCCTTTTTACCCAGTATTTGCCCATTTGTAAAGTGGATATGATGATGATGTTCTGTTTATTTTCCAAGGGATTCTGTGGAACATGAATATTGAAAGTGACATTTGTGTAGCATGCCGTGGTATTTGCAGATTAGATCTCACAAATATATGTGAACATTTTCTAGGTATCTGGGGTGAAAGAATAAGTATTTCAGAGACAGTATTTTTTAAGTTTAAGAGTGTATCCATAGCGTTTAAATAAAACTTTCTGCAATTGGAATGAAAACCGAAATGAAGTTTTATTTTTTTCTTCCAAGAATTCTTCTATTCCTTCAGCTCTTCCTGAACCGATGACTGCTAGTGAAGCGGCTTCTAGGAAAAGCCAAATAAAAGCCAGGTAGGCAAAGCTGTGCTGAGATTTGAAAAAGCATTTTTAAAAAAGGGTATAGTTCAAGTGTCATTGACTAAATATCATTTTCACTCAAAAAAAATGTGTGTTCCTTACTGTATGTGATGAGGAGCTTAGATAACAAATACAAAAGAAGCTTTCTTACATTAGGGATGGAGTTTGGCATCAGTCTCACTTGAACTGCTCACCCTTAGCAATTATGAAGTGGTTTCGCAGCTAGTGATGTTACATTGGATCATTTTGGGGGGTATCATTATTTCATCACATGGGAACTCTAACTCATGAAATTTTATGTTTCGTGTTTGTCGCTGGTATGATTTGTTTTTAACTTAAGGGAAGAAAAAATAACTTATAGGCATCTGTTTTAGAATATTCTAAATTCATAATCAATTTTATATATTCTAAGACATTTAAAATATGTATTACTATGCAGAACATATAATGAGTGGCTATAGTTCTTGTAAGACTGATAAAAAAGTTTTAAATTATCATTAATAGTTATTCACAGTACTGATAAGTTTGACATGCATTATGTAGGTTATGATGTGTATCTGATCAATGATAGAATTAATGATTGATTTTTTCATGCTTTTTTGAGTTTAAAAGTTGATAAACAGGATTATATTTTAGGCTATCAGACAGGTATAATATTACAGTTGGGGACATTTCTTGGTCACAGCTCTTTTTTTGTATTGTATTTTACTTATGCAAAGATTTTATTTGACTGAAAAACATAAAATATATTTGTCATGTACCTGTTGTAATATGCAAGAGATAAATACTGTAAACCACAAAGAAAAAGGGACAGTGTTTATTCTCAAGGAGCTCACATTCTAATGAAGACAGACAAGAAAACAGTTACAACCAGGCAACCCAGAGTAGAGGAAGGGAAAGCTGGGAGCAGAGAAAAAAGAAGAGCAGAAAGAATTCTTTTCCCTGGGGCTGTGGATTGCTGACCTTTTCCTTGAAGGATGAAGAGTCAGTCAGTCACCTGGAGTTATGGGGAGTGAAACTGTAACACTCAGGCACTTCAGGTGAGAAGAATGGCCTTTGTGAAACTGCAAGGCTGGAACGTGAGGGCACATGTATGAGAGTGTTGGGAAATGGTAGATAGATGCCAGTCATGAGCAACTTTGTTTAGATGTTATGCTGAGAAATTTGGACTTTGGCCTTGAAGCCAGTGAATTTTCAACCTGCAGTCAGTTCTATGATTTGTGACTTCGTTGTGAGATGTCTTATAATAATAAATAAATAATAAAAAATTTATTTAAAAATTGTTAAGGTATCATTTGTGAATGACTTTGTTAAAAAATATGCCATCACTCTAAAAAATACCTTCATTTGCTTGAATTTTAAAATACTCTCTTGAGTAAGAGACGAAAGAGTAAAGTTACATCTAACTTGCAGAAATCCGCTATGACTGACTGGCAATTGCTGTTAGAGTTGAGTGGCAATTATGAATTATTGTAGGACTCGTCAGTTCAATTTTACTATTATTTGTGATTTTTTAAAATAATTATTTTGTCAGTGATTTAATCTGTAAGAATGCAGATACAGATTTTTAAAAAAGCATGAGTCAGCTGAACAAGAATGATGCTCTGAATATTTTTTCACCCTCACACAAGTCATAGCTATACAGTTACAAGCTAATGAAATAGTTAATGCAGCTAAAAGTCACAGTGCTATTCATATTATGTTAAATCTGTACCTTACATTAAAAATTAGGTTCATTGGTGTTTATTGGTCAGTAATATAAATGTACTCTTTATTAATATAATCAGTAAATAACTTGAAAAAGTTTAAATGTATATAAAACTTAATTTAAAAAGTTGTTAGTCTTTTTCATGTCAAAGGTTTATAAATGGGGGAGGGGTGATCGGAGAAATCTTTAAATATCATTATTTACGTGGTTTAGAGCTTTTATGAATTCTGTCCATTTGCCCTGCCTTTACTGTGTGGCACGTTTTGCTTTACTTCTTAAAAGCCTCTTTCTACTTCCCTGAAACCTGCACCTGCTCGTGAGACTGTTAAACATGTGAGACTTCTGTGACTTGTATCTGAAATTGGAAAAGTTGGGAACCCCTGTCCTGACAGATGGAAACACTGAAGTATTTTAGAGGAGAGGGTATGTGTTTTAGGAAGATTGCTCAGGTGATAGGAGGAAGAGGAAAAGAAAGGAAGCAGAGAAGACAGCTTTGTCTATTGTAGTAGTGCAGATGGGCTGCCCAATAGCGATGACACTAGTGAGTCTCAGTCTTTCCTTTTAGTCACATTTGTGTGTTCATATTGCCTAATCTATCCAGGCATTTTCTTCCCATTGCTTCACAGAATGCTTCATTTAGTTTTCACTGTCTAATGAAAGCATTTTTATTTTTTATTCTCCAGTACCTACTTGAAGCCTTTCTAGCCAAATTAGGTAAAAGATGGAATTACTCTTCTATGGAACTCATGACAGTACTAGCTTGGCACTAATTATTTTTACTGTCTTATATTTTCCTGAATTTTCATGAACATGTGTCACATCTTCCTAGGTCTACTGTAAATTCTTTGAAGACAGGGTATTGTGCCATGTTTGCTGGATGTATAATAATCCAGGAAAGTGGTAATCGTATAATAGATATTGGTACGTGGGTAAAATTAGGTAGCAGTACACTAAAATCTGCAGAACTTTTAATTTGCTTTTTAGAAGTTTGCTATGCTCATGTGTGTTGTGAATCTCTATAGAGCGATTTGTAACAGAAACAAGACAGGGTAAGGTCTGGCCTATACTGTCTACTTAATAAGGAATGGATAGGCAGATAGAAAGATAGTGTAGAATATACGGTCTCTGGATTACTTGAACTTAGACTACAGCATTGGTTTTAGTGCCATATCCATAATTCAGTAAATACTTACATCCATAACTCAGTAATAAATACCATTAAAATGAGATATAATTGGTTATATGTATACATGATAACTTTATTGCCTTTTAGTTCAGTTTTCCCATAACTTGTACCATAACCCATCCCATTTAAAGGATAAATGTTATTTTTAGAAAACAGCACACATACATTTCTACTATTTTCTACCATCTTCTGATTCAAGTTCACTTCTTTTTAGAAAGATTGTTGAGAGGGCTCCCTCTTGTGGCACATACAGATATGAGAACTGTAGATGTACAGTTACTGTACATAGGACTTTCTCCAAATACATGCAGCAGATATATATTTGATAAATCGTGTATGCAAACTTTTTTTAAGTACCAAAGCATTTGAAAATGTGCTAAGGGAACTTGGCAAAGAGATTTTATGGCAATCTTGTTGAAAATAAATAAATGACCCTATGTACTGAATTTATAGAAAAAATAAGTTGAGGTATTTCTCTCTATATAATATATATATACATATATATGTATATATATGTTAAAGATTTTCCCTGGCTTTTTTTTTTTTGAAAAAGAAAATGTCTGTATCTTTTAGTGTCTCTTGCTTTCAAAACTATGCTTACCACATTGACCACCCATGTCTATGGCCTAAACTAAGTCCTAGCAGGAAGAGTATTATATGATTTCCATTCATTGTTGTAAGTAAAGCATAGTTGAAGATTCAAGGAGTTGACTGTGAGCAGGTGGCTCCACCTGCTGAAAGTTTGGGCTCCTTCTGTTTTACATGCCCTTAGAGTGCCATCTTTTCTTTCTTGGACCTAGAGTCTAAGCTAAGGGAGGCTGTTGTGTTTCTTGTTTTTATTTTTCTGACTGGTTCACACAGTTGGCTCTTGATTTGGTCCAGAACCTTATGAGAAGCTTTATGTTTGTTTCTTTTACTTCATTTCCTTAAGAGCAATCCTATATTCTTTTTCTACCAGCTTCAGTGGCAGACTGTGAATAGTAGCATACTGAGTTAAGGAAAGTGGTTAGGTTTATTTTATTTACTTTCCTATCTTTATTAAACATTTGATACTTGGGAATGAGACAGGAAGAAGCCAAGAGGACTAATATGATCATCAGTAATAATTAGAATGCATCTGTTGAAATAGATGCTTTATAGGACAAATAGTAAATTAGTAAATTAGAAATAATGCCAGTATTGAGAATGAAACATATATTTTTCTGTTGTAGAATAACAGATACCATTGGACCAACAGAAACCTCAATTGCACCAAGACAAAGACCAAAGGCCAACTCTACTACTGCCACTCCCAGTGTGCTGGCCATTCAGAGTTCAGCAACACCTGTTAAAGTCCCTGCTCCTGGTGAATTCGGTAACCACAGATCTAAAGGTAATAACTGCCCTGCCAACCTTGTCACCATTACAGTTAGCTTAAATCTTATGGCTTGATTTCCTAAGAATATAAATTACTGGCAAACTTACTACTGGGAAGCAGATAACTTAATGCTTTAAGAAACTTTCTACTGATGTCTGATAAACTCAACTAATTTTTCCTAAAGTTGTAGGCAAAAGTAGTAACATACTGGTAATATAGAAGTATGGTATAAAATGCTTTCAATTTGTTTATCCATAGAGTCATCAGATAGTAGGGTTTGAGATTGATAATAAAGTTCAAGAGTATAGAAAATTCTGTATTGTATTGGAAAGGAGGAAGTTGAAACTTTAGCCTTAAAAAGTTACATGTCTTTCCACTGCATCTAGAACCTTGGCAGAGGCATCTAGCTTAGATCATGTGTACATTACAACCCACAAACCTGTCTTCTCATCTGATTTTGAGAAGACTTGCTTTTCTAATCTAAAACATCTTCAAAGCATTATGGTGCAGTATAGTACCTAAAAATTTTTTTTCCCCTAGAAAATTAGATAGTAAACTTGTTCTTCAGGGGTCTGGGGATATAACTTGAAGGCCCATCTTAAGAAACCCGTTTTGCATGTTATTTCATGATGTAGCCGTTTTGTTTTAATGATGCTTTAATGGTTAAGAGCTTACCAGTGTGAGTCTTATGAACCTGAATTTGATAGGATTACTGTGAGGATTAAATAACTGCATAATATAATCCCTGGTCCTTAAGAAATGTTAAATATTAGCTACTACTATTACTGTTAGGTGTATACTCAAGGAAGATAATGTCTATGTTACTTGACACATTGCTGCAGACTTCTGTCATAAGCAGGCACACCAGATGGAGGATTGTTCCATGGAAAAGGGAAAGTAGGGGAAGTTGAAGCCTTTTGTGTCCATTTCTTAGCCTCACTGTTCTCTTCTGTAAAATGAGAATAACACCTGTTTTTCCTGTTATAAGGAATAAATGACAAGGTGTGTGCTATCTGGGAAGATTCTGTTTCAGAGTCAGCATTCAGTGTTCTTTTTTTCCTACTCTTTTGGGTTTGAGATCCTACTAGTCTTCTCTGTCATGTGTCAATGCCCTCCAGCCAAGGACCACTAAGAACACACTTGTATTTGAATAAACTGGGTTTATTACTCACATACCATGGGAATCTCTGGTGGTGTCTCAGTAAGATGGAGTTTGAAAAGACTTATTGAAGGATTTGGGCTTGTTTTAGCTAATTCTGGGGGAAGCTTGAAGGAAGTGGGGCTTTGCTCTGGATTGAATGCTCTCAGAAGCCAGGGGTATGATGTTATTAGGTATCTTAATAAATCTTAACTTCTCTAGAAGGAGGGGAGCTAAAGTTTCAGCTGGTATAGAAGCAGCAGTCAGCCCTATTCGCCAGGATAGGGAGAGGTTTGGTCATTTTTGTGGTGGTTCCTGGTTTTGTCAGTATTTGGTCACCTTGTCCTGATCCACCATGGTCACATGTTGGTGTTCTGTGGAATTGTGTGTTAGGAGAACACCAAGTCTAGATGTGAGGATCGGGCCTGCTCCTGTGGCAGGGACAGCATTTCTTTTTGTCATGCTTCCAGCTTAAGTTGGAAAAGTAATACTCCTTTTTTCCCCCATATGTTTCTCTTTTAACTTTTTTCCCTCATTAAATACTATACAGGAAGTGACACTTGAATATATTTTTTTAAATTTACTCAGCACAGTAGTGGGGAAGAATGTAAAAGTCTTCATTATTTTTTTCTGCAGAGTAAACTAGCAGCGGATTAGTATGCATTCTCAGGGCCCTTTTGTATGTTCTTGCATGCTTATATATAGATAGAAATAATTCATGTTGTATTTAGCATAAATAGATTCTTACCATACTTAATTCTCTGCAAGTTGATTTTTTGTTTAACTCTACATTTAGGAGAGCTTTGCACATCAGTGCATATAAATCTACCATGTAGATTTTAGTAGGTAGATGATGTTCCATAGTGTAAATGTATCATAGCTTATTTAACCATTTGGTTATTTCTAGTATTTGTTGTTATTAAAAGTATTGTGGTGAACATCCTAATAATAGACTCTTTTGATTTCCATGTTAGAGTATTTTTCTGAGAAAGTTATTAAAAGGTATACTCATTTAAAATTTGTCAGATATGGCCACATTGCCATCCAGAAAGACTTCAAAAATTCACACTCTCAACAACAGTATGAGTGTCCTTTGATATCTATCCTTGCCAACACTTGATAGTATTGTTTTTTTTAATTTTTTAAAAAATTTAAAATTTTATAAAATTTATAGATGAAATATATTTGTTTTTATTTTATTAATCCTGATTAATACTGCTGTTTCATGTTTATGTTTTCTTCTGGGATTATCTTTTGCAATTTTCTGTGAGACTGTTCTGCTTTTATTTATTTTCTTATTGCCCTGAAGATTTGATTTTTCTGTATTCTGAGTATTAGTTCTTTGCCAAATATATTGTGAATATTTTCTTACAGTTTGTCTTTAATTTTACTGGTGACTCCACTTAACTTCTCTGAGCCTTAGTTTTATCATTTGCAAAATGGGCAGTAATAGTATGACGATTCAATGATATACTTGAAAGCATTGTTTCCATGTAGGATTGCTATGATGTTGTTTATGATTTCTCTGGTGTTCTATGGCCTTGGCTTGAGAGCCAGGGAACTTCCTTTAGTTTGATGTCACTAACACGAAGTCACAGTTCATGAGGTGAAAGGTGAGCCTCATGAGTTACTGTATGATTGCTGGTGTGATTGGGCTTCACTCCTAGCCATAATGTTTTACAGTTAGACATCAAGGTCCTAAAAGATGAATATAGCTGAGGAGCCTCACTTTTCAATACTTTAGTAAGTGAGAAGAAATAGACTTAAAGGCTAATGGTGGTTATATCTGTGTGGTACAACTACGGTTTTAGTTTTCTTCTGTATATTTTTATAAATATTTCAAGAATAATTACAATGGACATGTATTTTCTTATAATTGGAAGAATTAGAATGTTATAAAACTATTTTCATAGAGGTGTTGTATTTAAGGCCTAGGGAAGTTTGAAGATATTGGTGAAAAAGAATCCTCCTCTCCTTCCTTGCACTCTTCCTCTTCCCCCCCCCCCCCACTAAGGAATATATAGCTGCATTTGAGTTTATGGTAACTCATTGGAAGAGACTATAGACATTATATAGTATATCACATTTCTTCTTTTTGATGTCGTGTGTCTCTTATAATTTCAAAAGTTTATTCATAGGATTTGCCTTGGGTAAAATTTATGAAACTTATACATAAATATCCATTTAGGAGGCAGTATTAATAGATTCACTATGCTAGCATTTACTGAGCCTCTCTTATAAAAAAGATTCCTTAAGGCATTAACAGATCAATATGTCATCATCCCAACCACCAGGGACCCTAGTTCGGAAATAGCCATGAAAACAATTAATATGTGAAGGCCGAATGAAATGTTATAAACTGAGTGGAGCTGTTAGATAAAGGAACAAGGAAGAGAGATTTGAGCTAAACTTTAAAGGATAAGAAGAATTACAGTGGGTGGCAAGTGGCATTGTAGACTGAGAGAATCATATTGGCAAAGATACAGACACATGCCAGCATATGCGATAGTTGAGAAGCAAGAAAGCAAGGATGTGGCTGGTGTATTGACAGATGAGTATGAAAGAAGAAGTGTTTATAAGATGTTGACTTGGGCAGAGTTGTGGCCGACAAAATTAACTTTCAGGGGTACTTAAAATTACAGTAAATAATCCATTTAGACTACATGCATAAGGATATAAATGCCTTGGTTAATGTTACCGAAATGAGCATTTGGAAATCCAGCCTTTTTAAAAGTTGAAGTCTTGAGTATGTTAACATACATTTCCCATGGAAACCACTTTTTAGGAGCACTGAGACCTGGAAACGGCCCTGAGATTGTATTGGGTCAGGGTCCCTCTCAGCAGCCTCCACAGCAGCATAGAGTACTTCAGCAGCTACAACAGGGAGATTGGAGATTGCAGCAACTTCATTTACAGCATCGCCATCCTCACCAGCAGCAGCAGCAGCAGCTACTTCAGGATGCCTACATGCAGCAGGTAATTCATTGGTTATTGTGGATACGGGAGTAAGTGTTGTGAAATTTATGTGGCTATTGAGTATCAGGGAGTTCCCTTTCACACAATGGGCAGCTTCAATTCCAGGTCCAAGGAAAAGCTTTGCCAGATTTCCTGATTATTGAAGAATACGTATTTTAGTTGCGTTCTGTGAGATTCTTAAGAATATTCTGTTGAGGGCCTCCTGGATGACTCAGTCGGTTAAGCATCCGACTCTTGGTTTCAACTAAGCCCTGCATTGGGCTCTGCACTGACAGCATGGAGCCTGCTTGGGATTCTCTCTCTCCCTATGTCTGCCCTTCCCCTGCTCATGTTCTCTCTCTCTCTCTCTCTCTCTCTCTCTCTGTCTCTCAAAATAAATAAACTTAAGAAAATAACACTAAAAAAGAATATTCTGTTGAAATAGATTGAAATCATGGCTTTATGAATCCAAAAATGTTCAGTCATTGGACATTATGAATAAACATGGCCATTTATGATGAATGTTATCTTTTTCAGATTATATTTTGAGTTGAGAAACAGATTTATAATGTTATTTTTGGAACAGTGGTATTTAGGCTTTCAGAAGTAACATTACCTTGGTATTTTGTTCTTTTTGCCTTTTTGTTTTCTTTTGCATCAGGGTTGGCGTGCGTGTGTGTGTGTGTGTGTGTGTGTGTGTGTGTGTATGTGTGTGTGGAGTGGTATTTAGAGTTGGAAGGGACATAGAAAAAAATGACCTTAAGTTCTATTCTGCCCTTTGCATCATTAGAACCTGTGAATTTCTAGTTCACTAAACTATTTTAAATTTATTGACTTGTCACAATCATCTTTCCATCTTTTCTGAAATGTTTTTGAGCCTATTAAACGCATAGCCCTTCTCATGGATATCTCCCTCCTATGGTCTTGACTGATAGACCCAGAGCAGAACATAGTTAAGTAGATGGTGCCATTGGATTTCCAGAAGTTATCATTGAAGGAGAGATGGAGGAGGTTAGGAATTTACTATAATGAGTCCTGGACACAAACTAGGGTTTTCATAAATTAGTAAATGTGTTTAGGTTTAATTTTCTTCCAAACATCCTTAAACTGTACTGGGAATGGTTTTAGTTGAGTCTCTTATGTTTCATTGATAGTTTTGAAACCAATTCCAATAAGCATATGTAAGTTATAGTCCTTTACTGACTATAGCTATTTTACTTTGGTATTTGGACCACTAGTACCCAAATCATAGTCATGATGTTAAGATCAGTACTAAAAAAAAAAAAAAAGACTATGGTACAAAAAAGGCATGAGTAATATTGATGAGTTCCTTTGTTTTTGTTTTTTTTTTTCATTGTAGTATCAACATGCAATGCAGCAGCAACAGATCCTTCAGCAACAGTTTTTAATGCAGTCAGTGTATCAGCCGCAACCTTCTACATCTCAGTATCCTACAATGGTAAATGTTACATAATTTGTAGAAATTTCTCTCTGAGAATACATTCCAGTTCCAGTGTTGGAATTCACAGTATGAATGGTTTGGAATTTAATTATTCAAAATCAACAACATGTAAATGAACAACACATTTTTTTTTAAGTTTATTTGTTTGGGGGAGGGGAGGAGCAGAGAGAGAGAGAGAGAGAGAGAGAGAGAGAGAGAGAGAGAAAGAGAGAGAAAGAATCTCAATCAGGCTCTCCTGACACGGGGCTTGATCTCATGAAAAGCGAGATCATGTCCTGAGCTGAAATCGGGAACCATCCAAGTGCCCCAACATAGTTTTAACAAAGCCAGTTCTGTCTTCCAAAGCAGTTTTACATTGGTTTAAACTGTAGCACCTGAATTTGGCACATCGTAACTGACTGATGGTATTTTTCTCTTATCTCATAGTATAAAGGAGATGATCTGTTTCCCATGATCTTTTGTCATATGTCTCTTTGATTTGGCACATATCTGTTGAATGAAAAAAAGAAACCCAAAGGAAAATTACATTTACTTCAGAGAATAGTGTGACCTTTTTTTTTTTTATAGCAACCACCGTACTAGTGACTGTAAGCTACTCTATTTTCTTTTTCTTAAACTATTCAAAAGAGGAGTTTGAATCCTGCCAAGTGAGCCAGGCTTCACAACTGTTTTTTTTTAATTGAGGTATAATTGACATAACGTTATTTTAGTTTCAGGGGTACAATGTAATGACTTGATACTTGTATATTTTACAAAATAATCACCATAATACATGCAGTTAAACAGTTTCTTAAATAGACTTGTTTTATCTTGCTGTGGCATTCTAGTAGCAAGCTGCTCCTTCATACGTAAATTGTTTCTCAGGCTTCTGATTTTATTGCCAATATGAAAAGGAAGGAGCAGCACCCTAGGAGGGGTGCTGACTGTGCTTAGTGACCTCCAGCAAGCGCTGTTTGTGTAACAGGCATTTCTTGTTTCAGATGCAGCAGTACCAGCAGGCTTTCTTACAGCAACAAATGCTAGCTCAGCATCAGCAGCCTCAGCAGCAGGCATCACCTGAGTATCTTACCTCCCCTCAAGAGTTCTCACCGGCCTTAGTTTCCTACACTCCATCGCTTCCAGCTCAGGTTGGAACCATAGCGGACTCCTCTTACAGTGCCAACAGGCAAGTATTTTTCTGGTGAATGCAACAGAAATCATTGTGGAAGTGGGTGTACCTGTAGAGTGTAGTCACTGTGTGGCTCCTGAATTACCTGAGAGTCCATCTCTCTGCAAAGTCCCCCTTTTTCTCTTATAAGTCCTCTCTTCCTGTCCCTGTCCCTTCCTTTCATTTCCATGAGCTAAGTCTGCTAATTGCTATTTGCAGATAAGGCTTAAGCAATATCCAGCAGAGTTTAAGGCTAAGGAAATTAGTGGCTTATATGTTAAGACATTCTTTATAATGCAAATAGAAACAAAACCCTAACAAGCAACTTTAATATTTAAAACCAATAATTCTTGTAGACAAGTTAATTTAGCTTTTTCTACTTATATATTATTACTTTGAGTTAATTTGATAATACTTACAGGTTGTCTAATTTGGTTTAATTTAAAGAGATACAAAAATAGTAACAAACGTAACAAAAACGTCATTTGATTATCTTTAAGATAAGATACTGTAAGGTTATTGTTACCATATAGCCTCTTATATTTTTGTATTCAGATACATTGGTTAGTAGAGTTATTTTTCCAGGATAATTCATATTGAAAACATTACAGTAAACTAAAAAACTGTGGTATAAATCTTTTCAAATTCACATTTGAATTGGGGAGTGCTTCAGGATTTTGTAGTGAAAAATCTCTTGACCATTATGAATACTTCCTAGTATTTATAGATACGTACGTGGA
Source organism: Cryptoprocta ferox (assembly GCA_028646485.1). Taxonomy (NCBI): domain Eukaryota; kingdom Metazoa; phylum Chordata; class Mammalia; order Carnivora; family Eupleridae; genus Cryptoprocta; species Cryptoprocta ferox. The sequence continues at coordinate 131,261,957 of CM053567.1, read as the reverse complement.
AGTATGTGTTAGAACTTTGGTTACTGGAACATTAAAGAAGTTCTCATACAACACTATTTCAGGATATGATCATTAGCTGGGAAAAGGTATCTGCAAACTTTGGCTAGGATTTGGGCATGAGAAACATCAGTAGCATATTTGTTCACTGAGCATGTCAAGAGAGGAATAAAGTATACAGTTTGCTATAGTACACCTCCCAATCTGCATGTGTGTGTGTGTGTGTGTGTGTGTGTGTGTGTGTGAGAGAGAGAGAGAGAGAGAGAGAGAGAGAGAGAGAAAGAGAAAGAGAGAAAACAAATGGATTTATTGAAGTGTTTTCCTAAATTAAAAATTGAGGTACATGAATTAGGACAAGTATGTCTGAGTGCAGAGCAGGGCATAGATCAGAGGCTGGTTTAAAGATGCAGATTGGTATTTGCCAAACCATTTGTTATTTGCCTAGTCTGGTTACAGTTTTTGAATTTAACCATGTATCACTTTTGTCTCTAATAAATTAATAACATTATTGCAAATAATAACATTAGAACAAATAAACATTTTAAACACATTAAAACAACTAAAGTCAATGACACATAAGTAGTAATCTATTAAATTTACAAAAAAGATATACCTAAAAATAAGTCCCTTAGGGATAAGAATGGAATAGTTTTATTCTTTATTAAAAATAGGATATTCTCCTCAGTATTGTTTAGTTTAAGATACCGATGAGATTTATATATTTTTTTACTTTTGAGGTTAATTAGCATAAAAACTGTCAGTTATATCGTGTGTGTGTGTGAGTGTGTGTGTGTGTGTGTGTGTGTGTGTATACAGCATATGTATTTATGTATACTTTGTGTTCTAAAGGATTACCAACCTTTGGAAACAAAGTTGTGTCACTGATGAGAATAGAATTCTGCATTGAAAATCTATAGAAGAAAATTCTTGTTAGTGTTCCATTGCATGTGTACTATCTAATCTTCTGATTAGTTATGAAGGAGGATGAGGATCTAAAGATATGAGGCACAGGTAAGCATGCAGGGTGCTGATATCTATAACTTGTGTAGCTCACATAGCATTGCCTACTTAAATCTCATCTCCAGTGACATTGTTAATAGAATCACAGATGTGATGTGTTAGGGAAATGTTTTTTTTTCTAATTTCTGTGTAACTTTAGAAAAAAATTCGTTTATCATCAAAATCCTCTGCACACTCCAGTTTGGGAAATGTTGAGTTGGATATCTGTAAAAGTGTATAAGACTTGTTTCAGCTCCACTCCTGTGAAATTATGTATTGACGGAGATGGGAAGTTGGAGCAGGAAAGGGTAATGGTTAGCTAGGTAGAAAGTTACACATACTTGGCAAATATGAACACTAGTTTCCCTGAGGAACACTCCAGTTGCACTTGGGGCCTTAATGTTACCTCATTAATATTTCCATTTAATATCAATCTTTACCAAAGATTATATGTTGAGTATAATATCTTAACAATTTAAAAGGTCATCTGTAAGCAAATATTCCTGCTTATAACTAGGTCAGTAGAAGGTGAGAATTGGGTTAAATGTTTGGCTCTAAGTGTGTAAGAGACATTTGAGTAGAAGATAAGAAACCAGGTAGTTCCTTAGACAAAGGGAAAGGGTCAGTATCTTGGTTAGCATGATTATTTCATTTACCACTTAATCTTCTGCTAAAATTTCTACTCTTTCATTGTATTGCTATATTCTTAGTATGACTATTGGAGAGTATTACCATGTTGTATTCAAATGAAGGTGAAATAAACATCAACACATATATTATTTTACTTTTTATGATAAATTGCCCTGTTGTATTAGTTATTTGTTGCTGCATAATAAATTTACCCAAATTTAGTGTTTTAAAACAATGTTAAACGTTTATGATCTCACACACTTTCTTTAGATCAGAAATTTAGGAGTTGTTGAGCCCTATGTTTGTGTCCAGGGAAGGGTCTCTCTTGAGGGTACAGTTAGATATTTGCCTGGAGCTGCAGTCTACTGGACGCGTGGCTGCTGCTGGAGGATCTTTTCATAAGATAGCTCACTCAACATGGCTTAGGGCAGGAGGCCTCTGTTCTCTGCCATGTGGATCTTTCCAAAATGTTGCTTAAGTATTCTTTTGGGCAAAGCCAAAGACTGTTTTGAATAAAGAATTATTTGTTCTGGTTTGTTCAAGAGCAAATGGTCCAAAAGAGAGGTCAAAAAGGAACCAGCGATGCCTTTTATGATCTAGTCTCAGAAGACACACTGGCCCTTCTCTTAGATAGAACCGAGTCACTAGATCTAGCCCAGTATTCAAGGGCAAGGGAATTCGATTCTGCACTTTGAAGGGAGGAATGTCAAAGAACTTGCAGACCTATTTTAACACCTGTTTAAACCGTAGGGTCAGGTGACACACCTTATTGATTTCCAGTCTACCAAGAAGAATCAATGAAATCATCCAAGTAACATGAAGAGGAGGATAGGGATAGGGAATCAGAAAGTTCTCAGAGGGATCACTGGTAGGCAGGAGGGAGAATGTCTATTTCTTTTTGAGTTCTAGCCTCTCTGATTTGTGTTTCAGGTACTCTGAAAGCCCTTGAAGGTAGTTTTGGAATTAGTGTAAGATTCTGTCATGTGGAGGCAAGCTTAGAGGTTGACAGTTGATGCGTTCCCTGAGTGAGTTCAAAACTGAATTATATTTGATTTTAAGATACCTAAGTCATATTTACTAAGGAAGACTATCTACTTGTTGGTAAATTACTATATTTTTGTCTAACTTTCAATAAGTGTTTAAACATTCCTTTCTTGGCTCAGCTATACTGATGGGGCTTGGACTAGGGGATTAAATGGGCAACTTTTGCTCTCTCTTTCAAGACTCATGTGGTGGCGGTGGAAGTAAGCTCCCAAGGGGAGAGTGAATTTAAGGAGATGAGTCAAGGCTTGCAAATTTGAGGTACTTTTTTTTAGAAGTGCATAGAAATTCTCCCTCCATTACCAATGTTAGGATATCTGGACCTGAATTATGAAACGAACGTGACAACTTTGTTACGTTGCCTTGTGCCTATGGTGTATTTTCAGGCTGGGTTGACTGAGAGGTACCCAGGGATTCTTAGGTTAAGAAATTTTTACATTCTGCCTTCTCTTAAAAGCCAAGAGGCTATTAGATAACTGTCTTCAAACCAGGCGTCCCAGGCTCCAGCTATATATAGATACTTTAAACAGCATGAATTATTTATTAAGTAGAAAATAACCCTCATCTAGTTTTAGCTAATTCATAAAGCAGTCCTAAAGTTCGTTTTTTTCTTGGTAGCTGTATAGAGAATGCCTTTGTCAAGAGGAAAATTATTGTGATGTTCTCAACATAACCAGGGCAATAAGATCATATTCAGTAGTGATTTTAGAGTGATATTGTTTGACATGATTGTCCCTTTAGGGCTATTCACTATGATGATCATAATATTTATCGAGTGCTGATTTCTTTTCTAGATACCATTTTTTTTTTTGTTTTACATGCATTAGCTAATCTTCTCCATAACCCTATGAGGTAGACACTATTACTTCGGTTTTATAGATGAGGAAGCTAAGACAGAGAGCTTGCCCAAGGGTACACATGGGGTGGTTCGAATCCCAGATGCTTTCCTCAATCTGCCATTTCCATTATAATAAAAGGATCTCCTTTTCTAAGTATTTAGTAAGTATGAACTAAGACACTTTAGAATTTTTAATTCTAATTTTTTTTCTTCTTTCCCTCTCTTAATTATTACTATAGGTCAGTTGCTGGTAAAGAGGCAGTTGCAAATATTACAAGTCAGAAGAACATCAGTAACCCACCTGATATGTCAGGGTGGAATCCTTTTGGAGAGGATAATTTCTCCAAGTTAACAGAAGAGGAACTGTTGGACAGAGAATTTGACCTTCTAAGATCAAGTAAGGGACACTTGAAGGCTTATTTTGCTTCACAGTAATATAACAGCTCTATAATTATTCAGCAAAGCCAAAGACTGTTTTGAGGTGGTAAATACAAAGTTCTTCATATGCATTGAGGGCAAAAATCAGGCCATCTTCTGATATATATACTATCTTACTATGTTGTGTGCATTAGACCTCAGTTGCTCAATAGTAGCTATTAAACCCAAGATTGCTGATAATAATGCTGATTCCTAACTTAAGTACTGCATAACTTTGAATGTTAATTTCAGAATATCTCTAAACCATGGAAAATTAATGTTCAAATGAAAAGGGAGACAGTATCTTGCTTACTAATCATTTTGCAGCTCTGTTTTCTTGCACACTCAGTAGAAGATATTGTGGGTCTGAAATGCCCTTTGAAAGTGCCTGAAAGAAAACATGGGCTACTACATTATGTTAATGTTTTGTGATGCCCTTTCAATGAGTCCTGACATAAAAGGGCTGCTTTGTTGTCCTGATATGGCAAAAGATAAATAAATTATTTTCCACTTTAAATCAGATATCTCAATGGTTTTACTTGGAATCATTGCCTTTTCTTAAACTAGCTAATATATATGTCAAGCCTCACCACGTGTATTTTAGAATTGTAATTTAGTTCTTTTTTGGAAAATGGATGTGTGGAATGTTTTGAGAAGGTTGCAAAATAGGAGCAAAAAACTCGGCTCTGGAGTATGTAAATAATTTTCAGGTTTTGGAGGCTTGTGTGTGTGTGTGTGTGTGTGTGTGTGTGTGTGTGCATGTGCATGCATATCCAAGTGTGTTTTCCTGTTTGGCATGTGAAAAGAAGATCCTAATGGTCCCTAGTTTTAGTTCCTAGCTTCTATTTTATTTTTAGGTAACTGGCTTTATGAGAATACTGATTAGATGAAATGCTTTCTTCCCAACGGATTTGGATTTTATGTAAAATTTATAAATGCCCTGAATTCACGTAAGAATAGTTGTTTTGGATTTAAATTTGTATTCTTCATATTGGTTATATGCTTACGAAAAATTAGGTTGATGATTAATGAAGATATAAAAATGAGTTTTGAACCTTTAATAAAGGTTTGTCAACTCTGGTAAAACCAAACTTACATCTTTTAATTAAAAAAAGTTTTTTTAAACCATGACTGTTTTTGTTTGGCATTTCTAGTATACTTTATGTTAAGTAGCCCCCAGAGTCAAGTTTTAAAGAAGGAAATGAAGTTTCTCTTTTGGGGGGATGAGAGGGAGACACGGGGGTTTAACCAAATCAATATAATTTATGGGGTTATCTTGAAAGCAAAAGGTAAAATTAAAATATTCATTTTAGTGTGTGTTTTGACCCAAGATGGTAGCTAAGGGTTTGCTAAATCAGTATTTTCTACTCTTTGGGTAAAACTCCTTTTTTTCCCATCAATTGATGGAAGGGGTGGAGTATTCGCATTATTTTGTACCTTACACGATATTCTAAGCATCTTAGAATTTGTAATGACAGCCAAATTTTACTCACTTCACATAGGGAAAAATAGCATAAAGAATATTCATGTGTACATAACTTCATAAAAATCGGGGTTAACATGTAAAACTCTTAACCAGCTATTTGCTTTCAAACTTCAAGATCAGATAACATGTAATTTTTGTATGTATCTTTGCACACCTGTATGCCAAAGAGTTTAGACTTCACTGCACTGTTAATTATGGAAAGATACTAATTTCCAAATAAAAGTGCAGGCGGAGCTTTATTTGAAGGTCAGACTTGGAGCAACTCAGCCATTTGGAAAAGTGCCTAGATGATCCCTGAGCTATTGAAACCACGGTCACAGGGTTGGCCTACTTAAAGTAGCATATAGCACCAGAAAACATACATGGGTTCTGATCCTTGGCAATGCCATTTAATTAGGCTTTAATCTCAGGAAAGTAACATAACTGCTCTCTCACTTCCTCATTTACGAACTATATATAATGATGCTTACCTCATAGGGTTGTCAGGAAAATTAAATGAAATAGTGTCTTCAAAGAGTCTGGGCACTCTGTAAATGCCAGTTCCCTTTTCCTCATCTTCTGTGGAAGTCTATAGGCTCCATCTAAAGGTTATTGCCTTTTTACCAGCATTTAAAAATTATATCTAAACTATCAGGTTTAGAGAAACCAAATTAGAAGGGATTTTGTGGGCAAACAACATCAATAGCAGAAATGACATATGATAGCAAAAAAGGAGATGGAAAAATGTCTTTTTCCTTGATAATTGATAGTCATAATAGTGGTGTTCAGAATAGGTGAAATGTCTTTAATAACACTTACAAAGAAATCATTAATGTATAGAATATAGTTGAGAAAGATTTCTTTCCAAAGTGTTACTTAGCCGTAATATATTCAGTCCTCTTTAGCATCTCTTTCACTCACAAGCAATAAGGTATCTAATATTTGGTCCACTTGATAGGGTCTAAATTCCCCTGCTGCACAAAAGATTTCATTCAGAACTTTAGGAGTTTCAGTAGAAGGCTAACAGTGTAATGAAAATTAATTTTGGTCATTACTGGTTGGTTTCTTTGTTAAAAAAATTTTATAAAATGAATAAGTAAATTATTGATGCATTTGATATTGCAAATTTGCTTTGTTTCTCAGCACAGATTTTATCAGCTATTTTATAGACTCTTTTCTAAAATAATTTATGTTTGGTTTGTGATATGCTTTCCACTGAGTAACTGAATACCTGTATGTTTGGCCCTTAAAAATATAGGCATTGCCCATGTAATGATTGTTCAGAGTAATACATTGTCATCTGAGGTTTTATTTTTAAGATGGTACATGGTTATTTATTTTAAAAGATATTCTGTCCAGGAAATATTTTAATTGTGTGTATTATCCAAACGGTGATTTAAAAATCATATATTTCAACATACCAGAATTCCAAAATATTAGTAATTGGTAACAAAAACTTTTTTAGTGATCTTTAAGAAAACAGTTGTTGATTCCATATGCCAGTTGGTATAGGGATTTAACATATAATATAGACCAGATTCTTGCTGAATATTATTTATGGTTCAGAATTGTTTTTACCTGTTCCTATTTAAAATCAAAACGTTAAATCAAAATTAAGCATTATTAATAAAGCTGATGTCAGTGACATTTTTAAAGTTTAAACTTGTATTTTTCTTTGTCTTTTGTACCAAAACATCCAGATTAGCATGTAAACTTTAGAAAAATGTGATAAAATTTAATACATTAAACACTAATTAGAATACAGGTGTTTGCTTTGGGAAGATTTTTAACTTGCATTTGTTCAAATAGTTGGATAGCTCTGCATGTTATTTAAAAGTAATACTTAATGGAATATTATTTTTTGTTGATGGCGATTGTTTCTGTTTAAAACTGTGTTATAACTAAAAGGAAGAAGAGAAGAAACCACAGACTGTGGCTGCTTTGCACATTCCACTGAATGTGTTCTTTTTTCCTGTGAAGCCACAGAAGGAAATAGATGTCAACATCTGTATTAGTTTGTTGTAAAATATTAACTCTTCCCATTTTAAACAAATTTACATTTAATGCTTTTCCTTCAGTGCAGAATAACAGGATTTTCAAATATATTTGAATAGTTTCAAAGTAACAGATGAAGACTGTACTTGTAAAATTTATTCACTAACCTTTTGGCTATTCAATTCATTATCCATATATGCTTGATTTAACTTATTAGAGTATATTAATTTTCTGATGATTTTGTGGAATATACTTTGATTCTAGGATTTTTAAATCCTGTATTTTTGCCATCTGTATCAATTAAAAATCCTGCAAAGATACTGTCTTTATTCACCAACATAATTCTTTTGGGAAGGCAGGAGGAGGTAAGTTTCTTAATATTGGACAAATCAGGCTCAAGTTTTGCTCTAATATAAACCAGTTATTTGAAAATGGATTTAAATTCATTTAGGGGTGACTGCGTATTTGAAAAGTATCTCTGAATACCATTTCATTAGCTTTTAATTATAGGTAAATAATTAAAAAAAATTGATATGTGTGTTTATTTTATATTTTGTGCCCTGAGACCCAGATTATCCTGTGAACTTTTTAAAAAATATATTTTAATGTTTATTTATTTTGAGAGAGAGAGAATGTGTGAGCAGGGAAGGGGCAGAGAGAGAGAAAGAGGGAGAGAGAGAGAGGGAGAGAGAGGGAGAGAGAGGGAGAGAGAAGGAGAGGGAGAATCCCAAGTAGGCTATGCGCTGTCAGCACAGAGCCTGATATGGCCCTCAATCTCATGAATCACAAGATCATGACCTGAGCTGAAATCAAGAGTCGAACACTTAACCGACTGAGCCACCCAGGCACCCCTATCCCGTGAACTTTAGAAATCTAAATGATATATAAAAAAAATCCTCCATGGAAAAATTGATTCTGTGTTTTATGGAACAGTGAGAACATGATTCATTTTACAGTGAGTTTATTCTGATTTTGTTTTGAAATAATTGGATAAATGAACTTTGTAGATAAGAGTGTCTCCATATTTTTAATTATGGGACTCACTATATAAAAAATATTGGTTTATCCCTACATAATAATGTTTGTACTCTTGTCATAACTACACGGTGCTGTTTATACATTTATATGAATTTGCCGTAGATTGATGGAGATAATATACCAGTGCATGAGGATTCAAAGAACCTTAGTGGTAACTTTGAGTTTTTATGTGCTGGGAACCATTGGTACAGTACTGGTTTATAAACCTGGAGAGCACATTAAAGTGTAGATTCTCAAACTTCTGCTCAGATAATCTGATTCATTAGGTTTGTGGTGAGGCCGAGGTAACTACATTTTATACAGGAATCCTAGCACTTATAATGCAAATGGTTTAGAAAGGAAGTTTGGTCCTAGTTTAGACCTAAGTACTTGCATATACTGTCTTGATTTTCAAGAATGAGGGATCTTGGATATTGTTATGCTGTAGCTATCACTGTGAGATAGTCTTTCATTTGTCCTTTCCCACTTCCTCTTTCCTTTGTCCTTATTCTTTTCTATCCCAGAGTTTTCATTGTTATCCATTGCAGTATTAGATTTAAAAAGTAGCTCTTAAGTTTTGGAACTTTTAGTTTGTGTATAAATCAATGGTCAGTTTGTTGTCAAAATATTTATTATTATATTACCAATGAAATTTCAAGCAAAATTTTAGACAACCCAAATTTTCAGGTGGATATTGCAGAGTTAGTTTAGCCTTAAAAGCTGATAATTGTATCCATTCTTATAAAGGTATTTAAAGAATTTCCCACAGCAATAAGCATAGTTAGGATATTGTCTTGGGCCTTGCCTTCCCAAGAGTGTGCTCCCTAGACCAGCAGTATCGCATCACCTGAGAGCTTTTTGATATGCAGAGGCTAAGAACCCATCCCAGAACTGTCCAATCAGAATCTGCATTTTAACAAATCCCAGCTCACTGGAATGCACTTTCAATATGAGAAGCACTGTCCTAGGCTGCTTTCATTTGGAGCTTTTTGCTTCATTCTGAAGTTATAAGTCATTTTTAGGGACTTCTAATTATATTTGGATTTTCTTTGCCTACTCTGCAATGTCTTAAAGGACTCAAATGAAACCAGGATAATTGACCCATAGGATTTTTTAAACATGAAGGGTATATTCCTAGGAATGCTTAAAATGCCTGAAAAAGCAGAATGGATTCCTAATAGTGTATGTTTGATTGCTAAGAATCAGAGGATAGGAGACAACTTACAAAAATGATGAAGTTCCCAACTGATGAAGTGCCTGTGATACGCAGTTTAAGAACAGGGAGAGATAATTCCTGCTAGGGAGTCAGGAGACGTCAACTCTTCATGTGAGACAAGCCTGCCTCTGCAAGTTAGAGCCTTTGCTCCAGCTCTTCCCCTGTCTGGTACGTTCTTCCCCAGGAATCCCCTCCCTGCCTCCTGCAAGTCTTTTCTCACCTTGCACTTATCAGAATCTATTTATTATTGTAACTTGTGCCCAGTCAATTACCTTAATTCCTTTTACCCTGCACTACAGTTTTCTCGACAGCTTTATTTTTAACATGCTCTATATATTTCTCATTATGCTTATTGCTTTTTTTGTTTGTTTTTCCATGCCAGCATATAAACTCCAAGAAGGCAAGGCTCTTCGTTTTGTTTGATGTTGCCTGCTCATTGCTTAGAATAGTGCCTGGCACATTACTAGATCACAGATATCTATTGGATAAAATTAAATAAACTCTGTCATTATGGCTCATAATTTAATAGAGGAATATCTATATCTTTCTGTGTATGTGTGAATGATTTAATAACTACAAAGTAATATGAGAAATGAACAGTGATGTAATAATAAATTATTGCTATTGAGAAATAAGATTTGCCTATTTTATGAACAAATGGCCATTTGCAATATTTTCCCCATATGTATTTTTGGAGAAAGCCTGCCAAATGTGTCTCTGTTTAGTAAACTGGGTTTAAGTTTAGGTCCAGTATGTTACAGGTTGAAGACAACTGGGTATTTAAATAAACCAAACTAAGTTATCTATTAGGTTAATTGTATTTGTGAAATTTAGCAGTGAGAGGATATTGTTAAGCTTGCGTTGTAGCAACAAGTATCTATTCAACTCAGGACTCACCCCCTAATACTTACAAAAAGTGAACTCTGAATCTAATATTTTTCAAAAAGGCTGTTGCTGTGTTTAATTTTACTTATACTGTTGCCACTTTTTTTTTTAAATTTAAAGACCGTTTTTATTTTATTTTATTTTTTTTGTTTCATCTTATTTTTGCAGACAGGCTCGAGGAGAGAGCATCCTCAGATAAGAATGTAGACCCACTTTCTGCTCCATATAACCATCCTCCAGAAGATCCTTTTGGTTCTGTTCCTTTCATTTCTCACCCAGGCAAGTTACATATGTAACAATATCATTATCATTAAAAAATATACACAAGGACAACGATAATAACAAAAACAAAAAACCTTTTCTTAATATAAAGCCAAAGTAAGAATTAGGTGTTAGTTATAGAAAATAGAAAATTATTTTTATCTTTGCTATCCTAGTCTTCCTATTGTCATTCTTTCCACTGGGATATTCAGTTGTGCCTTTTGCCAACATAGAAAATTGCTGATTTACATAGTAGAACTGTAACTGTTTCTTTTTATCTTTATTGTTGGATACCATTGAAAAAACTTCATGCATAATATATCTCTCCTTTTTATATATTTAAAATACATTTAAAGATATTTTTATACTCAGCTTTTGCTTAAAAATCCTATGTTTTCCTAGTTTGTACATGCTTTTTTTTTTTGTAGCTGGGTTTAAAAAGTATTGCTGATTTTGTACTTGTCACAATAATTTGGTGACAAATTACTTTTTTCTTCTTATATCCTTTAATTTTAGAATTTAAATATTGTTATTGCTAGCAATAAATATCTGTAGTAATATCTTCAAAGTAATTACCCAGTTAACACTGTCAAAGATACTAGAATGGAATAGGATCCTATTTTGGCATAAATGGATTTGAGTGTGTGTTCATAGTGGGGAAAAAAGTGAGTTTGATCATAGAAAAGGGAAATATATTAGAAGAAATAATGCCTTGTTAGAAGGTAAAGGTTTTGTTTACTGTATTCAAGGTAACTGTCAGCCATGTTCTTGCATTCTTTTCCTTATGTATTTCACTCAGGCAAGTTACATACATGTAATAACACCATTGCCACCATTTAAACAAATGCACACAAGTGAGAGCAACAACAAAAGAAACACCTTATAAACAAAAGAAAAATTTTTAATTGTAAGTTTAATAAGAAATAGGTGTTCAGGTTTTCTGATGAATACATTGAGGACGTGTTAATACCTTTCAGGATTTAGGTTTGGTTATCCAGAACATGCAACACAGTAATTAGGAGTTTCTACATACTTTTGTGTTCTATATTTTATTCTTTGACATTTAGAAAACAGTCCATATCCAGTTTCTGCTTGCTTCTTTCAAATTATAATGAATGACATGACAATATTAACTAGGGAAGACAGTTTACTGTTTCTCCTGAATCTGCACATACACACTCCCTCACACCCCTGATACCCTAGGCCATAAAAATGCTATTACTTTTTACAAACACATTATAATATCTCAAAATGGTCATTATAAGCTGTCAAGAACATAGGTCTTGATCTGTTTATGGCAGAAATGGTTTCAGTACTGCTAGCTCTTTTTCATACCCTAGAAGGAGTTCTGTAATCCTTTTCAGGTTTGCACATAGTTGTGCAACTTCTTCTTTGTTGTTTTAGAGCTTCTGAAAGAACCCTGGGGAAATGAGGACTAGAATCATGGACTAGAGTAAGCTCCACTAGTAGTTTGCCTTTTCCCTGCGCACCCTTATTTTGGGGTTGGGCTAGGATTTTTGTTGTTACAAATATGCTCACAGATTTGAGCTTGATTGCTGTTGTTGTTATTTTGTTTTTCTTTTCACTGTGGGCATTTCATTTCTCTGTTATGTTATAAGCTTATCAAGGGTGGGTAAAGGGAATTGTCTATCTCTGAATCCTGTCCAGTAGCCAACCCAGTAAGTATCTAATAATATTCTTTGGATGTATGAAAAAATTCTTTGGATGTATTCCTAAAAATTCAGACTCCTAAGTGTTAAGATAGTGACCTTAAAAAATGATCTTTTCTATAAATGCTACCCCTCAAAAAAAAGTCTTTTTAGCTTTAGTGTAACCAGGAACAATTGCAATGGTTTGGTTATGAAAAATTGAGTTCATAGAATGGATTAAAGGAGGGAATGGTCACAGGTGAGATGTGTATCTGGAGAGTGAAGAAAAGATGGTCACTTGGCTATATTAGTACTGTTAATTTTTATTTATCAGATCCAAAATAGATAATAAAATTTAATAAGAACTTGTTACCACTGACATATTCATTATCAAGCTTACATGTACTTTGTTATATATAAATTTTCAGTACAAATAAAGTATTTGGGGATGTTCATTTTCCTCTAATAGTAAAATAATGGAATCTACTGAAACAAAAATTGCCTTACTTCCCTAAGCTTTAGGAAGAAATTAGAAAAAGAGAAATGAATTCTATCCAGTGAAAATACACTCCACCTAGCATTGTGAGCATCTGGAGATTTGTAGAACTAGGTGTGCGTGTAGACGTGTGTGTACATAGTATATAGAATGATAGGTATATGTGAAAAACCATCTTGCATCTGAGAGTAAACAATTACTGAACATAATTTTATTTTAGGTAAACCATATAGAGAATGCTACTTGAGAATAAAGTGAAATCAGTCATGAGGCAGAATTCCATAAGAATTTTCCACTGGGAAGTATGTTTAAGAGGAAATCCCATTGTTCTAACTCTAGTATTCCTTACATTGGTTTTATTAGGAATTGTACTCTTTTTATTTTGAAAGACAGACTTTCTGTGAGATTTTTTAATCTTAACTTTAAAATAGTAATGGGTTAATTTTTGCTTTGATTTTCTTCTGTTTATTATAGTTTTACCAAATTACTTTTAAACTTAGTTTTCATAATTAAAATAATATATGTATATACTTTAAAAAGTTGGTTTTAACAAGGTTTATAAATGAAAAAAAAAACTCACTTCTCTGCCTGCTGTTTTTATTCCTTTATTGTCTTATGTACCCAGTCATTGATTCATCTCCATTTAGAAATACTAATTTCTTCCCATTTTAAGGTGGATACCATTTTCATTGTTACCTGGTTACCTCTCTCATGGAGCTCTGCAATCTGAATTGGTTGCTTCCTGTAACTGCCACACACTTACCATCCTAGTGTTTTCTTTCACTCACCAGTCATCTGGGAATTCCTGGGAATTCTCCTCTCTCCTTTTTCTTTGTTAGTAGAACAACTCCTCTACTAGTTTCTTGAGAAAGTGTGCATGGGAGGGAAAGTTTTAAACTTTGCTGCCTAAAAGTATCTTTTTTCCCCTCACCGACACTTGATTGGTAATTTGGCTGGGTAAATAATTTTATGTTGGACATAATTTTCCCTGTGAATTTTTGAGGCATTGCTTCATTGTATTCCAGCTTAAAAAAAAAAGGCTTCAACTAGAAGAATATTCTCTATGCCCCTAATCCTATGTCCTGTACCCTGTATATTTAGAGTCCAAAATACCCTTTTTGCCCTATTTTTTTAATAGCTGCATGTATTACAGATCTGATATAGTCAGTTGGCCTACCTTAATTCGTTCACATAGAACAAAATAAGCCTTTCTGATTTTCAGTAGAGCCTTTATGATTTGTTTGGCACCTTAGTTTATGTTTTCAGACTTTTTGGAAGCTTAAGATAATATTTTGATAGTCCATGTCTTAAATTTAGATTCCAATCTAGCTTTTCTCTTCTTATTTTTAAACACTTCTTTATGGGCCAAGTTAAATTTTATAAATATCAATTTATGCAGAGATCAAATAATTATATAAACAATATGCTGTTGTGTATAATATCTTCTTCCATTAAACTGATATGTTAATTATCATGGAATTATATTCACTTTTTATGTGAGGTTACTAAACTGTTTGTAGTGTGGTATATCATAATTATAATTTAAAAAGTCCTGAGTATAAATCTTAGTTCTATTACAGATTAACCATGTGATGTTGGGTGTTGCCTAATTTCTTGGAGGGATTCTGTATCTTAAACTGGGGATAATATTAGCTACTTGATGAGATTACTGAAAATTAAAGAAGAGAACGTTTATACAAAGCACAACATTCTCAATGTTGTTGTTATTGTGGCTGTTGTTGGTAGAGTTATTAAGTAATATTTTTACTACTTATCAAATGTCAAAATCTTAGTGTTAAATAAGTTGTAGCTCCTATCCAGCTAGTAATAGTACAGTGTTCTAGTAATAGTAAGCTAGTATTCTCTTAACTACTGATAACCTTTAAATAAAGTGTAGAATCTGTGAAACTTTTCACTACCAAGAGCCTTTTCAATAGTGCTATTTCTACTATTAAAGCGTTAACTACCAGTATTCATTATACTATACACATAAAAATCATATTTAAAGCATGGTATTCATTCCCTGTCAAACCCACACATGCTTCAGTCTCCCTAAGGCATCATTTTACAGTTAGTCTATATACCAACAAGGAATGTGTGGGTCTGTGAATTAAAGTGTGAACTGCCTAATGTTAATAAATACAGCTTCTGAAATATATAGTATTTGAAGAATTTTGTTGGCATATAAGCTATATTAAGTCACTGAAGTTTTAGATTTCTTATATTGCATTTCATTTTTAATTAGGTTTGGGGAACTTACTCTTCCAAATCCCAGATCTAGGTCATGGTTCTCATTATCTAATAGGAGGTTAAATTGAGTTTAGCGTTGGGAAAGTCACATTATTTATAGCAAATATTTGTTGGAACATAAACTATTAACAGATTGTCAGTTCAAATGCTGGGTCATTTTATAAGTAATGATATGCATGTATTGCTTATATTTTTAGATTTTAGTAGGTAATTCTTGAAGATCAAGAATTTTGCTATTTCAGGGTGTCAGCAATAAAGGTTACCATTTATTGAATTCTATTTTATACATATAGTGGAAACGGGCTCAGAGAGCATCAGTGATCTGCTTAAGGTCAGATAGTTTGTAAGTAGGAATCCAGCTCTGTCTGCTTCTAAACTCTCTTCTGTAAATGGCAGCAAAACAAATAAAAATGTTAAGTGGCCTGTTTTAAATAACAATTTACAGTACGAGTAACATAATAGAAATGTCAGTTTCACGGCATTTTTAATCTGGCTGGGAAATACTTTTCACAACTAGCATGATTCTCTTTTTATACTCAGGCCTTGTCACTTGGCCTGTCTTCAGAGAAATAGTGCAGATTGATAAAGCCTTCCAATCCACTAATCCTTGGGCCTGGAATGGCACATTGCTAGGAAATGATGGCAGGCAGTATGGTACCAATTCAGGGTGAGCTTTAAAGTCTTATAGCCCCTCCCTTGGACCCGAAATGATGAGACAACAGAAGGCATGTAATTACAATAGCAGTTTCAAGCCATTTATCCTGTATAATCTGATAGCAAAGAAAAGAACATCAAAATAAAATTTCCTTGAAACTGGAAGCTTCTTATATGATTAAAAATGTACCACCTGTTTTATAACTAAAACCTGATTAGGAGTGATAGTATGAATAGTATGATGCAAACATGCCCCCCACCACACATTTTTTTGACATTTTCTAAATATTTTGAATTTTTGATACAATTTATGAAGGTTCATTTGTATGATTCAAGAATACATTATTTGCAATATTTATTTAAATAGGATAGCATAATAAGTGTATGAAAATAGGAAAACTGACTACAAATTTTTGCTTTTGAGTTTGTAATCTTCTCTTGGACTGTGCAAGCCTATGATATCTTTGAAATTTTAATATCTGGAAATTTCTTTTTATGAAAATTCAAGCATGGAATGGATGAATTCATGTTCTTAAATTCATTTGGTGAGTTAGGTGTGTTCTTCAGAACCTCCCACTTGTTTTTACCTGGGTACTCATTTTCCAGATCACTAGAGTCAGGATTAGGAGGTGAGTTTCGCAAGTGTTAAAGTGGATGTTAATTGTCTTGAAGCCAGGAATTGCTTTATTCATCTTTGTATGCCATACAGTACATTGATGAACGAGTTCATTACTTTAGTAATCTAACGTAATCTCTCTTTTCACACACCCACCCACCCACCCTAATATTTAATGAGCTTTTACTAAATAAAATGAATATTCTGTAATGTTCAGCTCTATCAGGTAAGTTCCATTATTCTTGTTTTATAGATGAAGAAACTGAGACTTTTTTGGATGTTTATCTTCTGTGCATTTTGTAAAGTTGAGTTCATTTGAATTCATTTGGTGATAAAGTCTTAGTGTTTCTAGAATTTAAACCTACAGATTATAAAATACTTAACACAAGATACTTATTGTACAGTTCAACAAAACACTATTTGCTGAAGTAGAAACAGTATGGTGCTTTTTTTTTTTTTTTTAGACCTACCTTTGTAAAGGAGATGCAAATGAAATTTGAGACAAGTCTGTGGTTTTATTTTGTCAGGGGTTGATGACAAGCTATATTGAATATTTGCTGGTGATGATATTCTACTGGTAGTTTAATTGTAGCATTTACAGATGAGAGTTTTAAGATAGCGTCATCAGCAGAGAAGTCAATATGGCCTTCATGTGTATAGTCTTAAACTTGGCAAGTTATTCAACTTTTTCCTAATTTCTAATTCTTCATGTATAAAAAGACTACATCTCTAAAAATCCCTTCTTGTTTTTTGCTTTTAAGATATAGTTGAAGCTATGAAATAGGATTAAGGTCACCAAAAGAAAGAAATGGAAAGAGAAAAGGGAAAAGCCAAGTGATGAGCACTGGATGGTAATCATATCTTTGAAGTGGCAGGAAGTCGTGACAATGATCTGACATGGAGAGAGCAAAGGGAACATTTCTGAAGATGTAGTTAATAAGGTCGAAGAGGAAATTACATAGCAAACCTTACAAAAGCATTTTTACACTAATGTGGGAGCCTAATGGTGGGGCGTTAAGAGAGAATGTAGGAAATAATAATTCTCTTGACACTTACTTTAGTGATTTCCATTGTTGTAACTTTTTTTTCCCAACACTTTACTTGAAATTTCCCTGAGAGACCATTTACGTGACATACAATTGAATTTAAGACTTCATAACCCTTTATTGCTGTTCTTAATAATGTATCCAAATCTACATTATCTTAGTCATTCCCTTTATTTTTAGGATTTGGCTCTGATTGGATTTGGCTGTGTGTAACAATCAGACCAACCTCAAAAGATAAGGATTACTCAAAAAGCTGAAATTTTTATAGTTTGTAGTTCAAAGGCACAAAGCAGAAATAATATACTGACTAGAAGCCATCAAAATATTCTTCTGTTTTTAGCTTAAGAAGAATGTCCTACTTAGAGCCCAAAATAAAAGTTGGTCAATATATGAAAATTTATAGTGTTTTACCAAAATCAGTTAATAGAAAAAGGTAACCGAGGTATGATCCTGGGCACATATTAGAGACTTGTTTATGCGTTAAGTACATGTTCCTAGTGTTTATTCTAAATATTATAGCTCCCCTTTCACCCACTTGAGAAACAGCCATTTTTTTATGTTAATAATACATGTCTCAATAAATATAGGGATTATTAGGATTTAGGATATACTGAATTATAAGGAAACGTATTTAGGCTATACTTTTGGGAAATTAAGCAGTAAAATAATCCTGATTTAAATTTCATAGTAAATCATGTGTATTTTTACTCTAACAACTGGAAGAAGCAATCAGGACTTGGGAGCAAATAGTAGGAGTATCTGAATTCTTTTTTTTTTTTTTTAATTACAAGAATATGTTTAGGCAAAGAAATATATGAAAGTTGATGGCACTTAGCTATGAAGTCACATTTGAAAGTACTATATATTGTACAGTTGACAACCAACTTTATAATAAAGCTGGTAGTAATTATTTTGACCGTCTTTTTTGCCTGTGGAGTAGGATTAGAACCTTAGAATATATTGAAATTATTTTAAATTTTGTATAATTCCCATTTCTTTCTCAGTTCTTGTATAGCTTCACAGTTAAGAGGGGACAATTTAGTAGGTCACTTTTACTGCAGAAGTAAAACCTTATCTAGGATTGCTGTAACTTGCAGCCTGGAATTTAACTTTTCCTGAGCAGGCAGTACTGGAGAAAGATGACCACATATATTTAAATTGTGTTTTTATGATGCTTAACATTCAAGTTGCTCTTGGTTTGCTGAGAGCTTCTTTGCCTTGCATGATTCTCTTGTGAGAATGTGGGAGAAAAAAGGAATTTGGATAAATATCCTTGCTTATTTTAGTATTATAAAGGGGAGACCATTAGAGAAATAAAACCAGTCTGTTTATACCAACAGAAAACTTCCCCAGTTGCCCATACTCTTCAGGGATGCAATCTGAAACCACAAAGATGGCATAGATCATTGTGTATGACTTTTCTTGGTCTTTTTAAAAAAATTTTTTTAATGTTTTATTTGTTTTTGAGAGAGAGAGAGAGAGAGAGAGAGAATGAGCAGAGGAGGGTCAGAGAGAGAGAGAGATACAGAATCCGAAGGTAGGGTTCAAGCTCGGAGCTAGCTGTCAGCACAGAGCCTGATGCGGGACTTGAACCCATGAATGCAAGATCATGACCTGAGCTGAAGTCGGATGCTCAACTGACTGAGCCACCCGGGTGCCCCTTCTTGGTCTTTTTGAAAGCAGTTTTTTTCAAATTCTTATATTATGTACCCAAGTATAGCTATTTAATTTAAAAATCAGAGATATAGTTTCCAGGATTCATTATGCACCCCTGTGTGTGGATATACATTTGTTTGCCTCCTTTTTTTTGGCCATTAAAAAAAAATTTTTTTTTAAATTTTTTTTTTAATGTTTATTTTTGAGAGAGACAGAGATAGAGTGCAAGCAGGGGAGGGACAGAGAGAAAGGGGGAGACACAGAATCTGAAGCAGGCTCCAGGCTCTGAGCTGTGAGCACAGAGCCCGATGCGGGGCTTGAACCCACAAACCGTGAGATCTTGACCTGAGCCGAAGTCAGACGCTTAACCGACTGAGCCACCCAGGCGCCCCCCAAAAAAAATTTTTTTTTAAAGTAATCACTACACCCAGCCTGGGGCTTGAACTCATGACCCCGAGATAAAGAGTCACGTGCTCTACCGACTAAGCCAGACAGATGCCTCTTTTCTGGCCATTCCGAAAGTGGCCTTAACTCCTCTTGAATTAGCCATACAATTGCACTTGTCTCCACCTCCCTTGCATTTAGTTTCACTGTCAAGCACTGAGTCCAGAAAAGATGCTATAAGGTTGGAATGTGGTGGATGAGGTAGTCCTGGAGGTGATAATGATAGTTTTCTATTGAGTGTTTATTGTGTGTTGGGCATTCTCCAGAGTCCTTTCTTTACAACAGTCCTGTGCAGAAGAACCTATTATTGTCATATTATTCTCTCATAATATGATAATGTATATATTTTCTCATATTATGTATGAAGTTACAGACTAGAGTATTTAGCTATGATCTTGTCAGGGATTGTCACTGGGTTAACTTTATTAGCTGTGTATTGATTATGTAGGATGAGGGACAGTAAATCCATAAAGTGAAATTAATATTAAAAAAGGAGAATTTCCTTTTTCTTTTTTCCCCTCAAGGAAAAAGTGCATGATCATGGTTCTATTTGAAATGCTGAAAAACTAGAAACAACCTACAAGTTCTATAGGTAAATGTTAAATCTTAAAATGTTCTCTATACAATGTTTTCTCATGTTTTAGAATTAATAGTGACTATATTGATATCTGTAAAGATGCATTAAAAATGGTAAATGAAAAGCCCTCCAAATTTATATTCACACTGACAATTAAAAACATAGATCTGTATATAGCACTTTATTATCAAGAAATCTGTATCTCTGTGAATACAACTTTGAGAAGTGGACAGTGCAGACAGAATGAATAGGAAGTGACCGATGCGTTTTAGAAAGCACTAGTGGCCAAGTCGGTAAAGGAAAACAGTTAATTTAGAAGACTGGGATTAAAATAGAAGAATAACAAAAAGAAAGTTGGGGCGCTTGGGTGGCTCAGTCAGTTGGACGCCTGACTTTGGCTCAGGTCATGATCTCACAGTTTGTGGGTTCAAGTCCCACGTCGGGCTCTGTGCTGACAGGTCAGATTCTGTCTCCCTCTGTCTCTCTGCCCCTCATCCACTTGTGCTCTGTGTCTCTCTCTGTCAGAAAAATTTAAAAAAATTAAAACTGCCAACAAAAAGTCAATTAAAGGACTCTGTCCTTTTAAATTTTGTAAATTGTCCTTGTTAAATTTTCCAGCAGATCTTTAGGAATGATACTCTGTGCCCTAGAAATGGAATTTCTCAGAGAAGTTGTGGAAGTAGTATTTTCCCAGAATGCATTTTGCAAAATTGTTTATAAAGTTAATTGTGTTACTTGTGAATACAAGTGTTTGTAGGGAAGCAAATTTGGGAAATCCTGGGAAATTTCATATGGTTAAGCAGATTCTGTGTAGGACATGGCAGCACCTTTAATGAGCATTTTCCAGGTGGAGGCACACTATATAGTGTAGGATTTTATAAACTCAGGTACCAGGGACTGCAGAGCAGTTTCGTTCTTATTATAGGAATAACATTCTGCAGGATACACTTTGGGAAGCATTCTGGAGGGTTGCTGGAGGTGTCTGTGAGAAGGCATGAGGGATGCACATTGTGGCTCTCTCTCTGGGTGGGTGAGGAGCTTGAGGTAGTAAGTTAAACTGTTATCTTAGAGGAACTGTCCCAAAGTGAGGGATGATTATAAATCTTTGCTATTACATTTTTTGCTTTTGAATAAAAACTCATGAAAATAAATTCTATAGCTAATCTAAAAGTAATCTTTGTTTTTAATGTCAGAAGTAAGCTGTATGGAGGAGAAGTAAAACTTGAGAATCTGCATTTGATTTGGTTTTAATCTCTTAGGATCTAAGATAAGCCTATTATAAATTTGTAAGGATAAAACATTTAGCTCTTGGCTGGTTTCATGGAACTGGCAGATGAATAATGGATGAAGATTATATTTAAGTAGAACCTGACAAAATTCTCCATGACTTCTTTCCCCCTCCTCCTCAGCCCTACTCCTCACATCAGGGTTACGAAAAAATTGCACGTGCTGAGCAGAGCCAGTGGCCTTTGTCTGTCCTCAGCTCACTGCAGCTCTCTGCCTCACCCAGCCCAGTTGCCTACTCTGTCTCCAGAAGCGTTCCTCTCTTGGCTTCTGTGACATTACGCTCGCCTGGTTTTTGGTCCTTCTCTCCGAACCTCACCCATAGCTTTGTAGGCTTACCTCCAAATGTATTAGACCCGAGGGCTCAGTGTTGGGTCCCCTTTTCCTGATTTGTACTCAATTCCTAAATGATTTCCTTCAGACTTGTAACCCTCTCTACATACCCTCTGCAGGTGAGGACTCCCAAATCTCGTCTCCAGTCCAAAACTAACCATTGCACTTAAATGCTTCACAAATAACTCAAGCTTTGTGTCCAAAACCAAATTCTTGATAATCTCCTCTACGTTCCAGCTTATTCTTTACTCACTCTTCTGTCTGCACTAATGGCACTACCATACTTCCAGAGTTTCCCTCCTCAATCTCTAATTCTTCACTTTTACTTACCCTGTCCCCACTGTCATCCAGGCCATCAGTGTCTCTGGCTTTATTTCTACAGTTTCCTCTTCCGTGATCGCTTCACTTTTATACATCTCTCTTCAGCCTTTTTTCTACTCGGTGGTCAGTTATGTTTCAAATATAAATCTGAACATGACCCATTTTAAATAAAGCCTTGTAATGACTTCCCATTACACACTGAATGTAGAAGAAAATCCAGACACCTTATAATGGCCTTCGAGGGACTTTCACAGGCTGGTCCTTCCCCTCTCTTTCCTGCCTCATCTTGTATGGTATTCTCCTTGCTACTGTACTCCAGGTACACTGGCCTATTTTCAGTTCCTCAAACATTCCAACTTCTTTCTGAATTGGCCTTCACACATGCCATAGCTTTTCCTTGGAGTAGCTTTTTGCCTGTCCTTTGCATAGCTGGTCCTTTTCACTGTTCAGTCCTAACCATTCTCCTTAGGGAGGACTTTGCTGACTGTAGGTTTATGTACCCCTTCCCCCACCCCACGACTTACACCACTGCTCTGTTATTTCAGAGAGCCTGTCACAATTTGTTTACTTATACTCTCTGTCATCTCCCACACTTGATTATAAACTCCTGAAGGCAGAGACTGTGTTTTTTATTCACTAATGTATGATCAGCATATAGAATGTAGGAAAGTGCCCTATAAAATGTATTGTTAAATTACAAATGCAGTGACTGAATTCTGAGCTAAAAATAAAAACCTCCAAATGTAAAGAGTTAATTTTTTATGTTACTTTCTTTATTGTATTCTGAGTATATTGAATATGTATCCATAGCTATGAGCTCAGTATTGTTTCATTCAACAAATATTGATTCAATACTTGCTAGGGTAGAAAGGAATGATAAATGAAATAAATGATAAATAGGACTGAGTCTAAGAGCTCATAATCAAGTAGGGAAAACAGACAAGTAAACAAATAATTATAATACAGTACGGTAGCTGCTACAATTAAGGCTTGTACTAAGTTTATCAGGAGCCCCAAATATGGGTATTTTTTAAGGGGTGTCTTTGAAGGGCTCTGGCATGGAATATAGCCAGGACCACTGGGCAAGTCAGACAGGAGTGGGGACACTAGAAGGATGTTTTTACCAGGGGGTTGTACGAGATGTTAAAACAGCAGGAGTGTCCCCGAAGCCCAAATCTGTTAGGTTCTGCAGTTTGTGATAGCAAACATGAAGAGGTGGGATAGCAAGGTATCTCAAAAACTTTTTTTAAATCTGAATCTTTCAGTTCCTGAGTTTGAGTAGGGACAGGCTGGGTGTGGTGATAATGAAGCATACCCACGGGCGACATGAGGGTCTGAGGCTAAAGATGTGGTAGGACAGAATCCAGATCGAGACAGGCACCCTGTGCTGGGCTAAGGGTTGGGACTTTAGAGAGCCACTGAACGCTTTTAAGCTGCAGCCACATAAGGTTTCAGAAAAGTCATTCTGGTGGCACTGTAGGGGAGTGGTTTGATGGACATGGTACTGGAGATGGACAGGCAAGATTAGAGGAAATGAAATAGACAACTGGCAGAGGAAGAGGAAGGAACAGATACAAGAGAGTTTAAAAATACTGATGAGGAAGGAAGATGATTTCCAGATTTTTGCTGATTTGCAGAACTGGTTTGACAGAGGTATGGTTCGTTAATTTAGAGGGAACTGGTGAGGAGCGCATTTTAAGAGGAAAGATGATCTCTTTTGAAATTACTGAGTTTGAAGTAATGGTACGATACATATTGCTAAGTATTAAATGACTAAATATTCATGGTCCGTATTAGAGTTCCAGTCATTATGGTGTATGTGGCAGTTAACATACAAGTATTTAAGACCATGGGAGGACACACAGAGGAAAAAAGCCAAGGACAGAACCCTGGGGAACATACACGTATATGGAGATGTTAGTGAAAGAGAAGTCTCTACAAATATGACCAAGAAGTGGTAGTCAGAGAGGTGGGAAGACAACAGTGCTGACTTTCAAAGAGAAGGTAAGAACTCAGAGGTGTCATATACCATAGGGACCATTTAGTAATAGGAGAGTAATGGTCCTTCCATTATAAGCTGATTAGTTTTCATGATTACAGACTATACTTCCAACCCTAATCATTTTGAAAATATCTAATCTTAGTCAAAGGAAGGGAAGGGATGACTGGATATGTGGTTGCATCAGTTCATATTGATCCTTCCCTCTGGAAAATCCATTAAATACGCTACTCTGTTGGGAGGGCAGTATATTTTCATGTAATGAATACAGTCTTTATTATATACCATACATTGAAATTGTAAAGCACTATTTATTTGATGCAGTTTCACTACCCATCATGCAGTGAACATACTGGTAGTTTATTTTAAAGATAGCATGCTTTTAATGTAATGTTTAGTAGTAAAGATATGGTAGTTAAAGGAATATATGTCATCCTGAGAAGGCAGATGTCCCTGGTACAGTGTCACTCAGTTCAGTACCCAGTCCTTGGCTTTGATCAGATTGTGGGGATGCACTCATGTTAACTTAACTCATAAGATACTAGTTTATAAGGAAACCAGAATGCTAATTTAAAAAATTCCAGTGAAACATATAACTGAGCAGACAAGCTGTTCATGGTTGTTGATCTCTTTGGGAAAATTTCATAATGGAGTTGAAATATAAGCAGAAGGTGGTTTGGTAAATGTGGGATTCTGAGCAGAGGCAATTAGTTGAATAATCTTATTTTGAAGGTGAAGAAAATTGGCCTGTGTTCTATATTCAGAGTCCTATTCTGGGTACTATAGATAAAACTTAGCTGGCAAGGAGGGCCTATGTGAGTGGGTGGTATGTAGGGTACAGACACCAGGAAATCTCTCTGCAGTAGAGGACCTAACGATCTAGTTGAGGACAAGTACATTCCCTAAGCCTAATGACCAAAGAATTGATGCTATTTCTTCCTCTAAGCGAACTGGTTTGAGGGATTTGTAATGCCTAGTGTTAGTGCATATTGTTCAGTGCAGATGGTTCTTGAAATGTACTAGAATGCTATAATAATTTTTCTTTGAACCTGCAGGTTCTCCGGAGAAGAAAACTGAACATTCATCCACGAATCAAGAAAATAATTCTGCAAACCCTATCAAGAATAGAAAAGCAAGTCCAGTATCTAAAGATCACCGGACTGGAAAGAAAACCTCAGAGAATTCAACAGTACAGGGTCAAGTGCAAAAGCGGAATGATGAGTCTGAAAGTGATTTTGAATCAGATCCTCCTTCTCCTAAGAGCAGTGAAGAGGAGGAACAAGAGGATGAGGAAGTTCTTCAGGGAGAGCAAGGAGATTTTAATGATGATGATACTGAACCAGAAAATCTGGGCCACAGGCCTCTCCTCATGGATTCTGAAGATGAGGAAGAAGAGAAACATAGCTCTGATTCTGATTATGAGCAGCAGGCCAAAGTAAAGTACGGTGATGTGAGCCCTGTTTATAGAGACAAATCTGGCAGTGGACCAGTGCCAGATCCTACCAACACACTTCTCACCCCAACCCGATTACCCTCTGATGTTGGAGTGGAGGCTCCCAACCTGGAATTTGATGTATTTGGCGCTGTCCCCTTCTTCGCGGTGCGTCCTCAGCAGCCTCACCAAGGAGAGAATGAAAAGAACTTCTGTCAGCAGACCCTCTGTCCTACTGTGGGTCTGGAGCAGGAGGAATTTGACGTATTCACAAAGGCACCCTTTAGCAAGAAAGTCAATGTACAAGACTGCCATGCAGTGGGGCCTGAGGCACATGCTCTCCCTGGCTGCCCCAAAAGTGTAGATATATTTGGCTCCACTCCATTTCAGCCCTTTCCCACATCAACAAGTAAAAGTGACAACAACGAGGACCTTTTTGGGCTTGTGCCCTTTGAGGAAATAACTGGGAGTCAACAGCAGAAAGTCAAACAGCGTAGCTTACAGAAACTGTCTTCTCGCCAAAGGCGCACAAAGCAGGATCTGTCCAAAAGCAACGGGAAGCGGCATCATGGCACGCCCACCAGCACAAAGAAGACTGTGAAGCCTACCTACCGCACTCCAGAGAGGGCTCGCAGGCACAAAAAGGTGGGCCGCCGAGACTCTCAAAGCAGCAATGAATTTTTAACCATCTCAGACTCCAAGGAGAACATTAGTGTTGCACTGACTGACGGGAAAGACAGAGGGAACGGCCTGCAACCCGAGGAGAGTCTGTTGGACCCCTTTGGTGCCAAGCCCTTCCATCCTCCAGACCTGCCGTGGCACCCTCCACATCAGGGCCTGAGTGACATCCGTGGTGATCACAACCCCGTCCTGCCTGGGCGGCCACGACCGAGTTCCCTGAATGGCTCATTCCATAGTGCAGACGCGTTGAAAATGGATGATTTTGGTGCCGTGCCCTTTACAGAACTTGTGGTGCAAAGCATCACTTCACATCAGTCCCAACAGTCCCAGTCAGTTGAATTAGACCCCTTTGGTGCTGCTCCATTTCCTTCTAAACAGTAGATACTTCCGACGGACTTTTGGCGTTAACTCCTGTTTCAAAAAAGTATGAATAGTTTTATGAATTTCAAAGAAAATTTATTTGTATAGCTCTTTATATCATCCATTCTTACAGGTCAATCAGAATAGGTGATTTTTAAATAAACCAAATAGAAAAAGGAGCATCTCCACAGGGTAGTGACTTGCTGTCTCTTCCACGCAGGAGAAAAGGGAGCTCAACTGTTAGCTCTACCCCGGGTTTCAGCCACCGGACGTGACTGCACAGACATCCAGGGGAAGAACGTGCCACCTTTCCAGTTGTGTAGCCACTGAAAAGGGACTGGAAAGCGGTGGCATTATTTTTATAACAGGATGTCACTTGCGTGTTCATACCCCAGGCTCATGTGAGGATCCAGCATTTACAACTAAGGTTATTTGTACATACATAGGTTGCATTTGTGGATTTTTTTAAAGGTCTCTTCTAATTTCCACACAGTAAAAACAAACTCTGGTTCTCCTAAAGAATTGGAAAGTTATCTGGAGAGAGCAGAAATTTCAGTCTGTACACCTTTCTCAAAGAGCAGAGCCAGAAGTAACTGACTGTTGTGCCTAAAACTGTTTCCTTTTTAAAAAAACAAGTGCCATTAATAATGGAATATCTACACAGAAGCCTAGAACACAAAGAGAAATAGCTGACGTGTGGAAAATGTAAAAGAAAAGGACACAGAAGAGAGAAAAAAACGACTTCAGGAACATTTGATATTGTTTTGAATGGCTTCTTGTTCAAAACTTTTACTGTCATGTCCCTAATAAAGCAGATTGTTGGAAAAATGGGGAGTGAGGACAAGGGTTGTAGAGAATTTTACTTGAGGAAGAAATTATGTAGCTGAAACCCTGAGTTTTTAAGACGTTTACAGCATAAAATCATGTTGCATTTAATAATGTGCTTTATTAAATTACCACCTTCACCAAATATCCCCCCAAGTCGTGAACAACAATTTTCTAGTTAGGTTGGGAGGGTGGAGTAGTTTTAATAAAGTGCACGGAACAGTGAAACCCATGAAGCCTTATAGGCAGGACTCCCGCGTCCTGCTGCAAGTACCTCTGCACTAGTACACAAGATCTTAAAATGGCTAGACGGTATCAGATGAGGAGGAACTAGCATCTCAGTGCTGCCAGTTGATGCGTCTCTAGTGAAAAGAACCCAGCTACCAAATTGCCTTTTTTTTTTTTTTACACCACAAATCCTAATTAGAAACTTGAGATTTATAGAAATTGTTTAAGAAGATAGAAATTACTCTATGAATTACTGTGAAGACAGTATCTGTGCTTCTTGTGTCTCCAGCTATTTTAAGTTATAATGAACTGTCCTCTATCAACATTTATAAGTTTCTAGAACCGTTAAAGCTATTTACAAAAAGGGGTGGAAACTCTTATTAACTGGCACTCTTCTTGATTGCTGTATTTTAAATGAGCTTTCTCTGAACCCAATTAAAGTATATTTTTTGAGTAATCTTATTAGAATCTTTTAATTATTGTACCCCCAAATGGGATGAGCTATTTGCCTGTTTTCACAGTTCTAAACTTGGAAAGAAGCAAGGTATATATGTAACTAAACTATATATTCATTTTTTATTCTCTTTTAAATCGGATATAAATTTGTAGACAAACAGGGAAGCAATATGTGAATCTCCGTGTAGCAGAGGCAGACCAAGCATTATATATCTGCTTAAGAGTTGTATTTTCAGAGCCCCAACTGCACCAATTACTTGTCCTTGTGCCAAAGGCAAATATTATGTTTGCACCTTTTTTTCCCCCTGATTCTCAGGTTGATTAATACTGCTAATGCAAATGCTCAAGTAGATGTTTTTCAAAACTTTACAAAGTAGACTCAGTGATACTTTCTTTTAAAAGTGAAGAGTTGGTGATTACACATAGTAAATTCATGAGCTACAGTAGGTTTGTATCAAACAGAAGAATTTTTTTTTTATGAAAATTTGTTGGTTGATGTATACACAGTATGTTTCTTTGACTATTTTAGTCCTTGGCCTTGGTGTCTGCTAGACCTCATAATGAGTTTCATAATTTAAAAGGGGTAATGGATGAATTAATGTGGTCTTCTTGGGATGTAAACATGAAATACTTCTGATACTGAGGTCTTACTTACCTTTGCTTTTCAATACACTGAATAATTTTAAGTGATCTGGACACTGATGTAGACACTTTGGGCTTATAAAGATAAATTCTAAGGAAACACTTTGACATTGTTTAAAATATTTCCATTCTTATGTTTATTATATCACAGCCCAGTGACTTTCCTCTTTTGAAATTACAGCTCTGAGGAAACAATCGGATTCAATAGGGGACCCAATGGGATAGATAGAAATGGGGAGATTCCTTTGTGCTGAAGTAAAGGCATTTTCCCAAGGAGTACAGAGTTAGGGTTGCTTTCCATTTTCCATCATGTCCTCCCACTACTGTTAGGATACAGATCACTTCACATAGTGATGCCCAGGTAATTCCCTTATGAGAATTCTGCGAAGGGAGCTCCCAAGGTATGTGAAAGTGCCTAACACATACGTGGGACACAGCATTCAGTAAAAGTTTGGGTCGATTATGGATGGTCCAATTCTTGTTTAAGGAAGGAAAGTTGAAATTATTTTCCTGTTATTAATCAGGTGTCCTCTGTGCTTCTTTTGTATGTAAAGTACTCATAACTAAACCTGTAATACTTGAACATCACTAAGGGAAGTAAATTAATTGTGAAGCTAGCAAAAATCTGAGGCCAAAGTTATTTCTGTCCTAACAGCTTTAATAATGCTTGTTGATTTTGAATAATCATTTTAAAAGTGGACCATTGCCTAATTATTTTAATAACACTTCAGCACAATGTTAGTGCTAAAAAGATCAGCTTTTATGGCATTGAAGAATGTATCTGCTGAGACACAAAAGTTGCTTGGTGTATTAGGTGGAGGAGGAAAGGGTATAGGCTGGATGAGAATTTGACCGACTAGAATATTTATTCAGAAGTATCAATTGGGAAATTGTGTAATTCTCCCACTGACCCACCCCATCCGTGTGTGTGTGTGTGTGTGTGTGTGCGTGCGCGCGCGCACGCGCGTGTGTATTTGGGCACAGTAACATTATTTGGAATTGCAGACACACCTTTTGATCCTACTGTGATTACTCTTGAGCAGTGACAGACTGTTGTCATACTGCTGGCAGAAAACAGGTGGACCCTGCCCTGCTGCTCCGCTGCCCGTCAGGCAGCGCGGTTGTCTCACTATTCGGCCACTCTGCTTCGTTTATGTTAGGTTTGGGTACTTCATTTAAGCACTGCTAGAAGGTACACAGGTATTCATATCACTAGTTCTGAGCAGTTTGGGTACATTTGTCTTAATATGTGTAGAATGTGCAGTACACTTTTTCTTCCTTTTAGCAAAATTACTCATTTTTAGGTCTGATACTGAACTGACAGATCTACTGTGAGAATGAGCTGACATATCTACTGTGAGAATAACAAATGTTTGAAAACTTTTATACACGGGGGTGTTTATATATTGAGGAAGATCTATAAACACACGCATGCACATGTCACATCTCTCTGCTGTGGAGTTAATGTGAATTTCTCATTTTAAATGGAATTGCAACCACAATCATTACTAAAAGAACATTCACTCCTAGGGAGGATTTTTACAAAAGCCACTAAAAGAATGAGGTAGGCAGATGAAAATGCAAAGGGTCATCCTTTGGGGTTTTTTTTTTTTTTAATTTAAAACTCTATTGTGCTACTTTTGAAAGAATTGTTTTTATTACTGTGTTCTTTTTGTGATGGGAAGGTCACCTGATAGTGAGCGGTGTAGTAATAGTAAGCTACTTTTTAAATTGCTGGCAAACAGCTTTAAGTGCACTTTCTTTGATTACACTTCCATTTTTTTTTGTTAAACTTGAATTTTCTGAAGCCTTTGATGTACCACTAAGCAAATAACTTTAACTTTTAATAAACCTGATTTACGTGTTTATTGTATTTCTAATTGTTACAAAACATACTTTGTAAAGTAACTTCAATCCTCAGATGTAGCTGGGAAACTGAGATAGAATCAGTTGCTTTTTTTTTCTTTTCTACATCTAATTAAGCACTAACTGATTTTACTACTTTGTTGCCTTTACATTGCTTATTATTGACTGAATTCTGTCCCTCATTCACTTTGTTTTGTTTGAAATTTAAAATTATTTTCTTACTGTATTTATCATACCTGTTGTTTTAATAATCTGCTTTCTTTAAATGCAATAAATCCCACATGGATTGCATATTCTTTATAAAAATTAGTGACTTTGGAGTTTTTCATTATTTGTCATAAATGTTTTGGATGTAAACTTCTATTCAGTTCTTTTATTCACACTGTAGGCATTAAGCACCTGTTATGCTCCAGCTAGTGAAATAGAAAAGGGAAAGGATTAGATCTCAGTTCTTAGGGTAAAGCTCACAGTGTAGGATTTAAGTAAGAAAACCCTATTGTGACCTAGCATTTTTGCAGCAAAAACACTTCATAGCACAATTTGTTCAGGCATTATAATTACTGAATAATTACAATAATGAAGGTAAGGCAAAAACATGACTTTGAAGTACCTTTTGAATGTCTGACGTTTTTGCATTATGTGTAATTTACTTAAGCTCCTTAGAAACTGGTAACATGTAGAACTTAAAAAGTATTTGGTTAAATAAAATACCGTAATCCTTGATTATGTCAGAAAAGAGGCTTTGGCATGTTAAAGAGAAAACCTATCTATTGGGTTGATGGACTAAGTCTGGTGTCAAGATCATATTATCTTACATATTATTCCAGAGTCTTTAGATTGGTGGCTTGTGGAAAGATTCATTTTATTACGAGCTTTTTCTGGCGTAGTAATATTTATCTAAAGTTAGGTGGAAAAATGAGGGCTTTGTGTCTTTTTAATAAATGGCACAAAGTGTGGACTGTACCACTGTTCAAATTCAGTTGTAGTTAATCTCTTTAGAGAAAAGTCTATGGTGCCATTAGAGCTATTTATTTTGAACAGCTTATCCCTTTTAAAGGAAGTCCAGCTCTCGTATCATGTGTAAGAGGTAGTTAATTATTCTCATATTGAAGGCATGAGTTTTATGTTACACATTTAAAAATAGTTCGCTTTTGGTTCAGGTGATTGACACTATTGAAATTACATGGATGTTCTGTAATGTTTTTGATCCCAGACATATAAAACAGGACTCGAGCTTTGGTGGCTAACATTCCTGCCCTCTATGGATGGAATTTTTGCTTTTCAGAAGAGACCCCTACTGCTGTTACCTCTCCCTCGTGAAAATGTTTCCTTAAAGGTAGTTGCCGTTATGGCTCATTATCTCGCTACCTCCTCAGGAAGTCTGGTGCAGAATTTCAGGGGACACTGGTATGCAGTAGCATCTGTCCCTCTGTTTAATACAAACATGGTGATTGTGATGATGCACGTACAAGACACTTGTGTCCCTCCCCTGGTGGCTGAGCTGATTCTTCAACACATTTTGGCAGGGACGGGATTACCCAGAATGATGACTTCAGGTGGATACAGACCTACTCAGCTCAGCAACTGGCAGGGGTCCGGAAGTGTAAGACTTTGCCCCTTGATGTTTAGTACAGGGCAAAGGTATCTCCAGGTAGGTACCTGCCGAATGGAGTTGCACACCTTTATGCCAGTCAGTCACAATCTTCAAATCGGTTACTTTGTCCACGTGGGATGCCATAAGATGTGACAGTCCCTGTTCTTCATTCCTGATTCTAAAATATGATTTTGAAGCTGTTATGTATTATAAAGAATGACAAGCAGCAGTTAATATATTTAGTAAACCCAGTTTATTTACATAATACATATTTTGCCATGCAGCTTACTGAATTGCACTGTGTCATAACAAAAAAGACAAGCACTATCTTTTGAAAATGGCTTTATATAGAAAGATAATTGCCTCAAATTAGTTAACTACAACCTTATAAATCACTATAGACAATTTAAAACAGCCATAGATAATTTTAAAATGTAAAGTCTGTAGGTAAAGAGCTTTTATAGTTTACACATTGTAAAATGAAAACCACCCTTTTAGTATGGTAGCTGAATCGTGTACTTTTAATCTTACTTTAATAAATCTATAAAAACAAAAATAACTTAAATATACATTATTACAAGGCTCAGATTTGGAGGCAATTTTTAAATAGTTATTCTTTAATGTTAACAATGTCTTAAAAATTTTGCCAGTAGTGATATGCACACAGTAGGTGGTCAATAAATGCTGACATACAGAAGTGTTTATAGTCGACAGCAATCCACATTCATTCATTCCCTACTTTATAATAAATATAGAAAAGATGAAAATGAGAGAGGATAGCTTTCTTACAATATTTAACATTTTCATAAAAAGATGAAAGGTTTACATGGTATACTTCTCCCTATAGTCAGACCTGTATGCCTTTTAAATGAAAAAACAAAAATACAAAAACCAAAAAAACACAACAAACAAGTATCTTTTAATCCATGAATTCAGATGGCAAGGATTAAATAATTCATACACTTTAACAAAAAACCAGAAATATTTTGAGAAGATTTTATAGGAAAAGTGGTTTTTCCTATTTTATCAGGCCTAAAATAACTAGACTTTTTATTTTTAAGTGTAACTACTCAGTGTATTTTGTTTGGCTAAAACGGCAAAATAATCTATTTAAAATCAATATCATGTAAACCCATAAGAGATGTTTTAGAGAAAATACAGCCTATTATCATTACACCAAAGTCCTCTTTCACTTAGCACACAGACCAAATCTGTAGCCTTAAAAAGTAGCCATTTTCAAAGCAGTGTGTTCCATCATCATAATGGGTACAATACAGTACTCTTAGTCTACTGGGAAGATTCTCCTTGCTGAAATACTAGCATGGGAAATTTATATTCCAAAAACACTATACTGAAAGGAAATACAAAATTTTACAGATGCATAAACTGAGGCACCTTAAAGTAACATACCAGATTGTATAAATAGCAATGTGGAAATAAGCATCATTGTCAATCAATCAACACTTCTCCTATATTTGGTAATTCCAATGTTCTGAAGATACACAGTATGCAAAGCAACTCCGGTCAACCCATTAAGAAACTTGAATATTAATATATGTTCCAGTGAACAACATGTTTTTGTGAGTGACTACTTTAAGGGACTTAATTTATACATATGAAAAGACCAAAGAACAAGGAGAGTGTTGTATGCTAGGGCAGTGAGATCTATTTTTTAGGTATATATAATAATGAGTAAACAATGTTTCAGGCTCAAATATTAGTGTTATCAATACTGTGGGTTGTCAATAAAATGCTAACACATGCATAAACAGGGAAAGACTAGAGCACAGGTAAACAATCAGGTCATCAAATGGGGCATCAGCATGACTTTGTTCTAAGGCTTAAGGTTCATTTCAGGGTCAAGACTGGGCCATCTGGACTCTGTGGCCTTGAAAGTAGCACCCATATAATTGGGAACCCCCATCCATCATGAAATTTAGGACTGCAAATTTAAAGAGGTGAAATTCTGCTACAGAAATTTTGGAACCAAAAACCTGTAATCCACTGGCAAGGGTGCAATTATTATATGGACCTAACTAATCTTCAAAATTAAAAAGCTTAAATGCTAATGCCTTGGTTATTAGATCACAGAATTTGTTGCCTGATCATATAATCAATTTTTAATGTGATTCTTATCCGATGGAAGATGAGGCAAGTTCTTTTCTTTTTCTCAAAGCCTCTCTCAAAGGAGGAAAGGATTAAAGTTTTTATTCTAGCAAACCAAAAAAAAAAAACAATGTTCTAAGGAGAAGAGAGACTGTAGCTAAAGGAAATCATATCTTAAGTGCCAGTTTCTCACAAACCATATATTTAAAGGCTAGTGAATATTCAAAACCACTCTCCTAGCTTATGTTAAGCATAGGCTATTGCAACCTTCGCCTTGATTAGGCACTTAAAACTTGATCAACTACTGTAAATATCTTCTATTAAAGAAATCACACAGGATGACTCCATTTTATAATGGAGGTGAGCCCTTCCTAAGCAAATTAAGCTGGTGTTAAGTAAAACAAACACTATTTCTACACTGGTTTCACATTGTTATTCAGATGTTTCTTATAAATGCCAACTAATTTTCACTTTCTGTACAAGCAGCAAATTAGTAGTTTTAAGGGCCACAAAGCAGTTATTGTTACAGATCCCCAAGAATATTTTTCCATTTTTATAAAGTATTACTCATGATATATTAAATAGGAGGAAAAAGGAAAAACTAATGTGAATCTTAGAAATAGTGGGTTATCCAACTCCCCATTACATATTGCTTAATAACTGAATACAGCAGGTGGCCATACCTGAATTCACAAATGTGAAACATAGTCAGGGCAAGGCTTGCTATGTCTGTACTGCATGACATACACTGTTGACTGATGCCACCAATATAACATCACTACTGCAAGGATATGCCATATTTGGTGACTTGATCCGAGGTAGTTTAGTTGTCCTAGAAGGGAAGGAAGAGAAAAAAGAACATTGATTGTGTTATTTTGCTATTAAAGTAAGCGTATATTCCTATGTTTGGCCATCTCAGAGCACCTGGAGAGTAATTCAAGCCCAGATGTTTTTTAAAAAGGATGAACTCATATTTTGGTCTAGTTTAAGGACATTGGTGAATTTTGGAAATACTATTCCAAGTGTGTTTTCAAAATCTAATTTGGTTAATTTGAGGAATTTGACCTTTTGTCTCCAATGTCTTATATATCTGGATATATACGTATATATATCATGGGTTCATCTGCAAAATGTAATTAGTAATGGCTTCATTACGCAAGGTTGATTAAGTTCAAATACAACTTAGAACTATTTCTCTTTGTGCTTAAAGTTTAAATTCCAAGGAGATTAATTAATTGGCATATGGGAGGCTTCTTGAAAAATACCAAAATAAAATACAGAGTTATAGAAATTTATATGTAAATAACTTTTTCTTACTCATGGTGATTTTATGGTCATGTAATATAATATTCTCTAACCTTACCTGTCTTATCAAGAGTAATAGTACAGTATGTAGATTTTATTTTATTTATTTATTTAAATGTTTATTTTTGAGAGAGTGCAAGCTGGGGGGCGGTGTGCAGAGAGGGGGACTGAAGATGTGAAGCGGACTCTGCGCTGACAGCTGTGAGCCTGATGTGGGGCTTGAACTCATGAACCCTGAGATCATGACCTAAGCCAAAGTTTGGACGGTCAACTGACTGAGCCACCCAGGTGCCCCAGTATGTAGATTTAAAAGTTTAAGTCCACATAATCCTTTCCATAGGGGTTTCTAGCCCTTTTTTGGTGCCACAGAATACTTTGACAGTCTAACGAAGCTCTTAGACTCATTTTTAAAAGCACAAAATACAGAAGATTACAAAGAAAATTGATCACATTGTAATACAAGTTTGCAGATCCACTTAATTCTGTCCACGGACATCTTTGGTGATCTTTGGACCCAATCAAATACCATTGTGAGTTCATATATTAAAAAAATGTAACTGAGCTGAAAGTAAGTTCTTAGGTATAAATTTTATTTCACAGTATTCACCCACCATCTTACCACCACTGCACATGTTTCTCTCTCTCTTTTTTTAAGTTTATTTATTTTGAAAGAGGGAGAGAGGGAGCATGTGCATGAGTGGGGGAGGGGTCAGAGAGAAGGAGAGAGAATCCCAAGCAGGCTCCGCACTCGCAAGATGTGGGGCTCGAACCCATGAACCATGAGATCATGACCTGAGCTGAAACCAAGAGTTGGACGCTTAACTGACTGAGCCACCCAGGCACCCCGCACATGTTTCTCTTTATACCTAGGTCATAAACAGGGACTGGCCAGCCAGACAGGGTTTCTAAGCCACTCATTCATGAACATCTGAGACTATCACTTTTATCTGTAAAGACTTTTTGTCTTGTATGGTCTCCATATCTCCCCTGCTCCACTGTGCCTGTACTCGATCACACATTCAGCTACATGGGGCACATTTTATGTCAAGCTCATCTGGAAGAAGTTATATAACATTTGACCTTTTATAGGTATATGTTAGGCAACTGGGAACTTTGGATATGAATATTTTAAGGCATAAAAACACTATGGCCATAATTATGTAGTGCAGAAAAATTTCATTATTCAGTTTTCTACATGTACTTGTGATGAAGAAATTAATAATAAAATAATTATTAATAAGGCTATATAAAAATGTATTTTGCCACAACTGTTTTCTGAGGAAAATTCGGGCCCTGCATGAAGGTGGTCTTCGATTAAGGGACATGTCCTGGTTATGTTCCTAAATCCTAATGTTTACACTCAGGTTCTTTGTACTTCACTCTTATTTAAAGCTCAGTGGTGAAAAACCAAGTGCACAGAAGAATGCCTGAGGGTCTGTGATCTATTCATTC
This sequence comes from Cryptoprocta ferox, assembly GCA_028646485.1. NCBI lineage: Eukaryota > Metazoa > Chordata > Mammalia > Carnivora > Eupleridae > Cryptoprocta > Cryptoprocta ferox. Next base: position 131,224,924 of record CM053567.1, on the reverse strand, counting down.
TCTAGATCAGGGTTTCTCATCCTTTCTTCTTCCCAACACACATCATAAGTGCCGTAATCCTATCTTCAATTCACTGTGGAAGAGACACCCAGGAAGAAGGAGGGACAAGTTTGCCGTTTGAATTTGAACCACACACCTACTTCTAGGTCCCCAAACCAAAGAATCACTGCTCTGTGTACTTTGTTATTCTTGACTCAAGCCAAAGGTCACCTGGATTGCATTATTCTGTGCCTCACTAACCCACAGTTTTCACTTATGGGACTAAGGTGGAGGGGCATCATCACAGTTACAACTGCTAACTGTACTGGGTGCTTACTTCTTGTGAGGAAACTTGCTAACTGGTTCATGTACATTTTTGCACATAATCCTCACAATAACCCCATGAGGGAAAGTATTATCTCCATGCTCAGCTGAGGAAAATGAGCTGAAAAAGTCAAGTAACTTTATTTAGCTCATACAGCTAGTAAGTGGGCGATATGGATTTGAATCCAAGCAGTCTGACTCCAGAGCTAAAGCTCCTGAACAAGCAAATACATGTTTTGGAGAACATTATTCATTCGACCCAGTGTCCTCTTAGTTATTTTCTATAAAAGGTCTTTTTCTCTGGACTGAAGGATCAGGGAAATCTGTCCTTCTATTGAGTCATTAGCTTATGTATATTTGGGGACATGAAGACCCTTAACTTATATTATTTGTACTGGATGCCAGGAAGCTGAAAGGCAGATTGGTGATCTTTATCTATTTTTAGAACCTCATGACGGACATATGATGAAGTGGTCCTAACTCTGGCTTCTTTTCATTATCATCTTATTTTCCTCTCTTTTCTTCTTATTTTATGGATCTCTGCATATATAAATTATTTTTTAAGAATGAGTCGGTATATAAAGAAGTCATTGGTAATTGATAATTAGTACTTCACAAAATAAACAGTGGTTGGTGGGAGTCAGAAGACTCCCAGCTTTGTCACTAGCTCATAAATGTGAAATGGTGGTGACTTCATCTACTACACTCAACTTGTGGTGAGGAGAAAGAAGTCTGTGGAAGCCCTTTGAAAGTTAAAGTTTTAGATAACACTTGACAATAGGAGAGCCATTCTATAACCAATAATATTGAAATAATTTTTGATACTCTGAAACATATACTTCCACCATGTATTTAGAATAAAGTCACAAAAAGCACTATAAAAGCATTACTTACCTGGAAAGTACCGTTCGGGAACTTTGGAAATGTAGAACAGGAAAGCAAGAAGAGCAATCACATACATCACAATTACACGGGGTGCAAAGTCCTGAAAAGCAAAACAGTTTTTCACAGATCTTCCTACTATGACTGAATTCCCAATTTATTGTGAATCTAATTCATATATTAGGTAGAATTCATAGGCAGAATTTAAGCCCGTTAAATCTAAATTGATTTTGAAGACAGTCTCCAATAATAGAAAACTTGTTCTTAGAACCGTAGAAAACAGCCCCCAGGAGTGGATGTGAGAGTGCCCTGAAGGTAAAGGTACTAAAGGAGCTGGAGCTTGGACATGGTTGAAGGTCCTAAGGACACCCAACTCCATTTACAACATAGATGCCTGGTGGGAATGGAGGTACCAGCTGAATAAGCAAAAAACTGAAGACCAGGGACTTATGCTAGAAAAACCTGCAGAGGTTTGGCCGAACAATGAAATCTGTCCCACCATCCCAGATAGAAGGTCCTCCTGGAAAGCTTTTCCTGGACCTAAGAAAATTAGCCAGCTATAATTTATATATATATTGTTTTCAATTCTGGTTGTAAACATAATACCCGAAGAAGACACAAAAAATAAAGACAAAATTACTTCTCTCTACAAATACTTGAGAATTATCATGGCCCTCCTGAAAACCTACATTCTTAGACTAATGAACATGAGATTTCTCATTCTAGAACACAGCTGCACCCTACCCCCAGGATTAACCCTTCTGGAACTTTTCATTTTTGGTTAAGTCTCTCTCTCTTTCTCCATCTTTTTATTTATTTATTTTAAAATTTTATTTTAGAGAGAGAGAGAGTGTAAGTGGGGGAGAGGGGTGGAGGAAGGGAGGGGGAAGAGGGGGAGAGGGAAAGGAGGAGGGAGGGAGAGAGAGAGAGAGAGAGAGAGAGAGAGAGAGAATCTTAGGTAGGCTCTACGCTCAGTGTGGAGCCCAATGTATGGCTTAATCCCATGACCCTGGGATCATAACCTGAGCCAAAATCAAGAGTCAATCTTAACCCCTGAGCCACCCAGGCACCCCTCCCCATCTTTTTTAAAAGTATAGCTTATTGGAAAATTTCTCTGGAAGTCTCCCTTCTTCACTGGAATGATCTTCACTATCAGATTTCCATCTTTCAGAACCACTGTTTTCCTAAACCATATTTTAAGATTTCTGAACACAGGAAAGTTCCCATATTTTTCTGAATTTCTCAAAAATTCACTGGATCAATAGTTCCGGTTCTCTTTCTTTGTCATTATAAGATTAAAAAGGATGTGTTTACTTCATCCCAAATTTTGACCCCTTCTATGTCAATAACTAGTTATTCATTTCTGGTTAGAATTAAATCTAGAGTTGCATTTCACCATTGTTTTAACTTATTTTCAGGCAATTAAAACTGTCAGAGAAGTGATGTTTTCATAGATATCAGGATCACTGAAGTTCCTCATCACTACTATCTCGCTTTTCTCCTAAATTCCTAATCTTATGAAGAAAACATCACCCTTATTCTCAAGTTGGCAAAGTGGCCATACCATACCACTCGGTTTGCTATATCACAAGAACTTTTTCTTCCTTTCCTTTCCTTTCCTTCCTTTTCTTTCTCTTTCTCTCTCTTTCTTTCTAGTTTTATACCCAAATGCTTTCTACCATGCTGTTGCCAAATTCATGCAAGTACATGTAAGCCTACTATTAGTTCTCTTGTCTTCTAAAAAATAATGATTCTTTTGAATAAAATCTGCATTTAAATCCCCATATTTCAGACAAAGGTCTCACTGCAACAAGTATATATAATTTCTGCTAGATTTCTTGGCATATTTACTGATGTTAAAAAGTTTTAAGTTTACTCTCTAGTGTATATTTAAGGCATTTTTATATGGATCTCTGAGATCTTAAGTCTTCTTTATTTTAAATGTTTTTTATGTCTTTATTATTTTACTTTGAGAGAGACAGAGAGCGAGTGGGGGAGGGGCAGAGAGAGAGGGTGACACAGAATCTGAAGCAGGCTCCAGGCTCTGAGCTGTCAGTGCAGAGTCTGACGCGGGGCTTGAACCCAGGACTCTGAGATCATGACCTGAGCCGAAGTCAGATGCTTAACCGACTAAGCCATTCAGGCACCCCTTAAGTCTTATTTCTAATCTCAAAAATACTGAGTTCTCACTGAGCCACTTCTTTAATGCACTCTGACTTGGCCCGTAATACCCAACTCTTATAGCTCTTCTTTTACTCTCAGTATAATTTCCTTGATGGGTGGGACATGATCAAATCTTTATCACGAGTCTCTAATTCTGACCTAAATTCCAACCCTATCTCCACCTTTACATCCCACTGGTGCCTCAACTCAACGGGTCCAAGGAAAAATCTTTCCCAGCTCTTTCTCCTCCACAAAAATCAATCAATCAATTCCTCCTAGTTCCATACTTGTGTTATCACTGGCATTATCCCTGCCCTAGCTGACAAAGTTGGAAACTTGGAAGTCCTCCACTGATAAGGACTTGGATATTTACACACTCAGGGAGAGTTAAGAATATATCATTTCACAGAAAGATATGTCAGAAAAAAGCAGCAGTTACACTTCTTTATCCTGCATGGCATGCTTGTTTATATAAATGTGAAAATTATGGCATCAATATGCAATTATAAATATTTTCTCAAATGACAGAGACCCTCCTACCTGGCCTGATTATAGTACTTTACCCAAAATGAATAAAACTGAAAGGACCAAAAAAAAAAAAAAAAGAAAAAGAAAAAGAAAAAACTAGTGACTACACTCAACCCACCTGTACAATAGGAGCACCGATTCCTCCATTGAGCCAAACCCAGTGAAGAGTTGGGATCACTCCATATCCCGAAACAGAACAGAAGATGATAGAACGGAGCCTCTGCCACTGCTGTGTGAGGTAATTGGGATGGATCTGTGCAAAGAACACGGCCAGGATCATGGCAAGCACTGTGATCAAGTACACTTGACGCCAGTACTAGAAGGAAATCAAATTTTAATTGTTACACAAATAAGAGAAGGAAGGAAAAGAGTAATTCTGGCTTTTACCTTACACATTCCAAACTTAACTTATGTAGTTTTTTTATTTCTAAACATGATTAACTTCTTTCCTTAAAACACTGCATGTTCCATACAACTGTTAGGCTTCTTAGGATGACAAACCAAATTCCAAAGTGAGCTGGTAGAAACCACACTTATTCATACAGAAGCATTTTCTGAGTACCTATTATATGCCAGAGACAATTTCAGTCCTATAGAAACAAAGCTGACTATGACATGGACTCTCCCAGTGGGTGAGCTCATAGACTATGGGAGGGGAAGACATAAAGAAATGATTATAATCCAATGATGAGAGCTGTGAAAAGAATGTTGTAGAGACACTGAGGAGGGGCAATTGCTACCTGGAGTAGCTAATAAATGCTTCACAGCGGAGAGGATATCTAAGCAGAGTCTTGAGGAATATATATGATTTTGTGGGAAGAGGGAGTCCTCAAGGAAAAGGAACAGGGCATACAGTGGGAAGGTTTTGAGAAGGAAGGCTGAAAGGCAGCGTACTGTGAGTCTAAGTATTTGGAACTGTACTATGTTGACACCGGGGGAATAGCATCGTTCTTAAAGAATGAGATGACGGTCTTGCTTTTCAAAATAACTTACTAGAAATATAACTGACATCAATATGAAAAACAAAGAGGTGACAGGAAGCCAGCAAGAATGTTAAGTAGAATAACTGATTCAAAGAGAGAACAGGGGCTTGGACCCTTGTTGAACAAAGAAAATAGATGTAAGTAGCAGATTCAGGAGACTTTTAAAAAATAAACTAAAATCTTAATGGCTGATGGGATGTGTGAGAGGGCAGTAGAAGACGACTAGACTGTTTCCAGTATGGAAGGCCATGCAAGTGGCTTCTACTAATGTAACAAATGAGCAAAGATGAGCCAGGTGTGTGTGTGTGTATGTGTGTGTGTGTAGAATGGGAAAGCATGAGACAATGTTCATTTTAATTTTTTTAATGTTTATTTATTTTTGAGAGAGAGGGACACAGTGCAAGCAGGGGAGGGGCAGAGAGAGATGGAGACGCAGAATCTGCAGCAGGCTCCAGGCTCTGAGCAGTCAGCATAAGAGCCTGATGCAGGGCTCGAACTCATGAACTGCAAGATCATGACCTAAGCCGAACTCAGACACTTAACTGACTGAGCCACCTAGGAGCCCCAAAACAATGTTCATTTTAAAATATCTTAAGTCTGGGGCGCCTGGGTGGCTCAGTCGGTTGAGTGTCCAACTTCGGCTCAGGTCATAATCTCACGGTTTGTGGGTTCGAGCCCCGCATCAGGCTCTGTGCTGACAGCTCAGAGCCTGGAGTCTGTTTCCGATTCTGTGTGTCCCTCGCTCTCTGCCCCTCCCCTGCTCATGCTCTATCTCTGTCTCTCAAAAATAAATAAATGTTAAAAAAAAAATATCTTAAGTCTGAAGGGCTTATAGAATACTCAGGTAATTAAATGAGCAGTTGGAAGCTCAAAAGTTAGCATCACATTGAACAGAGTTTTTCAGCTGGGCTTCAAGGACTCCTGTGGGGCTATAAGCTCACTGAAATCACATGTCAAATTGTTTGGTTAGTCTGTGCCCAAATGTACATTCTCCTGGATGGAGGGTCCAGAGTTTTCAACTGCATTCTCAAAGTGGCCTGTGTTCCTTAAAAGATAAAGAGCCACTAGACCAACTGGATATTTGGAAATGATTAGGTACCAGAGGAAAGAAAACACTTTTTCCTTTAAATAATCATTAGTTCCAGTGGTCTTTCCCTTGGACTTCTAGCTTTTCGGAAAAGAGATGCACAAAGCATCCCACTAGTCTCCTGGATTATCAGGTATGTTTAGGAAAAGGTAAACAGAAAACCAGTTAGGTTTCAGAGAAAGAAAGAATAAGATAAGTAAAATAATTCAAATATTACATAACTGCAGTCAGAAGATGCTAGCTATCAGCTTATTCCCTTAAATTTTTTACAAGATGTAAACAGTTTCATGCAAAATCAGTAAGTGAGAGCTGAGCAGATATGAATAGTTTACTAAAATCAAATCAATTTACAAGGTTAACTGCATAGATACTTAATATATGCTTACGTTCCAACATGATTAGGCCTGTAAAGCAAATGGCTCCTATGTCAGTGGCTACAATGAATAATTCCCTTACTTCAAACCAAATTTAGGATTTTTCTCTTTGCTAGTTTCACACTTCAGCTTTACTGGCAGGCATCTCTGTTACTGCACAAAGATCCTCCTTAAGAATTCCCAAGTCCGTAGAATCCTGTGCTGTAACCAATCCTCCCAGTAAGTAACGGCTGGGGAGTCTGGCTTGGAGCACCTGCCACATGTGGAGGGCTTGTGGAGAGGACAGGCTCTAGTCCTTGTGGAGAGGGCTAGGGCTGCCTAGTAGGTTAACTGCCCCTGAGCAGCTCTGTCGTGGCTCTGAGAGGAAGAAACTAAAGGACAAAAGAAAAAGAAAAGAATAAGGCAGGGGAGCAGGACTTTCTGAGTGGAACGGCTTGAGAGGTACTGGGCCCAGGGGAAGATTTGGTTTGCTGCCTCAACTGGGACATGAGGTGATGAGTAGAGGGTTATACTCCATAGTTTGGTGGGCCAATATTTTCAGCTCAGGTGCTATATAATCTGATAGCAGGGCTTCAAATGGAGCTTTGCACAAGGACACAACTGACATCACAGTCAGAAGGTAGAGTTGATCTAGAACTCAGAACAGATAGATATTTGTTAGTTACTCACCTCCTAGCCAGTCTGTCTCTATGCCTACCTCCAAATGTAAGACAAAGGAAAGGAAAACATATTTCTTATGAAGAACTGGGTCAACACATTCACAGACAAACCCTTTATTTTTTTCACTGAGAGAGGAGTAAAGGATCAGGGAAAATGGAAAGCAGCAGCCAGCTTCCTAATTTTATCAAGTGCTAACGTTAACTTCAGCTCTACAGACACAAAAATAAAAGATATGTAATGTGCATCTGAGGAATCACGTAGCTATATGGATTTAGTGGAAACATAACTTTTAGTTTCAAGAAAATTAGTTTACATTAGTTTCAAGATATATATATTTTTAAATATATATTTAAATATATATTTCAGTGGAAAATTAGTAAAATGAGTACGGAACTGATAATAGATATTAGAGATCACAGGGCCCTTCTGAAAAGTGAGTTTATGTATACACAAGACTCTTCTCTTTCTTCCATAAGTTAATTATGGGTTTATTCAGAAGTTCAAAGGAAACATTCATGGCAATAAAACCCAAGACCTACGTGAAAAGTGGAATATAAAATGTTTTTAGTTACTTACGTTATTACAATAAAAAGCATAAAATACACCGGAGACATAGCAGCCCAGTATTCCAATAGAAATTCCTGCATAATCTAATGCCATCCATCTTCGACAGGTTTTTTCTGATCGATGGCAGGAAAAAAGATGATAGCCCACAGAGCAAAGCATACAGACCTACAGAAAATAAAACAAATCTTAGCGAAGCTAAACAATAAGAAATTAAAGCAACTCCTGTGTGGCATTCAGTTTCCTTTTTAAAAAGTGCCCAAAAGAAGTAATCCATGTCCTTAAAGACACAGTCAAAGAACACAGAATTGTATGATGAAAAAACATAAGCTCCTTCCACTTAATCTATTCCCCAGTATTCGCCCCTGATAACATTTGTTACGTGTCCTTCTAGATATCTTCAAAGAATGTATTGAACACGTACGATATACAAGTCCAGACAGACACGTATGATATATATACTTTTTAAAGTTAATCAAATGGAATCAAATTATATCTTCTTTTCTGCAATTTTGGTTTCTTCACTTGAGACTTTCCATGTCTGTGTAAGATTTCATTGTATACAGTTTATTTTTGGGTTGTGAGTTAAACACAGCTTTGTTGTGTCCAAGAAAAAATAATTATGACTTATGCTGACTTTATATGTTCCCATATTGAAAGCAAAGCTAATCTGATTCAAGCAGCTGCTCTGAAGATTGATAAGGTCGTTATGGTTGAACTCCCTCTAGCCATTAAATACCTGCTGTGTATCATGCACTGGGGATACAAGGATGAGACCTCTATTCTCTGAGAGATTTTTCTGAAATGAGTGAACAAACAGAGGTGATATAAGAAGTCCTACACGGGATGGGAGGAGGACAAGATGGCGGAAGAGCAGGGAGCTCTGTAATCCGCGGACGCCCGTATGGATTGAACTGAGAAGGACTGAAGGGATAAAACTTGGATTTGCAAGTGGGGGAAAGAAGAAACAGACGCCAGAAAGAAGACAACCTCAAAGATGCCTGAGTGAGTGACT
>CM053567.1:131192572-131215865 GCA_028646485.1 Cryptoprocta ferox | reverse complement strand
CCTGTTCATCACATTGAAGATTTCCTGCCATTCCTTTCTGACCTGCCAAGTTTCGTTAGGTCTGTAACCACTGTGATAGTTTTCCCTTTGTATGTTAGGGCCCTTTTATCCCTAGCTGCTTTCAGAATTCTCTCTTTGTCTTTATATTTTGCCAGTTTCACTATGATATGTCGTGCCGAAGGTCGATTCAAGTTACGTCTTAAGGGTGTTCTTTGGGCCTCTTGGATTTCAATGTCCATTTCTTTTCCCATATTCGGGAAGTTTTCAGCTATAATTTGATCCAGCACCCCTTCAGGACCTTTTTGTCTTTTGTCATCTTCAGGAATTCCTATGATACGGATATTGTTCCGTTTGATTGTATCACTCAAGTCTCGTATTCTCTTTTCGTGCTCCTGTATCAATTTGTCTCTCTTTTTCTCGCTTCCTCTTTTGCTATAACTGTGTCTTCTAATTCACTTATTCTCCTCTCTGTCTCTTCAATCCGTGCAGTGGCCTCCTCCATTTTGTTATGCACCTCATTTATAGCCTTTTTTAACTCGTCACAGCTTTTTTGAAGGTCCCTAGTCTGTGTATCAATAGTCTCTTTGATGTTTTTTTCAAATACAGCGATTAATTTTATGACAATTGTTCTAAATTCTTGTTCAGTTATGTTGCTTAAATCTGTTTTGAGCAGTTCTGTGGCTGTGACCTCTTCCTGGAGTTTCTTTAGAGGGGAGTTCTTTCGTTTCATCATTTTGGCTAGCTTTCTGTCTCTTGTCAGTTTTAAAAGTCCATTATGCACTGTGCACCTGTTGGTATTGCTCTATTAATGGAGGCTCATTGACTGTCCAGGTCCTGTCATTTCAGAAAGTGTTCTTTTAATGGTGTCTCTCAGTTTCTCTTGTTGTGCCTTTGATTATTTTACTTTCCTAGTCAGTGCTATTTGGGACTCTCCCCCATGTGTACCTTGGCTTGTTTCTTGAGGTAGCCCTGAAAAGGAAAACAGACTAACATACAGGGAACAAAAGGATGCAAATGCACAGACAAATCAAACAAACAAGCAAACAAAAAGGGGAACCAAAGTAAAGAAAAGGAAATGAAAGAAAAGAAAAGAAAGAAGAGAAGAAAATAAAGAAGAAAAAGAAAAAAAACAAGGGGAGACAGAGACAGCAAAAGACTATGGACGGTCTAAAAGCATATAACCAGCCAAGAGAAGTGATAAGAATGAGATAAGGGAAATATATCTGGATGGCAGGAAAAAAGAAGGAGAAGCAAAGAAAAAAGGAAAAAAAAGAAAAAATAAAAGAAAAAGGCAGCTCTTCTGTGTGGATGGGCATGGTTTGGTGTAGGTAGGTCAGGTCTCAGGGGCTGTTCTCCGAGGCCCCGCCTTGGTGGTTGCGGGGAGAAGAATGGTGGCGCTTCAAGCTCTGCTCGATCCAAGCGTTGCAAACGGGTCTTCTGAGTCCAATCTCCCTGTGCCTCAGGCGAGCCAAACTGTATTTTCCAAGCTCCGCCTCACTTCCAAATCCTGGTCCATGGAGTTCAACACTGTCACCGGAGATGAGATGCGCTCCCACTGGTGGCCAGCCTCCCAGCCAGATCACGCAGAGGGTGGGAGCTGCCTCTCTGTTGCTGCTGCCTCAGAGCCGCCTTTCCCGTACCCGCTTGGAATGGGCACTGCTGCCACTGCACCCAAGGAAGAATTCACCAGCCAGATGGGACAGATTTCTCTCCCCGTGCCCAGCGGTTATATATGGGGAGACAATGTGTCTCTCTGTCCTGGGGCGACTTTTTTCTCTTTTTTTAGAGATGGTTCTATGAGCGTTTTCAGTCTCTCTTTCTCTTCCCCTTGTTTCTCCGGGGCACAGCGCACTCTCCCTGTGTTGGGTTGGGGCTCCCACCCCCTTCACCTCTGGGTCCCGTCCCGTCCTCCAATTTCCCAGTTCACAATCACCCACTCCAGCATCTTTGAGGTTGTCTTCTTTCTGGAGGCTGTTTCTTCTCTTCCCCCACTTGCAAATCAGATATTATCCCTTAAGTCCTTCTCAGTTCAATCGATGCGGGCAGGCGAAGATTACAGAGCTCCCTACTTCTCCGCCATCTTGCCCTCCCTCCCTAAAATTTTTTTTAAATGTTTTTATTTATTTTTGAGAGAGAGAGAGAGAGAGACATTGTGAGCAGGGGAGGGTCAGAGAGGGAGAGAGACACAGAATCCGAAAACAGGCTCCAGGGTCTGGGCTAGCTGTCAGCACAGAGCCTGACATGGGGCTTGAACCCACGAACCGTGAGATCGTGATCTGAGCCGAAGCTAGACGCTTAACCAACTGAGCCACCCAGGCGCCCCAATTCTCATTCATTTAAAAACAAACAAGCAAAAAGAGAAAGTCTCTCTCTTTGTCCTATGTCATTCTAAACCTACAGCTCTCTCTCCTTCCATTCCCAGCCACACTTCTAGCAACTGGAGTCTACATTTATTGTTCTCATTTCTAATTTTCGTATCTTATCTCACTGCAATCTACATTTTGTTTTACAGCTATATTGAAGCCTCTTTTGTCAGTAATGCTAACCTCAATGGATGCTTTTTTAAAAAACACCTCTTAATTGTAAAATAAAAATACAGAAATAAACAAATAAACCACAAAAAAAATGGACTTTGCCAGCCCCACCAGTATCCCCTTCGTGTACCTCATACCTGTCACAGTCTTTAACCTTGCTCTAAAAGTAATGAATACCCTGACTTTTAATTGCAAAAGTCACCCCCTAGTGTTATTTGATGTTTTGTTGTTGTCGTCGTTGTATTGTATCCCTTGGCATGGTAGTTTTAGTCTGCCCATATTTTTTAAAAAACTAGATCTATCTTTTTAAATCCTTTTTTTAAATGTATAGATTTCCTCCATTCCTTTCATTGCTTACAATTTATCTGTGAACGAACTCACAAGGTTTCTTGTAGTCTATATTCTGCTGTTTGTAGAATCATGATACAGTTTCATGTGTTACTCTGTTCTCTGTATTTTCTGCAAATTGGTAGTGGGATCCAGAGCTTTGGTCACATTCCTATTTGATCCTTTTGGCAAGACTATAGGTGGTGAAGGTGTTCTTTCATCTGGTGACACATAATGTCTGGTTTCTGTTCTTTCTTGATATTACCAATCATCGATGTGCCTAGATACATTAACTCATGGTGGCTGCAAAATAGTGATAATAAGATTTTGTCATTTTGTTTCCATATGTTAACTGGAATTATTTTCATAAGGAGACACTTCTCATCTACTGTTTGGTTACCTAGTGGTTTAGGTAAGATAGGGAAAGCAAGATAATTAATTATTTTATTTCCCTAGTTTTTCAAGAGAGAAGTTGGTCCCCTTGTATCTTCACAAGGACCAATTAAAAAATTACTTTGAACTCATGAATTTAAAGACATTTGGTCATTTTCAATTCATTGGTCGTTTCTTCATTCATGCTCAAATTTTTAAACTTTTGGTCAGTGGGAGCCTCTTCAAATTGGCTCCTAAGTTCTTATGACATGACCTTAGTAGTCTTTAATGGCTCTTTCTTTCTGGAGTGTTACGATGGTCCTGGATCATCATGTGAATTTACTGCTCCAGGTTTTTATAATCACTTCTCCCAAAAACCCTCAATAATAGTTTTCAAAAGATATATTCAAGTCCTAATCCTTGGTACCTCTGATTGTGACTATTTAGAAATAGGATTTTCATACATGTAATTATGTTTAAGATCTCCAAATCATCCTAGATTTAGAGTGGACCTTAAATTCAATGACTAGTATCCTTATAAGAGAGAGGAAAGGAAGATTTCAGACATGCAGGCACAGAAGAAGATCATGTAAAGACAGAGGTCCAGAAGAAGGCATGTAAAATGTGAGAGGAGCAGCCTGGTTTCTCCTTGGTGCTTAAAATGTGAATTAGGAAAGAGATGAATGGGAGGAAGGAACTGTTAATTAAAAAGATTCAAACCCTTGATGATTTGGGAATTCTCATACTATCCAGATCAAAAAGGATGCTAAAATTATGAAGTTCATTGTTGGAAAACTGTGCTCTAGAGAAAGGGTGAAGGATGTAGCTGGGCAACGTTTTGCTTTAAAAAATTAGGCTTGCAACTTGTAGATTTATTCAACTAACTCAGCAGAATCCTGGAAGAGAGATGAGGTAATCCAGAAGAGATATGTGGAGTAGACCTCCATGACATACATAGGTAGACCAGAGGGTTTTTGAAAATGTAGCACTAGCAAAAATACTGACAGCCTGAAGAGGAGAGAGAGAGACAAAATGAGGGAAGGTTGTTGGTCTTTTGAGAGTCTACAGGCAGAAAACTGGCTGATAGTGTTACTTGTCTGCAGATCTATGTTACCCTTTGAGAAAAAGAATGTCTCCAAGGGCAGAGCCCCAGGGGCACAGAGGCTGGAATGGCCCTATCACAGGCTTAAAGGCAGACCATTGAACTATAGAGGCTTATGTTTAAGCCTTGAAATCTAAAGGAATTTGTCTTCCTGGATTTGGAAATTGCTTGGGACTGATGACCTCTTTATTCCTTCCAATAGCTCTCTTTTGCAGGGGGAATGCCTTTCTTGTACCTGTCCCACCACTGTAGTTTGGAAGCAGATAATTTGTTTTCTAGTTTCACAGAACTACAGATGGAGAGGAATTTTGTCTCTGGATGGGTCATACCCAGAGTCTCATTCATACCTAATTTTAATGAGGTTTGGGACTAGTGGGCTGATGATATTTAGATAAGATTTTAAAGTTGATGCTGTAATTGGTTGAGACTTTTGGGAATGTTGGCCTGGAGTGAATGTATTTTGTATGCTGATAGACATGAGTTTTAGGGAGCAGACTGTAGTGGGTTGAATGGTCCCCCCAACCCAAAGATACATCCTTCTGGAACCTATGAATGTGACCTTACTTGAAAAAATTGTCTTTGCAGGTGCAATTAAATTAAAGGACTCAAGAGGAGGTCATTCTGGATTGAGTTGGACCCTAAGTCCAATGATATGTTTCTCTGTAAGAGTTAGAAGAGAGTGAGACAGACATACACAGGAGTACATGTGAAGACAGAGGTGGAGATTAGAGTTATGCTGTCAGAAACCAAGGAAAATCTGAAGGCACCAGAAGTTTGGAGGAGACAAGGAATAATTCTCCCCTAGAGCTTTCACAGGAAATGTGGTCTTGCTGACACTTTGATTTCAGACTTCTGGCTTCCAGAACTATGAGAGAATAAATTTCTGCTGTTTTACAGCACAGAATTTGTGATAATTTGTTAGAGCTGCCCTAGGAATCTAATGCAGCTGTGGTATTTTTTTAATGGGAAATAGTATTTCAAGGCCATAATCGGGGTAGTAGGTATATACTCATTGAAATATTTATACTTGAAGATTAGAGACCATACAAGTTCACACTGATATTTCCAATTAACAGTTCAGCACTACAGGGTTTTCACTGAGAATTCTGGTTATTAAGGATTCTTAGGCTGATTGAATTAGAACATCACATGATCGCTTGTTTTATGCCACATTACACACACAATTTCAGATTATAATACTAATTACCACCACCAATTATGATTACTAAAAAGTTATTTTTTTGCATATCCTATGCCCATTCTTGCTTCCCTTCCTTTTTGCTTTTATAATTGCAGCTATATCTGTCGTATCAGATCATATAGCCATTATATACGTTATGTAATATATGTTACATAGTATTGTATAATATGCATGTTATATATGGTATATATTATATATTATGTATATATGTATGTATATGCATGTTATATATAGTATAGTACATATGTTATATACATACAATCTCCTTTTAACCTGCATTTCTTTCTACATTTAGTTAATACAACAAGTCCTTATGTTAATGTTCTAGTCATTTTAGTTTTCTGCTGTTTGTTCTCTATGAAATGCATTGGAAAAGATTTTTGGGAGCAATATTCTTAGAGTTCCTGTAAATTAATAAGAGTTTGTCTGAGTCCCTCCTACTTAAAGGTTAGTTTTGTAAATATAATGTCCTTAACTTAATGTTATTTCCTTGAGTATCTTTTTCTAAAAAATTTCTTTGTTTATTTATTTTTGAGAGGGGTGGGGGGAGGTGCAGAGAGAGGGAGACACAGAATTCAAAGCAAGCTCCAGGCTCTGAACTGTCAGCATAGAGCCTGACATGGGGCTTGAACCCACGAACCATGAGATCATGACCTGAGCTGAAGTCGGAAGCTTAACTGACTGAGCCACCCAGGTGCCCCAACTTTCCTTTCCATGAGTATCTTAAATATATAAATCCATTTTCTTTTAAAAAATGTTTGTTTGTTTATTTATTTGGGGGGGGGAGAGAGAGAGAGAGAGAGAGAGAGAGAATATACAATGTGGGGGGAAGGGCAGAGTGAGAGAGAGGAGAGAGAGAATCCCAAGCAGGTGTTGGCATTGTCAGCATGGGGCCTGACACAGGGCTTGATCTCACAAACCGTGAGATCATGATCTGAGCTAAAATTAAGAGTCAGACACTTAACTGACTGAGCCACCCAGGTGCCGCATAATTTGACTATTGTTGATAGCATTGCTATAAACATTGGGGTGCATGTGCCCCTTCAAATAATCATTTTTGTATCTTTTGCATAGATTCCTAGTAGTGCAATTACTGGGTTGGAGGGTAGTTCTGTTTTTATTTTTTTAAGAACCTCCATACTGTTTTCTAGAGTGGCTGCACCAGTTTGCATTCCCACCAACAGTGCAAGGGGATTCCCCTTTCTCCACAACCTCACCAACATCTGTTGTCTCCTGAGTTGTTAATTTTAGCCAATCTGACTGGTGTGAGGTGATACCTCACTGTGGTCTTGATTTGTATTTCCCTGATGATGAGTGATGTTGAGCATCTTTTCATGTGTCTGTTAGCCATCTGGATGTCTTCTTTGGAAAAGTGTCTATTCATGTCTCCTGGTCATTTCTTCACTAGATTATTTGTTTTTTTGGATGTTGAGTTTGATAAATTCTTTATAGATTTTGGATACTAACCCTTTATCAGATATGTCATTTGCAAGTAGCTTCTCCCATTCCTTTTATTTTTGTTTCTTTTGCTGTGCAGAAGCTTTTATTTTCATGCAGTCCCAAAAGTTTATTTTTGCTTTTGTTTTCCTTGCTTCTGGAGACATGTCTAGTAAGAAGTTACTGCAGCTGAGGTCAAAGAGGTTGTTGCATGTTTTCTCCTTTAGGATTTGGTGGATTACTGTCGTATGTTTAGGTCTTTCATCCATTTTGAATTTAGTTTTGTGTATGGTGTAAGAAAATGGTCCAGTTTCATTCTTCTGCACATTGCTGTCCAGTTTTCCCAACACCATTTGCTGAAGAGACTGTCTTTTTTCCACGGGATATTCTTTCCTGCTTTGTCGAAGATTAGTTGGCCATAAATTTGTGGGTCCATTTCTGGGTTCTGTCTTCTGTTCCATTGATCTCTGTGTCTGTTTTTGTCCCAGCACCATGCCGTCTTGATGATTATAGCTTTGTAATACAGCTTTAAGTTTCTACTACCCAAAGCAGTGTACACATTCAATGCAATCCCTATCAAAATACGACCAGCATTCTTCATAGAGCTAGAACAGACAATTCTAAAATTTGTATGGAACCAGAAAAGACCCTGAATAGCCAAAGTCATGTTAAAAAAGATAACCAAAGCTGGAGACATCACAATTCCAGACTTGGAGAGTCCATCGTAAGTGTTCATAAGGGCTAGAATGCTTGAGCCCTTCTAATGTCATACGATACACCTCTTATATTCCCTGGATTGGACAAAATCCCTCCTAGTTTCAGCTGTGGCTCTCCATTTATTCTGCATCCTTTCCAATGAATACTTGTTGCCTATTTTGAAGTTCTTCTGTTCTCATGTCTGTCAGATGCCTTGTGGCTTCCCTCTGCTTCCTCTTTCACATATACTAGTAAAAGTACACAAATCTCATGATTTGCTCATATTTTGAGATTTTTACATTATATTATATATTTATTTTTAGAAAAAATTTTTCACATATTTTTTTGTTTTGCTTTTTAAAAGCTTTTCTATTTTTGTGTAAGGATTGCAGAAAACCTCAAATCTGTGATGTGACCACCATCACCATCTTCTCTGAGTCTTTTTGGTCCTTATTTTACTGACTCATCTGCAGTACTTATTTATTGACCACTTTTCCTTTCCTTCCTTGGTTTCAATAACCATGCTCTCCCGGTTTGCTTTTTATTTTTCTTAACATACAATTTTAGTTTCTTTTATGGTAACTTCTTTTGTCCATCTTGTAAATATCCATGTTCTTAAGGATCTGCTTTTGATCTTTTTTTTCCCTCTCTTTACACACTGTAATTTGACTGTAATCTTCTTGATTCTATGGTTTAATTTCCACATATATGCTAGTGATTCCCAAATTTCCATCCTGAGCTATACACATAAATATTGAGTTTCCTATTAGATATTTCTCCTTGTCTCTCGTGACCATGAGACTCAGGAACATATCAAGCCAACTTCAAAAATTTTCTCTTCAATTTTTGTTTCACCTATTTTTATGGTTAGCATCACCATCTATTTAGAAATTCAGGAGTCATCTAAGGTAGAAGGTGGAAAATAAGTAAAACTTATTTGGTAACCCTGCTGGATAAGTAGTGGCTCTCTTGGGAGAGCTAATTTGACATGTGAAGAGTATATATAATTGTTAATAGGGTTGTCTGCTCTGGGCTGGGGGTGGCATCCTAGTTCCTCTCATTTGCAATTGTGCACTAGATTCTTCCCTCACCTTCCCTTTTCACATTCAAACAATCAGTATATGCTGTTGGATTCTGTCACTGGTAAGTCTCTCAAGACCACCCTTTGTCTTCATTCCTGCTGTCACTGCTGTAGTTTAAATCCTGATATCTCACTAGCTACTTCTGATCTCCACATTCAATTCAATCCAGTCTCTACCCTTATGCCCTTTAAAACCTAAATGTTATTTATTGCTACAAACAAACAGAGCGACAAGTCTGTAATGTCTGGCTGTACCCTTCAGGATATACGTCAAGCCCTTTTAAATAATGTATCCTCATGACCTAGACCTTGCCTTTGGATTGAAATGAACCCTGTCTGTCTCCCCTCCCTGACCCACCACACAAATGACATACCCAACTATGTGGTTTCCTGAATGCACCACATTATTTCCAATCTCCTTTGCACATTCTGTTCCCTCTCCTGGAATGCCTTTCACACTTCCTCTTCTTTCTGTTCCAGGATAACTCCCACTAATCCTTCAAGTCTCTACTGCAGCATCACCTTTTCTGGGAAACTTTTCATATCCCTTATTCCAGTTATAGGTTCAGCACTTTTCTTCTGTGTCCCCCTGGCAGCTGTGCAAACTGTAGAATTGAATTTACCACACTCCAGTGGAATTGCCTTCTTTCCCCCATGTATTTAGTGTCCTTTAAGGAATATATTTTTAAAAATGTTTTAATGTTTATTGATTTTGAGAGAAACAGAGAGACAGTGTGAGCAGGAAAGGAGTAGAGAGAGAGAGGGAGTAAGAGAGAGAATCCCAAGCAGGCTCTTGCACTGTCAGCAGAGCCTGACATGGGTCTCAAACTCGCGAAACAGTGAGATAATGACCTGAGCTGAAGCTGCGAGTCGGACTGTTAACTGACTGAGCCATCCAGGTGCCCCAAGGAGTCTTTATTCTGTTTGTAGTTCCAGTGCCCTAGATGTTCAGTATCTTATTTTTTTAAATAAACTTTTTATTTCAAAGTCATTGTAGACTCATATGCAATTGTTAGAAATAATAGAGAGAGATCCCTTGTACCCTTTGCCAAGTTTCCTTCAGTGGTGACACTGGAGTACAGTAACACAACCATGATGTTGTCACTGATATGGTCCAGATACAGACTGTTTCCATCACCACAGGATCCATCCTGTTGTCCTTCTATAGCTATCCCTAATTCACTCTTACTCTCACTCCCTCCTTAGTCCCTGGCAACTACTCACCTGTTCTCCATTTCTATGATTTTGTCATTTCAAGAATGTTACATAAATGGAATCATACAGTGTATAACTTTTGGAATTGGCCTTTTTCATTCAGGATAATTTCCTAGAAATTCATCCAACATGGTGTGTGTATGACTAGTTCATTCTTTTTTTTATTGCTTAATAGTGTTCCATGATATGAATATGCCACCATGTGTTTAACCAGCCACCTGTTGAAGGACATCTGGGTTATTTCCAGTTTTGGGCTATTATAAATATGAATAGTAGTGTGTAGGTTTTTATGCAAACAATTTTTCATTTATTTGGGATAAATACCCCAAAATGCAATTGTGGGGTCATGGTTATATGGCAATTTCATGCTAATGTTTAGTTTTATATGGAACACCAAGCTACTTTACAATTATTTGCCAGCAAATAAAGGAATGAGCAAATAATGTTGCATCAAAACCCTTAGAGTGAATATCAGGATCAAATCTATTTTTACTAATTGCACAGCCAATCATATTAGCCACAAGCATGATATTCTAAACACACTGAAAGATACTACAGAACAGAAGTCAATAAGGCTTAAATGTGATCTTCTTCATTACTTTAGGAGTTGGGAGTTTTTTTAACCTAAACTGTTTATAGCAATAGTGAGATTTGATTCCTCACAAATGATACACAGACACTACACTGTAAGTTTTAATCTCCAAATGGCTGCACATTGAAAATTATATTTTAAAGCCCCCCCATAAATGATAAACATAGCTTGTTAACCACTAATGTGCATTCACGATGTAACCCCAAGTCCTTTCAATTTTTTTTCAATTTCTGTAGAAAATAATTCATAGAAAATAATTTTTATTTTAATGCTCTCCTGGAGTGTTTGTCTTGGTAGTATTGTCTCATTTTGATACCAAGTCTGTCTTTCCATTTGAAATTTGCACTCAGCACTTAGAATAAGATCCTTCAGGAATTGTGGAAGGAGCATGTGCTCTAGACTCAGATGACATGAGGCTGAAACTGAACAAGTTACAGAATATCTCTGGCCTTATTTTCTCATTTATTAGATGAGGATTATTCAACAAGTGTTTTTTTGAGGGAGGCAAATCATGAGAGACTCTTGAATAAGAAAACAAACTGAGGGCTGAAGAGGGAGGGGGGTAAGGGGAAGGGTGGTGATGGTCATGGAGGGGGGCACTTGTGGGGAAGAGCACTGGGTGTTATATGGAAACCAACTTGGCAATAAACTATTAAAAAATAAAATATTTTTATTTATTTTTGAGAGAGAGCAAGGGAGAGGCAGGCAGAGGGTCCAAAGCAGGTTCTGTGCTGATAGCAGAGAGGCCGACATGGGGCTCAAACTCACGAACCATGTGGTCATGACCTGAGCTGAAGTCGGATGCTCAATGGACTGATTCACCCAGGTGTCCCTAGATGAGGATTGTTCTAAACAGCGTACATGACATGACAGGGCTATCAAGAGGATTGAATGAAGTAACATATACAAAGTACCTAACATGAAAAGATACCAGTAATGTTCAATGCCTTTCTCCTACAGCATTTTTAATTTCCTGAGAAATAAATTCCCAAGTTCTTTTTATACATTTTATTCATGTTTTTAGTGGGTTGTGCGAATGTTTCCTCGTCAGGAAACTTGTTAGGAAACCAATCAAATCCAGGAAAATATTCAAGGATAGTTGGTGCAGTCTGCCAATGGGCTTTCTGAAGGTTAGAGGCAGATAG
Source organism: Cryptoprocta ferox (assembly GCA_028646485.1). Lineage (NCBI taxonomy): Eukaryota > Metazoa > Chordata > Mammalia > Carnivora > Eupleridae > Cryptoprocta > Cryptoprocta ferox. Next base: position 131,204,163 of record CM053567.1, on the reverse strand, counting down.
TAATATAAAGAAAAACAATTTCTACCCCACTGAAAATGTTGACTTCTTGGGACACAAACAGTATCTTCTTATTTCTTATGTTTTGGTAATGAATATACATCCACTAAAATTCACTTCAGCTAAGTGAAGGAATTGTGTTTATTAATTTGGACTCATATATTCTTTTTTTTTAATAATTAAATGCTATTGAAAACAAGATCACCACTGACAGAGCCCAGACTTCTAAAGAAGCACCAACCTGCAGAATGGCCAAGAACACACAGATCAAGAACTACTTGCAGAGATCACCTCCTGGCAAGCAGGGATAGTGGCTTATTAATCATCTTGTGTCTAATTTGAACTTATAAAATTGAGAAATAGAAGTGGTTAGCATTATCATCTGGCTATTTGCTATTTAAAATTTAGAAAAATATGCATAACATGAAAAATGCCAGTTGATGTAATTTTGCAATTTTCAATGGCAGTTTTGGATTTCTAGAGGGAACCTCTTTATGTCAGAGAGAAGAATGAGAAGAGACATTTCCCAGGAATTTAAAGGAGCTACTCTACAGTAAAAGGTGATTGGATATATGTTCTTCAAGTCTACTGAGGCTAATAAGGAAAAAGTTTTAAATAGAGGGATAAAACCAAAAAATCCAGGTCTGCTCTGCTTTATGGAGGAGGTACCTTTGTGGTGGAGAAGAACTGTGCCACAAGGCCCTGCCATACTCTGAATAACATCTCCATCATTGTGACACTAAGGTCTGAATGATCATCATATCTTCAGAGAGACCCCGTCTGAATGTGTCAAGTTACCTTGGTGATATGATGCACTAGCAGTTGGCATAGAATAGTTTACCAGATTGGCCAGGTGCTACCTAGATTGGAACCCTGAGCAAAAAGCACAGGCAGTTTAGTTTTGCTGGGAGTGAGAAAGATTATGGAAAGTTCCTAGCATATAGGGGTTATAAGTTATAAGGAAGAACAAATGAGGAGCTGAATAAAGAGGTGGGAAATGGGAAAGAAGACACGAACACCTGGAGTCTTGCAAGATCAGCAGACTGTAAACTCTTCAAGGACCAGAAATGGATCTGGTTCACCGTTGCTTGTAGGGTAGATAACAGTGCCTGGAACATAGGTGCACGACAAAGGTTTATTGAACAGGTGAAGGAATATATGTTCTCAAATGGGTGGGTGGTATCTATTCTGAAAGGAGAGCTAGGGGAGCTTTCTAAACTAAATTTATGTACTTAACTAAGTTTGCCTGAGCTACCAAGTAAGTAAGTTACTTATTTAACTAAGTTGGCCTTGCTGAAGATTGTAGAGTCACAGTATTGATGTGGGAGGCTATAGAATTTCTTTCTATAAGGTCTTTAAAAACAAGACAGATTCTTATCTGTCTGGAATGGTTCCTGTGAAAAAGAGAAGATGGATCTGAGTAATTAAAATAACTTCTGGCACTTTTCTTCCTTGGGGTTGGTTTTGTTCTTGTTTTGTAATTTCAAGAAATGCAATTCAAAAGTATATACCATCACCATCACGCAAGCAACAATAACCATTTGTTGAGAGTTCATCATATGCCAGGCAACGTGCTGAGTGTGTAATCTGTGCACTGATGAATTAATTGTTTGTTTTTTCAGAATGCCTATGGATTTTACCATGTAGCAACACAGTACTCCTGCAGATGTCACTCTTTTCCTGCACAATGCTACCCCTTGAGACCTTCACTTGAGCCTTACACTGAGATAGGGCTAAGAAAGAAGTGATTTTAAAATCAGTGTACTAAGGTTTAAAAAAAAAAATCAATGTTGTCTCTATTTGAATTGAAATTCCTAAATAAGAATCAGTCTTACCATTAGAAAGTTATATAGAAAAATTTTTCTTAAAATAGAAAAGTTAGTGGTCAAGTTCACATACTTTTTAAATGGCTTTACCATTTTACCTTCATCTTTAGTATAAAAGAATATAATTTTTTGTCCTATTTTCTACAGGAACACTGAAACAAAGAATTTTTTTTGAAAGGCAATCTTCAGCTCAGACAATGGATGCAAAGCTCCTCCCCTCCCCTGTGCTTCATTTTGTACCACCCTCTTTATCTCATTTCTGACTTTTTCCTTCTTTTGGTGGGGTGGTGTGCCTAAACTTAGGGAAATAATCAAAGCTGGTGGGTTCTTGTGTGGAGACACAATTCATCAATCTTATTTCCATGTGGAGCTCAGCTTTTCCTTCCAGCTTGTGGCCATAGCTGACCCCTATAGTACAGACCATCAAAAACATGCAGGTACAGGATAGAAGAGTAAAGCAGAATTAACAACATGCCTAGAAAAATATCAATTTCTTTATTACTATCCTGTGGTATTTACAAAAACACACTTCTAGGTTCGCATCACTCTCTCTTGATGCTTCTGGGCAAATGCACAAAACATTTTTAGCTCTGCATGTGGCTCTGGCGAGTCAGTGTTTCAGTATTCATGTTGAGTGACAGCATCTAATTTTCTGATGCACTCTTGAAACGTTGAGGGTTTCATATCTCAGAGGAAAATTGTGTAGAATATTTCCTTCTTTCATCAGATCCCTTGGTGCAGCTCTAAGGCAATGCTTCTTAGCGTGTTGTCTGTTGATCATTTGTATCTGATGTTCATTAAGAAAAAAAAAAGCAAAATCTTAGACCTACCTGTCTTCACAACTATAAAACTAGATTCTCTGGACAATTTATAAGAAATCACATCAATTATTTCCCTCACTAAAGTTTGAAAACTGCTGAAATACCATATTCTCAAGAGCTAGCAGTTCCCCGAACACAGATTCAAAGTCCGATTTGGTCCATGCCTCCAGCTGCTGTCTCTTTTCACTTGTGGTTATCTTCAGGGCTCTCCTGCCCTCTTTATCCTTCAAGTTCATTGCTAGGGCCTCTATCTATCTATCTATCTATCTATCTGGGCATAATGGTTTTATTTTTTTATTTTCAAATTTTTATTTAAGTTCTAGTTAACATACAGTGCAATATTGGAGTCAGGAGTAGAATTCAGTGATTCATCACTTACATATAATACCCAGTGCTTATAACAAGTGCCTCTTTAATACCCATCCCTCACCCTTATCCCCTCCATCAACCCTCAGTTTGTTCTCTATCTTTAAGCGTCTTATGGTTTGTTTATCCCCAGGGCCTTTATTCACTAAAGAAGATCTGAGAATCCCCCAGAATTCAGTGCATTTCAATAAAGTTGCCAATTCTAGCTTCAGGGAACTGTAAATGCCAGCATGTTTCTTCTGGGCTAAGCCTAGTGTAGTCAGGACCTCCTGCTGACCTTTTTTCTTTCTTTTCCCCATTTGTTATACCCTTTCTTTTCTATTCTATTATTTACCTGCCAAAAAGGTCTTTCAAGATTGTTCCAGTGTCTGTCCTCAGAGACAAATTCCTCAAATCCTCCAGGAAAATGTGGTTGACCAGTTATGGAGCAAAGCACTTACTGCCTCATTCTCTAATTTGTTTGTTTCCCATCAGCTCCTTGGAAGTAGTTTTCATCTTCTTTGTATCCCTGGCATGGAGTCTAGTGACTAAGACATAGGAGATGCTTAATAAATAAATATTTTTGACTCACTAAAGGATTTTTAAAAATCTCACCTCCCACTTCTGTTCCTGTAAATCAGTACAGACCAAATAGTAAGTAAGTTCCTTGAGGATTAGGTCCCATGTCTTCTTTGTCTATTAACATGAACATATGAATGAAAATGTGTATCTTTTGCTTTTGTTTCCATATACCAACTTGAGATACTATTATGTGGAAGCCTAAGGGTAGAGCCATGTCTCATTCATGTCCAGCTCTTGGCACAGTATCTAGCACTTAATAGCACTTATTAAACATTCGCTGAAATAAAACTCAAGAAGCTACCCACAAATTACTTTACATGATGTCATGTAGTACAGCAGCAAAAGATAGCCTCACTTTTATATATGTGTTGGAATGTTCTTCCAAACAGAGAATTTAAAGGATTTGTCCTGAGCACTGCAGTATTTAGAGGGCAATGCAAGACTAGAACCCAGGGCTGTTCAGGCCGAGAGGAGTCATTCGCCACAGAACAGAGATACCCCTCTGTGAGGAGCTCCTCCCGGGGTCGATCATTTGGTCGTTCTCACTTTCCAAAGATGACCAATACACATATGTCATCTTCCACCGAGCAGTTTTGCTTGCTCATCTTCTAGCTGTAGTCTAGAGGAAGGATGTAGGAGGTCTTTGTAGAGATTAAAGCCCATTAAATGATATTTTTTTCAGTGTGTGATTCTACCACAGGTGGAAAAAAAACATATTTTTGAGCAGGCTGTGTAATGCAGCATGTGGTGGGTAGAGGGCAATGCTGGAATACAATATACATGAAAGAGGCAGAATTCCAATAAAAGGGAGCTTGGGCAAATTTAAGGGGTCCTTTGGAGTCAACTGATTGAATCTTTTTGCTATAATGGTAACCCCTTCTCATATACAAGTAATGTTAACAGCTCAATATATATTCTTACAGTTTTTCCTATGTGCAAACTTCCCTCTGTCTTTGTAATGGGGATAGAAGCATAGTATGGCTCCTCTTCTTTCATGGCAGGCTTTATGTGGAGTGGTCAGTGCACTGTCTGGACTAACATGTTATCGAATTTTACACACAGCTTTGTGGGTTTCTGTGTGTGGGTTACTTTTAAATGTTGGTCCTGCAGCTCCTAACAATTGTTTTTCTCCTATTCTTTTCCAGATTAGCATTACTGTGATTTTAGCCCTTTTAATTTGTAACACATGGTGTGATTCAAACCACTGAGTCTTAGCATCTGTCAATGATAAGATCATTCTTTTTAGTGATACAAGGATGGTTGCCAATAATGTGGCAGAATTTGGCTTTTCATTGTTATGTTATTAATGACTGCAAAAAAGAACTTGTGAGTAATATGTTATTTTCTACTTAAGCTTCAGTCAATATCCTGAAGTCTCTATTAAATTTCTACAGAAAATTAAAACTAAGATGGTCTTGGATTTTCCAAGGCAAAACTATTTTTCTCTATTCCTAAAGTTTGTGTTCTATATTCTTTATGTAGGGCTAGCTTACACTACTTCCTTACACCTGGAAACGTTGTATGCTGCCGTCCAAATGCTGAAACAGGGAAGTCTGGCATAGCAGTAGATGGAACCACAGAGAGGCCACTGATGTGCTTAGTAGAGCACACATTAGGAGTATCCTTACAAAAGAGCCCTGTCTTCTTGACTACTGTCCCTGCTGTTATTGATTTAAGGGTCTGGTTCTTTCCTTTCAACTCTCTCCCTTACTCTGTTTAGAACTATTTATTTTTCATTTTATTCCTTTTAACTTCAATTTTTGTGTGTATTTTTTTCTGATGTAATTTATCTCTATATAGACATGTAGTATGTGAATATAGTAGTGTTGTTATATGTAACCTATGCACACTTTATTAATACAGTATTTATAATTTTTTAAATAAGGAGTTATATATTTTTGGCATTGGGTGCATATGCTCAAAAAGTTTTCCTGTTGGTGTACAATAAAAATAATTTGAGACTACTGTACAATATTATGAATTACTTGAGGACAGAGGTCATTTCTTTTCTTCTTGATATTCATAATTGTTTACCATAATGTCTGGACTATAATAGATAGTTAATGAGTACTGTTGACTAGCTGGCAGGCTTGCTGGATAGGCAGAAAAATTAATAAATCATGTGATTATGTTTTTCCTTATGAGTAGGAGGTTATCTTAGGTTACTACTTAGTAAATGCTTTAGGTACTAAGGACACATGGATGAACAAACAACCACACTGTGGTAATTGACCTAGATGCTGTGTTTGGATGTATTAAAAGCTGATTCAGCTTGCCACATTTTTCAACAATCCCCCAGATTGATGGATTACCACAAAATAAGTGGTGAATGTGATTGAGAAATTTTTATGTAACTCTGCTTCCCAGGATTCATTTTTCTTAAAAATTATCAGAATTCTTCCTAGAGTTTAGCAAATGACATGATAATAAACCTCAATTAGATTTCTGTTAATGTTTTTCTTTAATGTTTATTATTTATTGAGAGAGTCCTTTGGAGTCTTTGGAGAAAAAGAGAGAGAATGAGTGGGGGAGGGGCAGAGAAAGAGAGAGAGAGAGAGAGAGAATCCCAAGCAGACTTCTCACTGTCAGTGCAGAGCCCAATATGGAGCTCAAACTCACAAACCATGAGATCATTACCCAAGCCAAAATCAATGGTCAGATGTTTCACCCACTGAGCTACCTGGGTATCCCAATTAGATTTCTTTATATTTCTTTTACCCTTAGTGAAAAGGTCATGTGATTAGAATACTATAATGATATGATAAAGGATGAAGTATGTGAAGAAAAGTCCTAAAAAGGTCTGTGGAGCTCATTTCAACTAAAATGTTAACCCCACTAACGTTAAGTCTTCTCATCCCCAACTTGTTAAGGTAACAATAATAGGACTGGGTGTCCCTGCCAAGGAACAGTGGCCCCAACTCTCTTTTTGTAACTCTTCTCCTTTGGTTGATTCTTTCGCACATCACTCTATTCTTGATGCCCATTTTTACCATTTTACTTGTACAGAACAGGACCTAGTGCATGGTAGATAGTAAAAAAATGTTGACCAACCACATCCTGTCCATATAATCTGTGTTCATGTATATACAGTTGGCAAATGTATATGTTTTGATGGTGGATGTAGTGTTATATGCTGGCCAGGGCAGAGTGGGGACAGCAGCTTCACCACACTCTTCACCCAGGGTGGCTCAGTCAGCAAATCTGGTCAGCACTACCAAGTCTGCCTGTTGCTTGGGAAATGACGATTTGGTTTTCTTCGCTTTTATCTTTTTTTTTATGATCCTCCTCCCCCGTGCAAATAGATAGACAAAAAAAAAAAAAAAAAAAAAAAAACAACACTGAACACTATAAAAAACCCTATGTTCTTTCTGTCAGATTTTCCTACATCAAAATCAGCTTGGTGCATTGCTGATGTTTTCTTATTTTGCATGGTTATTTTAATGGTAAGGATAAAAATAGAAGGATATATGAGTTGCTTTCAATGTGAGCATATTTTGGTGGCACCTGGGTGGCTCAGTTGGTTGAGTGTCTGACTTTAGCTCAGGTCATGATCTCACATTTCTTGAGTTTGAGCCCCACATTGGGCTCTGTGCTGTCAGCACAGAGTCTGCTTCAGATCCTCCACTTCCCTCTCTCTTTGCTCCTCCCTGCTCATGCCCCCCTCCCTCAAAAATGAATAAACATTAAAAAAATGTGAGCATATTTGGGAGTTTACCTGTCAGTTACATGAGTGTGTAGTTTTTATTAAAACTGTTTTCTGCCTCTTGCTCTTGTTTTTTTTTTTCTCAAAATCACATATTAAACATGAATGCTCTCTTTTAGTGTTAGTACCATGATATATCCGATCAGTTTTACAAGGGAAGAAAAGCACATGGAGGCAGAACAGTTTCTACTAGCAAGAGAGGTGAAAGTTATTCATAATTTCTTCTTTTTATTTTGTTAGCTGATTTTCTAAAAAACGTTTTAAGTACCAATTATCCTTGACATTGATTTCCTTTAAGGTGGATGGTTTAGCACATGTTATGATACAGCTGTCTTATGCTGAAAGAAGAATCTAAATCTTCAGAACCATAGTAGAGAAATTATTATTTTTTTATTACCTATGATGGGTACAAACCATAAGCTACAAACTCAGGCAGGCAAAAGATAAAATTGTATTTTTCTTTTTTTCTAAACAATTTTATTTATTCGAGAGAGAGAGAATGAGAGAATACACACATGGGAGAGGCAGAGAGAGAGGGAGACAGAGGATCTTAAGTGGGCTCTGTGCTGACAGCAGACAGCCCAATGCGGGGCTTGAACTCATGAACTGCGAGGTCCTGACCTGAGCCAAAGTTGGACACTTAACCGAGCTACCCAGGTGCCCCTATAATTTTGGTTTTCTAAATTTCGCTTACCTTCTATTATAACCTGTAACTGGGTTGAATAGTGTCCCCCTCCCTATTCATGTCCACCTTTTATATGTGAGTGTATTTGAAAATAAGTCCTTTGTAGATATAATGAACTTAAGATGAGGTCATACTGGATTAAAGTGGTCCCTAATAAGAGGAAGGTAATGTGGACACAAACAGGAGAAATGTTAAGGTGAAGGCAGAGATTGGAGAGATGCATCTACAAGTAAAGGAAGACTGGATTGCTGGCAACCATCAGAAGATAGAAGACACAAGGAAAGATTCTTTCCTAGAGACTATGGCCCTGCTGACATCTTAATATCTGATAGTTAGCATCCAGAACTGTGAGAAAATGAATTTCTCATGTTTTAAGCTGCCGAGTATGATAATTTGTTATGGCATCTTAGGAAAAATAATGTACAGTCCCCTTTTAATTGGAGGAGCTGAAAATGAACCTCATAAAATTTGGGAAATCCTTCTTTCACTGGATTTGCCTTAAGAATTGGCAAGATGTGATGTTGAGGTGGGGACCATAAGATCCTTAAAATCACTAAGCCACTCTAGTGTCCCTGAACTGTTGCCTGATCAGCTTGGTCCATTGCCAGTGTCCCTCTTTCATTGCTGCAGAGGTGACCTTTGCTCCTGTCTGTGTGGCCCCTTCTGTTCTGCCATTTTTTTTTTCACTATTTTCAGGCTACTCTTGAATGACCAGAAATTATTCTGCTGCTCTCATGTGGTTTACATAGATACATTTTGTAAGTATTTCTTCTCTGGGATAGTGACACCTCCCATGACTTTACTAGGACAATAGATTGCACATATCCTCTACCCTTGAACCTCTGCTTAGAAACCTATCTGGGGGTGTTGCCACATCACTAGGACTTGGCCAAAAGAATGGCTCAAGAGTTCTTTACTGATACCTATTCTTAATGTTTCCTTTTAGGCTCTATCCCTGTCACTCAGACTGGGGAATATTTTTCTAGCCTTGTTTTGAAGGTGGTAGTGGGGGTTGGGAGTAGGGTGGAACATATTCTTGTTTACTCATCCTGCTTAATCCGAGATGTTTTATCTATGTCTTTATTCTTTTCTGTTTCTCTAACAGCCTAAATCAGTGATTTTCAACCAGAGGCTATTTTGCTCTCCATGGGTCATTAGCAATGTTTGGAGACATTTTTAGATGTTACAACTGGGAAGTTGGAAGGGTACTAATGGTATCTAGTGGGTAGAGGCAAAGGATGTTGCTAAATATCCTGTAACACACAGGATAGCCCTGTAAAACAAAGAATTAATGCCCCAAATGTCAATAGTACCACTGTTGAGAAACCCAGGCCTAGATCTTGAAACAAAAAGAGAGAAAGATATATCTTCTTTCCTTTGCTTTCTTCGGTTAAATTCATCTTTGGAGGCAATGAATGGAATGTCCAATTTTTGTATAGAGAAAGAATAAACAGTGAAAAGGAAATATTGGGTGGGGAAAATTGACCATTACATTAAAATTATTCTGTCTGTCCTAGGGAAGGGTATTTAAAAATCCTTCCCAATTTTGCTTACACATAAATTATTTATATTAAAATATAAAAAGGGGGTGCCTGGGTGGCTCAATTGGTTAAGTGTCTGACTCTTAATCTCAGCTCAGGTATTGATCTGAGGGTTGTGAGTTCAAACCCCATGTGTTAGGCTCCGCACTGGGTGTGAAGCTTACTTTAAAAAATGAAATTAAAAAAATAGAGCATTACTAGTTATTTGGGACTTCTGAATTGACTATAAATCCGAACCACTTAATTTAGGAGGGGAAAAATCTACTTTGGAGCCCAGACTTTCTTGATTGACTGTCTAGAGTGTCCAAAAGGCTTAGGCAAGTGCATATTTTAGCCAATTCCTTCCAGGCTATGGAGAACATTGGGCTGGGGATATGTATAGATGGATTCCAGTCTTGGTTCTCTTACCAGCTTCTTGACCAGGTAACTTCACTTCTCTGGGCCTCAATTTTCTTATGTGTTAGTAGTTAAAACTACATTATTTCAGAATTTCCTTCCAGTGAATTTTTGCCTATGACTTATGATTCAACTTTGAACAGAAATAATTTTTAATATATAGATTCTTAAAGGTACTAATATAAAATTATCTTTTTTCATGCCATTTTTTTGAAATATGGAGGAGACTGCTAGCTGTCCAACAAAATTTGCTCTCTTCTTCTATGTGCCTGTTAAATGGAGTAAAAGGATAAGCTGCTATATTAGACTTACCAATAGAGTGTTTTTAAATAAATGAGGCTAGACCATATTTCCCATATTCCCTTGCATCTGGTGTGATTAGTTTCTCACTAATACAATGTGAAGAGAAGAGCGGTATCTACACTCATTCTTGTCCTGAAGGTAGTGGGTGTGCCTCTTTCATGCTTTCCCATTTCCTATAACTAGAATCCCTGGTTATCCAGCTTTAACCATGCAGGTGACAAAGATGCCCTTGAGGGTGGTGGATAACAAGATGAAAGGAATCTAGAATCTCAGATGATGGAATGCAGTAGAATTGCACCACCAAATTGGATTGCTTACATTGGAACTATTGATAAGAGACACAGACTTATTTTTTTTAAAGTCACTATATTGTTAGGTGTTTTTATTTTTGTTTTATTTTTATTTAAAAATTTTTTTTAATTTTATTATTTTATTTTTGAGAGAGAGAGAGACAGCGTGAGCAGGGGAGGGTCAGAGAGAGAGGGAGACACAGAATCTGAAGCAGGCTCCAGGCTTTGAGCTGTCAGCCCAGAGCCCGACGCAGGGCTCAAACCCACGAACTGTGAGATCATGACTTGAGCCGAAGTTGGATGCTTAACCAACTGAGCCACCTAGGTGCCCCAGTAGGTGTTTTTATTATAGCAGCATAGAAGCAGAGGAATTCTGTACATAATGACTAAAACAGCAAAGTTCAAAAAAAAGCACATTCTGTTACACTAAGCATATAGTCGTAGTAATATTCATTACTAAAATATAAGAGGAATATTTTAAAACAAGAAGAGGATAGCAACAAGATTAGGTCTATCTTGTTGATAATCTCCACTTTTCTCACCTGGTTCTGTACCATTTTCTCTTATAAGTTCTGTATTAAATACCAATTCTCATAATCCACTCCTATTTGGCCTTTATTTTTTTTTAAGTTTATTTATTTATTTTGAGAGAGAGAGAAAGAGAGAGAGAGAGAGAGAAGAGGGTGGGGGAAGGGCAGAGAGAGGGAGAGACAGAATCCTAAACAGCCTCCATGCTGTCAGTGCAGAGCCTGACACAGGGCTTCACCTCATGAACTGTAAGATCATGACTTGAGTTGAGATCAAGAATAGGATGCTTTCACTCATCATCAGGGAAATACAAATCAACACCACACTGAGATACCACCTCACGCCAGTCAGAGTGGCTAAAATGGACAACTCAAGAGACTATAGATGCTGGCGAGGATGTGGAGAAACGGGTACCCTCCTACACTGTTGGTGGGAATGTAAACTGGTACAGCCACTCTGGAAAACAGTGTGGAGGTTCCTCAAAAAACTATCCATAAAACTCCCGTATGACCCAGCAATAGCACTGCTGGGGATTTACCCAAGGGATACAGAAGTGCTGATGCATAGGGGCACT
>CM053567.1:131178099-131190241 GCA_028646485.1 Cryptoprocta ferox | reverse complement strand
AGAAAGATGACTTAGAAGAAGAGATACCTCAGAGTATTTAGAATATGATTATGGAAACCAATTTAGTTAAATATCAGTGCTACTCTACTTATTAATAAATATAGATTATCCTGAAGAAATGGAAAATATCAACAATGGGGTTAGTTTTATTAGGAGAATTGCTAGGTATATTAGAAGACGAATGTGGATTATAAGCTTGAGTTTTGTAAATTATTGTTGCTGTTTTTCACTGAAGTGTCTTAAGTGACAGTGTAGTAGTGTTGAGCCCAGGCTCTAAGGGGCATGGCCAGTTTCCTCTGGCCTCTCTTATGCTCCTGCAGTTGCCCGTGAGAAGAACACGCCACACAGGTAGCCACAGCTCCTTCTGCCTGGGGTCTTGGGGTCAGATACAAGGAACCAACCTAAACGTGGGCCAAGCTGAACCTAGTTTGGTCCAGTCAATCCACTGCTAACATGCAGATCTGTGAGGGAGAAATACATATTTTTTGTTTTAAACCATTGAAATGTGATGGTTGTTTGTTATGCAGCATTATTGCAGCAAAGCCTGACTAGTACACCTTTATTAGAGGTCTCTAGTTTCAGGCTGTTGGTGTGCAAGGACAAGAATGTATCTGACACAGATCTTATGTCCTGCCTCAGATTCTCTCAACATTGCTGGAGCATGCTGTCAGAGGTTTGACAGTGATACATACTGTCACTGTATGTGATTGCTGCAGTGTGGTTGGGTTTACTGGCTATAACTTAAGAGTTTCTGACACCTCTCATCACTTTTACAATTGAATGAAATCCCACAGTGCTAGGTGCAATATCCAGTGTCTTAAGTGGCCACCTAAAGAGCTAGATGACACAACCCAGAAGTGTGATGTGCTAATGCCCATGGAACAAACTTAGACCAATCATCCATGGGTAATTCCAGCTACACAGTTACATAGTTCATCTGAAAAAGCCCTGCAGAGCCAAGGAGATGCTTCTGCTGTAAGATCTGCTGTGCCTTTTTACAGCTCATTATGAAGCAGTGGCCAGCAGGATAACAAGTCATTCCCATGGCTTTCTATCCTTCCTTGCCTCTCCTTCCCCTTTTCCTTGCTTTCACTGCCCTAGTTTTTATATCCCAAAGTAAGCACCAGCACTTAATCTTAATTCAGGCTCTGTTTTCTAAGGAACCCAAGCTAAGACCTAGATAGACCTAGATCATGGCAAGATTTACATGATAAAAATGGTGATTATGATGATGTCAACCAATACCTAGTGATACACTTACTGTATATCAAGCAATATTCTGACTGCTTTGAATTTATTTTATTCAATATTCACTATAGCTCATAAGCTGGGTTACAGTATTACTTTGTTTTATAGAGGAGGAAATCAAAGCTTTTCAAAGAGGTTTGATTATTTGATCAGGATAACATGGCAAGTAAGTGGAGCCAGAATATAAACCTATATATTTCAGATGTCATATCTTATGAGTTAAACCACTAAGCAACATAAATAAACTGCAGAGTAGGTAACAGGTGCCAAAATACAATGTCTTCTGTGCTCTAGTACGCTCCAGAGTGCTTAACATAGTATATTGCAGATAGCATGCATTCAATATGTAATTTGTTGATTTCATAAATAATTTATTAAGCTTCTGCTTACTAATATTCTGATAAATCTAGAGTTATTTTACCTAGCATTCATGGATTATCAACTTTTAAAAATTAGATGAAAGAGCCATGTTTAACAATAAAACATTCTGAATCAAAAGACATTTTAGAATTTTATAGGGGCAAAGAGATACCATAAAAATTATCTTTGTATATTGTTTGAAAAAAGTAGTATTTATTTGAACCTGATGTATCTAGAATAAGTGGATATTTATTACAGTAGGAGTACTTTTTTTTTTTCATTTAATAAACCCTCCTTGTTGCCTCAGGGAGGCAGCTTATTGTAGAAGAAAAATAGTGGGCTAAAAATAAGTGGACCTGAATTCTTTCCTTGAGTTTTTCCACTAACAAGCTTATGATTTTGGGAAAGTTGATCTGGGGTTGGACTTCAGATGCATCATCTATAAAATACAAAGTTGGTTGAAAAGTATTTCCAGCTCTGACTACCATCTGTGATTTTCTTGAAGTTACCAGGGAACCCATAGCCAGATGTCATCTGAAGGAAAAGTTGCAGCCACCCTTTTGATGATATGTGATTCTCTTTCCCTCTTCCAAAATTCTCTCCCACTTCTCAGTTTGGCAGATTATCCTTGAAGATTCAGTTCAAATGCTTCGTGTGTGTGTGTGTGTGTGTGTGTGTGTGTGTGTGTGTTTGTGTTTGTAAACCTCACCTGACTTTCTTATACAGTTCTCTCCTTTTATCCTCTGAGTATCTACATTGTAATTCTTACTCTGCCATTGTATGGTTGTCTCTCACTAAGCTATGGGCATTGTCAAAACCACAACTACATATTTAGTATACTTTAAGAAGAGAATCAATTGCAGTGGTTTTTTCCTTAATGTTTTATGTACTCGTAGTCTCTAATTAGGTACAGGCACCTTTTGAAGGCAGTTTTTGTGATCATCAGATTTCACTTTTCTCCTCTAAAGATGTACTAGTGATGTGTACATGGAGGAGACATGTACAAGGTTGTTCATTATCATCTTGTTTTCAATAATGAGAAACTAGAATTATCTATATTTGTCCTTTAGTAAAGGAATAGCTCAGTTCTCCTTCTCCTTTGTTTCTTTATTTTTCTTCCTCTTGTCTCTCCTCCTCTGCAAATATTCTACAAGTACTCCTTCCTCCTCTACACAAGTGCCACAACCACAACTGCTGCTGGGGCCACCACCACCACCACCACAACCAATAATACAATACTGACACCACTATCAGCAACAATTGCTTACAAAGAGCTTCCTGTATTGGAGAAAGGAATGGGAAGACAGTGTTTTGGATGGTGGTAGAGGAACTTTTTAATATTATATAAAGGTATAAGACATTCTAATTTATGGTTAGTGATTTTATTTGTCTTTTCTATGAAATCTTTAATAAGTCTAGGATCATGAAGATATTGTCCTATGTGTTCTTTGAGAAACACTATGGTATTAGCATTTTTGTGGAGGTCTTTGTTAGATCTCACAAATTTTTGTGCATCTAGCAAGGTAGGAATTGAGGTTTACTTTTTTTCTCATGGATATCTAATTCATCTAGTACCTTTTGCAAAATGATTTTATTTTCCCAGTAAATTTACATGGAACCTTAGTTGATAATCAATTGTCCATATATATGTGTGTAGGTGTATTTCTGAACTGTGTATTCTGCATGTTATCCTCAAGCCAACACTATACTGTCTTGATAGCTTTATCAGCTACTGTAAGTCCTGCAACTTTGTCCCTTTAAAATACTATTTTGTATAATCTAGGTCATTTGTATTTCCATGTAAGTTTTAGAAATAGTTTGTCAATTTCTTCAAAAAAGAAAGACTGCTTGGATTTTGATAGAGCTTGCATTTATACAGATTTATTTGGATAGAATGGAAAACAGTAATGTTGAAAATTCAAATCTATGCATATGGTGTATCCATTATTCAGATCTTTAATTCTTATCAGAAATGTTTTATAGTTTTCAAGGTAGAGGTCTTACATAGCTTTCAATAAATTTCTCAGGTATTTTATATTTTTTGATGCTGTTTTGTATGATACTGCTTTCTAATTTTTACTTTTCCATTGTTTATTGCTATTATATAGAAATACATTATCCTACAAAGTTTTCCTTTGCCCCTTCCTTTAGCACCTCCATACCTTTTTCATGCCTATGCAATCATTAATATGCTTTTGGTCACTGTATATTAGTGTGTAATTCTAGAATTTTTATACAGAATCATATAGATTATACTCATTTTGTCATTCAGCATAATTATTTTGAGATTCAGTCATGATGTAGCATGTATCAGTAGTTTATTCAGTTTTGTTGCTATATATTCTCTCTATATATTCTATTTATTCTATATATCTATCCTATTTATTCTATATATATTCTATTCTCTCTATATATTTTATTTTGTGAATATACCATAGTTTATCCATTCACCCATTGATGGACATTTGGATTCTTTCCAGTTGGAGCCATTAAAAAGAAAGATACTGTGAACATTTTTGTACAAACCTGTATATGGATATATTCTTTCATTTATCTTGGATAATGAAATGGCTGATAACCTTTAAAGAAAACTTGTCAAATGTTTTTCAAAATTGTACTATTTATAATTCTGGCATCAGTGTATGAGAGTTCCAGTTCCTCTATATCTTCACCAATACTTGCTATGACCAATCTCTTTTTAGTTACTTTTAATACTTAATTTTAGCCATTCATATAGGTAGGGATGTCTCATTGTGGTTTTAATTTGCATTTCTCTAATTACTAACAATGTAAGCATCTTTTATGTGCTTACTTGCCATTCATATATATATATATTTTGCTGAAGTGTCTATTCAAATCTTTAGCTCTTTTAAAAATTGTGTTATTTTTTTCTCCTAAAATTTGAGGATCTTTATATATTCTGGATAAAAGATTTTTTTAATCATTTATATCATTTGGAAGTATATTTTCTAGAAGAGATAATGCAGCACATTATCTTCTCATTTTCTTAATATCATCTTTTGAAGAGCAGAGGATTTAAATTTTGATAAAGTCTAATTCATCTGTTTGTTCTTTCATAGATTGTACTTTTGATGTATCTAAACTATCTTTCCCTATCACAAAGTCAAATATTTCTTTTCCCATGTTTTCTGCTAGAAGTTTTATAATTTTAGGATTTTACAGTTATATCAGTGATCCATGCAAAGTCAATTTTTGCATGTGATACAAGATATAGTTTGAAGTTTTTTTTTGCCTATAGCTATCTAGTTGTTTCAGCATCTTTATTGAAAAGACTATCCTTTCTCCATTAAATTTCCTTTGCAGCAATGTAGAAAAATTATGCATATTAGTTTATTTCTTCATTGATCTATTGGTATATATTTATACAAATATCACTTATAAGAAGTGTTATAATCTCATAGTGTTAAATCTTCAACTCTGTTCTTCTTTTCCAAGGTTGTTGTTGACTATTTTAGGTTCTTTGCATTTCCATTTGTGTTTCTATGAATTTCAATTTCATTTTCTACAAAAATTCTGCTGGAATTTGGAGTTGCCTGCCATTTGTAGATCACTTTGGGGAAGACTGACACCTTAACAATATTGAGTCTTCTGATCAATGCATATGTTATATCTTTCTATGTATTTTGGTTTTCATTTAATTCCTCTCAACAGTGTTTTGAGGTGTTTAGTGTTCAGGTTTTCCACATATTTTGGGTGATATATTCAAGTATTTTATGTATTTTTCATGCTATTGTAAATAGCATTTGAAACATTCAATTTCCAATTACCATTTGCTAGTATGTAGAAATTCAGTTAAGTTTTGTATGCTGATCATGTACCCGAAAACTTTGCTAAGTTCACTTTTTAGTAGCTTTTACTTTAAGTTCTGTCAAATTTTAATACAGATGGTCATATTATCTGTAAATAGAAGTTTCATATGCCTTTTATTATGATTTGTATGCCTTTTGTTTCTTTTTCTTTCATTATTGCACTAGCTAGAATCTCCAGTAAAAAGTTGATTAGAAGATGAAAGTGGACATTCTTGTCTGGTTCTAGTCTTTTATCTTTATGATGTTAGCTGTAACTTTTTCATAGTTTTTTTTTTATTACCAGATTGAGGAATTTCCCTTCCATTTCTACTTCGCTGGGTGATTTTATCAAGAACACATATTGGATTTTTGTCAAATGCTTTATGTGCCTACTTTGCAAAGATTATATGGTTGATTTTTTTTTTTTTAGTTTGGTAATATAATGAATTACATGGGTGGATTTCAGGTGTTAAAAGAAGATTGGATTCCTGAGATAAACCTCATTTGGTCATGGTATATTTTCCTTTTTATATATATTATTAGATTCAGTTTGCTAAAATTTTGTTAAAAATTTTACATCTATTTTTATGAGGAATATTGGTCCACAATTTTCTTGTAGTGTCTTTTATTTGGTATCAGGGTAATACTAGTCTCATAGTAAAAGCTGGTAAGTATTCTCTCCTTTTCAATTTTCTAGAAGAGGTAATGTAGCGTTGGCATTATTTCCTTCTCAAATGCTTATAGAATTCCCCAGTAAAACCATCTAGGCCTGAAGTTTTCTTTTTTGTTTTTTATTTTTTTGATGTGTTTTTTTATATTTTGAGAGAGAAAGAGAGAGAGAGAGAGAGAGCGAGAGCACAGTGGAGGAACAGAAAGAAAGGGAGAGAAAGAATCCCAAGCAGGCTCCCCACTATCAGTGCAGAGTCTGATGTGGGGCTTGATCTCATGAACTGTGAGTGCATAACCTGAGTGACAATCAAGAGTCAAATGCTTAACCGACTGAGCCACCCAGGCACCCCTAGGCCTGAAGTTTTCTTGGACAGAGGTATTTATTTATTTATTTATTTATTTATTCTTCATTCATTTATTTATAATTTTTTTTAATGTTTATTTATTTTTGAGAGGCAGAGAGAGACAGAGCACAAGCAAGAGAGGCAGAGAGAGAGGGAGACACAGAATCAGAAGCAGGCTCCAGGCTCCGAGCTATCAGTACAGACCCTGATGCGGGGCTCGAACCCACGGACCTTGAAATCATGACCTGAGCCAAAGTTGGACGCTCAACTGACTGAGCCACCCAGGCACGACCCTGGACAGAGTTTTTTTAATAATGAATTTAATTTTCTTTAATTGCTTTAGAGCTGTCCATGTTATCTACTTCTTGAGTAAGTTTTGGTAGTTTGTATCTTTCAAAATTTTTATTTCATCTAATTTGACAAATTCATCAGCATAAAGTTGTTTAGAATTTTCCCTGAGTATTATTTAAATATGTATAGCATCATTAGTAATGTCACCTCTTTATATTAAATGTTTCTTTTTCCTCTTTAAACTATTTCATTTTAATTCTTCCTTGTTTAGATTTTTAAGGTAGGAATTGAAATTATTGATTTGAAATTTTTCTTTATTTCTAATAGAACACATTTAAATATCAAATTTCCCCCAACTTCTGCTTTAATAAAATCATGTCGTTTATACTTTTTTGAGGGGGGGGGTCTGGCTTCTTGTTATTTAAGTATAATTATTTTGAGATTCATTATGATCAGAACTCCTCTATTTTGCTCCTGATTTTCTGTGTAATTTTCCTGTTATTGAGAGTGGAATGTTTAAATCTCTATCTATAAACTGCACATCTAAATTTCCTTTTAGTTCTATTAGTTTTGCTCCATGCATTTTGCAGTTCTGTTATTAGGGTTATTGTGGCCTTTTGATGATTTGACCCTCATTGCAGAATGACTCTCTTTATTTTTGGTAATATTCTTTCCTCTGAAACCTATTTTGTCTGACATAAATATATCTACTCCATTTTTATTTTTATTAGTAAATTTTATCATTTTAAAGTCTTTGACTTCCAGTTTATTTATATCTTCATATTCAATAAATGTTTCTTGTAAGCAGCATCTTTGTTGGGACTCAATTTTTCTTTAAAATTCAGTTTGCCAAACTCTGGACTGTTTAGACTCTTTGTGTTCAGTATGATTTTTACTATGGTTAGGTTTAAGCTTATTATCTTGATATTTGTTTTCTATTTGTCCTACCTATTCTGTTTCTTTTTCTTTTCTTTAAAGTTTTTATTTAAATTCTAATTAGTTAACATATAGTGTAATATTAGTTTCAGGTGTACAATATATAGTGCTTCAACACTTCCATACAACACCGGGTGCTTATCACAAGTGCACTCCTTAATCCCCATCACCTATTTCATCCATCCCTCCAACCTCTTCCCCTCGGGTAACTATCAGTTTCTTGTCTGTAGTTGAGTCTGTTTCTTGGATTGCCCCTCTATTTTTTTTCCCTTTGGTTGTTTGTGTTGTTTCTTAAATTCCACATATGAGTGAAACCATGTGGTGTTTGTCTTTCTCTGACTTATTTCACTTAGCATAATACTCTCTAGCTCCATCCATGTCATTGCAAATGGCAATATTTCATTCTGTTTTATGGCCAAGTAATATTCTATTGTGTATATATACCACATCTTCTTTATCCATTCATCAGTTGATGGACACTTGGGCTGTTTCTGTAATTTGGCTATTATAGATAATACTGCTGTAAACATAGAGGTGCATGTATCCCTTTAAATTAGTATTTGTGTATTCTTTGTGTAAATGTAGTGCAATTGCTGAATCATAGGATAGTTCCATTTTTAATTTTTTGAGAAACCTCTTATACTGTTTTCCACAGTGGTTACATCAGGTTGCATTCCTACTAAGAGTGTAAGAGGATTCCCTTTATCTGCATCTTTGCCAACACCTATTGTTTCTTTTTTAGCCATTCTGATAGGTGTGAGGTGACATGTCATTGTAGTTTGATTTATATTTCTCTGATGATGAGTGATGTTGAAACCATCTTTTCATGTGTCTGTTGGCCATCTGTGTATCTTCTTTGGAAAATTTTCTATTCATGTTTTCCGCCCAATTTTTAATTGGATTATTTGTTTTTTGGGTGTTGAGTTTCATAGGTTCTTTATAGATATTTGATACTAACCCTTTATCAGATATGTCATTTACAAATATCTTCTCCTATTCCATTGGTTGCCTTTTAGTTTTGTTGGTTGTTTCTATGCTGTTTGGAAGCTTTTCATTTGGATATAGTTACAATACTTCATTTTTGCATTTGTCTCCCTTGCCTCAGGAGACATATCTAGAAACAAGTTGCTACAGTCAATGTCAAAGAGGTTACTGCCTATGTTATCCTCTAGGAATTTTATGGTTTCAAAACTCACGTTTTGGTCTTTAATCAATTTTGAGTTTATTTTTGTGTTTGGTTTAAGAAGGTGGTCCAGTTCCATTCTTTTACAAATTATATTACAAAGTTCTAGTGATCAAAATAGTATGATACTGGCACAAAAATAGACACATAAATCAATGGAAGAGAATAGAAAACCCAGAAATGAACCTACAACTATATGATCAATTAACCTTTGACAAAGAAGGAATGACTGTCCAATGGGAAAAAGACAAGTCTAGTCAACAAATGGTGTTGGGAAAACTGGGCGGCAACATGCAAAAGAATGAAACTTCTTTTTTTTTTCTGCCTTCTTTTGGATTTATTGAACATTTTTAATGATTTCCATTTATCTACTTTTTTTGGTTTAAGGCTATAACTCCTTGTTTTATTATTTTAGTTTTGCTTTAAGATTTATTGTATACATCTTTAACTTTTAAAAGTCTACCTTGAAGTGATATTATACCACTTCACATATAGTATAAGAACCAGATAAAGCCATATTTTCATTTATTTCTCCTAATCTTTATGCTACTGTTAGTATGTACTTTACTTTCGTATATTCTGTAAACTGCATGCTACATTGCTATTTTTTGTGTAATAGTCAATTATCTTTTAAAGAGATTTAAATAAGAAAAATATCTAATATATTTAGTCAAGTAGTTACCCTTTCTGCTGCTCTTAATTCCTTTATGTATATCCATATTTCTATGTGGTATCCATTTCCTTCTTTCTGAAAGACTTTCTTTGGGATTTCTTGTGGTGTGGGTCTCTTGGTGATGAATTCTTGTAGCTTTTCTATGTCTGAAAAAGTTTATTTCACCATTGTTTTTGAAAGGTATATTTACTGGGTATAGAATTTTAGATTGACACTTTTCTTTCATACTTCGAAGATACTGCTTTACTGTCTTCTTGCTTATATTAATTCCCATGGAAAATCTGCCATCAACCTTATTTTTGTACCTTTCTTTGTAGTGTGTGTGTATGCATTTACTTTGGTTATTTTTAGTATTTTCTCCATGTAACTGATTTTGAGCAGTGACATTATGATGTGCCGTGGTGTAGTTTTTCATGTTCCTTATGTTTAGGTTTCTTCATGTTTGTTGAGGCATATAGTTTTTATCAAGCTTAACGTTTTTTCAAGCTTAGAAAAGTTTTGCCATAATTTCTTGAAAATTTTGTCCCATGCCTCTCTCCATTCCTTTGTGAACTCCAATTTCACATATGGTAGGCTGCTTGAAAGTGTCCCACAGTTCATTGATGCTAAAAATTCTCTTTTCTCTCTGTTTTCAGATAGATTAGATATCTATATATACTGGTAGATAGTATCTATAGCTTCAAGTTCACTAATATTATTTTTCCTTGTTATGTTCAATCTGCAATTAATCCTCTCCAGTGTATTCTTCACTGCACACATTGTATTTTTATCTCTAAAAGTTTGATTTAGATCTTTTCTATATATTCCACATCTACACTCAACTTTTTCAACCTATGGAATGCATTTGCAGTAACTCTTGTAATGTACTTGTCTGTTAATTCTATAATCTGTGTTTTTTTAAGTTAGCATTTAGTTGTTTTCCTCATTATTATTAGGGTTATATTTTCCTACTTTTTTATATGCCTGGAAAATTTTGATTTCACATCAGATATGAATTTTTCCTTTTTGCTTCCTGGATATTTTTTATATTCCTCTAAATATATCTGAGTATTGTTTTGGGATTCCATTAAGTTACTTGAAAACAGTTTGATCCTTTAGTTCTTGCTCTTAATATTTGTTAGGTGGGGGCTTGAAAGTGCTCATTTTAGGATTGTTTTCCATTACTGAGGTAAGACCTTCTGTATACTCTATCAATGTCCTGTGAATCTTGCAGTTTTCCATTCTGTCTGGTGAGACTAGGCATTATTACTTACAGGCCTGTGTGGGTACCAGGTACTCTTTCTTGAGGATGATTCTTTTCTTGGACTTGGATAATTTCTTCACATGTCTGTGCTGATCAGTACTTTGCTGAATGTATAAGGGTGATCCATAGTAGATCTCTTAGGTTTTCTCTGTATGCAGATCTCTCTTTTCTGGTATTCTGCAACAAGCTCTTGCTGCCTAGAAGGTCTTTGGCCCTCAAAACTGTCTCCCAAACTCAATGTGTTTCTTGGTCTCTACCTGGGGTTTCTCTTACAGTAAATTCTGTCTTAAGATAAGGCCCAGTCCTAGAATCTAATTCTTCCCACCCCCAAAGTCTAGAAATCTCTATTCTTTATTGCCAGTGACTTTCATACCATTGTTTTGTATATTTTGTATGTATTTTGTTTGTTTCAGGCAGGAGGATAAATAGTGATCGTTATTCCATCATGGCCGGAAGCAGATTCGAACTGATTTATTTTTTGAGTGTCAAACCAGCCTTGAATTTTTTCAAATTCACCCTACTTGACATACCCCATTTGACCATGATTTAAAAATTTTTTTTAACTGTTTATTTAATTTTGAAAGAGAGAAAGATAGACAGAAAGTGAGTGGGGGAGGGGCAGAGAGAGAGATGGAGACACAGAATCTGTAGCAGGCTTCAGGCTCTGAACTTTCAGCACAGTGACTGCTGTGGGGCTCAAACACTCAAGCCATAAGATCATGACCTGAGCTGAAGTTGGAAGCTTAACCAACTGAGCCACCGAGGTGCCCCATGATTTTTTTAAAATAATGTTGGTTTTAGTTTTTTAAAGGATTTTCAGCATATATGCATATATATTCAGCATGTTTGTTTTATTTTTGTTTGTTTTTGATCAGGTTTGTTAGATTCTTTGTTTTTTGTTCCAGAATTATGCTGGCCTCATGAAAATGAGTTGGGAAATGTTAACTCTACTGAAAGAGTTTATGTATTATTTGTAATTTTTTCTTCCTTAATATTTAGTAGAATTCACCTGTCCAGCAAACTTTGCTTGGATTTTCTTTGCGGAAAAGTTTTTGATTACATACTTAATTTTTTAAAAATGTTATTTATTTTAAAGACAGAGAGAGAACATGCATGCAAGCAGGGGAGGGGGCAAATAGAGAGGGAGACAGAGGATCCAAAGCAGGCTCTGTGCAGACAGCAGAGAGCCCAATGCAGGGCTGGAACTTACTGAGATCATGACCTGACCCGAAGTTGGTCGCTTAACAGACTGAGCCACCCAGGTGCCCACATATTTAATTTTTTAATATACATTTAGATATTCAATTTCTTGCATTGTAAGTTTTGAAATTTGTGGTTTAGAAGAAATGTGTCCATTTCACCCAAGATACTGTGTTTATTGACATA
>CM053567.1:130912395-131177999 GCA_028646485.1 Cryptoprocta ferox | reverse complement strand
GACTTTATTTTTTAATCTTTTAATTCATTGATTTATGTTATAGGGTTTATTTTTTTTACCTACTTTAGGAATAATTTACTATTCTTTTCTAGTTTATTAAAGCTTAAACAATTGATTTTATATGGATCTTTTTAAACTCTAAGTTCTTAAATTACAGATTACTTTTTAAGCACTATTTTAGCTACAACTCACACATTTTGATATGCTGCGTTTAATGATCTTAGTTCAAAATATTTTTAATTTTCCATGTATTGTTTCTTTAATCTATGACTTGCTTAGAAGTGTGATGTTTATTTTCTCAATATTATATCTTTTGTTATTGACTTGAACTTACTTCATCGTGGTCAGATAAAGTACTTTGCAGTATTTGGCTCTTTAAATGATTGGGACTTATTTTAAGGAATAGCACATTATTATTATTTTTTGGTGCGTGTTCCATGTGCACTGAAAATAATATGTATTCTGCTATTGTTGAACGTAGTGTTTTATAAATGTCAAGCAAGTCAAGCTAGTTGATAGCATTATTCAAATACTCTGTATACTTTTCTGATCTCTTTATTTTGGGGTTTACATATACTGAGATTTTAAAATCTTCAACTATGAATATAAATATTTCTATTTCTCCCTTTAGTTCTGTCAGTTTTTGCTTTATTTACTTTAAAAAAATCTGTTTGGTTGAGTGTACACTTAGGAGTCTTATGTGTTCCTAATAAATTGATCCTTTATGATTTTGAATTTTCCTCATTCCATTTTCTTCTGGATTTCATTGTTTTTGATGATTTATCAGACATAATTCTTATCATTGTTTTTTTGTATGTAATGTTTCTGTTTTCTCTGGCCACTTCTAACATTTTTTTTAACCATTTTTGACTCTCAGCATTGTAACTCTGGTTTACATAAGTGTGGCTTTTTTGTTGTTTATCTTCTTTTGGAGGTACTACAATTCTTGATTCTGAGGTTTTTCACCAATTAAAAAAAATTCTTGGTCAGATATTTCAAGTGCACTTTATTAGGCTATTTAATGTTATCCCACAGGTCATGGACTCTTTCCAATGTTCCTACTCTTTTTTTTTCCCTTTGAGTTTCATTTTGGATAATAACTTAAGTCTGCTGTTTTTATTTGCTCTTAATAGTCTGTTGTTAAGTTCATAAATGTATTCTTTATTGCTGATATTATATTTTCATTTCTGGTATTTCACTTTTATAAAGTTCCATTTCTCTGCTAAAATTCTCCATCAATTCATGCATGTTGCCAAACTTTTTTCCACTAAATTTTTTGACATAGTCATCATAATTATGCTAAAATTATTTCCTGAAAATTTTAACTTCTGGGCTCTCTAGAGTCTGATTCTATTGACTGTTTTCTTATTTGGTTGCTCACATTTTCTTGCTTCTTTGTTTGCTTCATAATTTATTAAGCTGCATATTGGTCATTGTGAGTTAAAAGAAAAAATAAGTAGAGATTGAAGTAATGAGTATTTTCTCCAGAAAAAGGCACACCCTTTCTTCTGTCAGTTCTTGGTTTGGGAAGGTTGAAAGAATCTGATGCATGTTTAAGATGTGTTCGTATTATTTCAGCTTTAGATTGGTTTACCACTGACACTAAATATTTTGGGGACAGAATCAGGACTTTTCCATCATTAGGGCTTGTAATCGCAGCATTGGCAAGATTTAGAAATCCCTTAATGCTTCCAGCCTGTTTTGGTTGCTTGGGAGTTCTCTTTGTTTTCTTGATCCTGATTTTATTCCTCTCAGGAGATCTTTCTTCTTTCTGATGTTCTGCTTCTAGTCTTTGGCATCCAGTCCATTGTGCTTAATTAAAGTCCACAGTGCCTTGAGGAATTCCTCTCAGTTCTCCTAAATCATTTCTGGTTTCCACTGGAACTGTCTTAACCTAAGTAAAAGCCCAGATTTTCTGAGACAAATTTCTTTCAGCTCTTCTACCCTGACTCCAGCCTTCATTGGGGTGCTGCCTGTACCTAAGGAAACTCTTAATTGCCTCAGGGTATCTCTCCTAGCTTTCCTAACTTCTTCCCAGTCTTTAGGGTTGTACTCCTTTGTCTCTGATGAATGCCTACTGTGAAGTGTTGGCAGGTGGATGCAGCCACACTCTATGGATGGGCTCTTTGTAATTCCAACAGGTCAAACCAGTCTATACACTGGGGCTAATAGTTCTTTTTTTTTAATTTATAGTTTATTGTCAAGTTGGTTTCCATATAACACCCAGTGCTCTTCCCTACAAGTGTCCTCCACCATTACCATCACCCCCTTTCCCCTTATACCCCTCCCCCTTCTGCCTTCAGTTTGTTTTCAGTATTCAAGAGTCCCTCGTGCTTTGTCTCCCTCCCTCTCCCTAACTCTTTTTCCTCCTTCCCCTCCCCTCCTCTGTTAGGTTTCTCCTGTTAGACCTATGAGTGAAAACATATGGTATCTGTCCTTCTCCGCCTGACTTATTTTGCTTAGCACGACACCCTCGAGGTCCATCCACTTTGCTACAAATGGCCATATTTCATTCTTTCTCATCTTTAAGATTTATAATTACGCCCCCCCCCAACAATGCATTCTACTTCCTGACACTTCACCATGGATGAAAGCATTCATTGGTCTTCTCTTTCCTAGAATGGGATCATAAATATAGATTTCAGTTAATTTAGCTTTATTTGTGTCCTAAGCTCTCTTGATGGGTTAAAAAAGCTATGATTTTGTGTATTATCTGCTTTTCTCTTAGTCTTAGGATTGAGCAATCATCTCTGTAATTTCTAAATATCAACCTTCTTGTATAATTAAAAGTTCTTAAAAGCAAGCATTTTGCTAATGTCAGATGATGGGTTTTTAGGTAGAGTACTACTTTTTCCTGTTTGTGTAGCTTTTGGTAAATTCTCTGAACCTGCTTTGCCCACTTCACAAGGTAGACTTTTAGCTCCACATGGGCAAAGACCAGCTCTGTATTTGATTGTCATTGCATCCACAGTGCCTAGCAAAGTATCTAGCATGCATTAGGCACTAAGTGGATTGTTATTGAACCAATGAAAGCAATTTGAAAGAGGAAATGGACCTGATTTTATAAATTTTTAAATTCTAATTTTTTAAGTCAAGTTTCTAAAATAAATTTAATGATTAGACTATGTCTCTTAACCAGGAGTCCATAGAACACTGTAGATCTGAAGATGTATTCAAGTTTGATAAATATTGCGTTAGAAGGTGGGTAAAAGATTGCTGTTTGTGTGCTTATTAGAAAATTTGAATAGGAAAAGTGATTTTCACAGGAAAGCCTTAATTGAGACAGAAAGCTGAGGTCTGTGTTTTGCATTGCAAAGATATGCTGGGTTGATACAAATGCCTACCTTCACAGGGTTCATAGTCACATTGAGGGATAGAAAACAGGAAGAACCCTGAGCTCCAGGAAAAGAACTGAGAGAGTATGTTCTTACTGTCTTAACGTATAATAATGTGAGGTGGGCAGGCAGGGGGGAAGATCATGGTACGTGTATGTAGGTATATATACAAGAGATGTATGGAGAACTCTCAGTCCTTTGAGATAATGTTTATGGAAAGTCTTTGTCTAGAATTTAGCTAAGCTACTCTACTGTATTGCTACCTTGGCATCCATTTTGTTTGTTAAACTGACACTAGTCTCCTCATGTAAATGCATGCCTTAGAAAACAACCCACAGAGTCACAAGCAAGTATAAGCTCCTGACATCTAACTCAGTAGCCTTTTGATCAACAATGTCCCCTGCCTCCCAGGTCTTCATTTGTGCCTACTTAGAAATTACTCCAATGGAGCTTACCAATTCTCTATTCTTTTTGATTGGAATTGATCGATCTGGCTTTAGCCCAAAATGCCAAAGCACTGTATCATGGACCCTAGTAAAGGCATGGGCCCCAGGTCCTATTATTCTCTCTCTGCCTGCACCTTGCCTTGACATTTCAGCATACCCCCCCCCCCCAGGCATGTTGTATATTCCATCTAGGACCTGTAAGTAATAAACTTCTCTAAGTTTCTGTTATAGTCATTTGTTGAACCATGGCTCACCATCTGGTACCCTGTGTTCTCCTTAACAAATGTCAACATTTATTGAATGCTTTCTCTGTGCCACTCACTGTTCCAATTTTTTCCTAAAAAGTAATTCATTTAATCCTTATCATAACACTGAGAGACTGGTGCTACTTTTATCCTCATTTTTCAGATGAGGAAGCTGAAACACATAAAAGTGAAGAAACTTAGCATTCTACAGCTAGTAAGTGATAGACCTGGGCTTGGGACCCTGGTAATCAGGATCTGGATCTTGTGCTTATGACATCTCTGCTATGGTGCCTCCCTGGAAAGCATCTTAGTACTTTCATTGTTGTGTCTGCTATTATTTTCTTATTTTATCTCATTGGTGGAAACTGGCTCTGAACTTGTACTTGTTGGATTTCTACAGTCTTTGGTTCTTACCAAGCTTAGTCTCTTGCCTTTTTTTTTTTCTATTCCTTTTTCCCACTCAAATTTTAGAGATCTTATTTTTTTGACAAATGAAAATTTTAAGGTATGCAGTATAATGTTTTGATATATATATACATTGTGAAGTGGCTATCATAATCAAGCTAATTAAGATATCCATCACCTCACATAGTTACTCTTTTATGGTGAAAACACTTAAGATCTACTTTTTAAGCAAATTTAAGTGTATAATACAGTATTATTAATTATAGTCACCCTGGTGTACATTAGATTTCTCTTATTCAGCCAGCATAACTGAAACTTTGTCTCCCCATTGCCCCCCACCTCCCTGGCAACCACCACTCTACTGTCTGTTTCAAAATTTGGCTATTTTTGCTTCTGCCTTCTTGATTGTCACCTGGGCTTAGCAAGCGCTGTTTTGTTACCTTTGAAATGAAAGCTGAATTCACAAAACATGTTACAGTGCTGCTAGTAGAATGACTCTATTTTAGAACTACCATTCTTTTTTCTGCATCTAGTGCCATAGCCATTTGAGCTAAGGATATTTAAAAATATCAGTAAAGGTTCTGGGGCAGCAATGGTGATAGCTTCAATAGTGGTGACAATAGTGAATGTGGCTGAGCCCATGAATGAGATAGACAGATTTAGTGATGGCAGAGGAAACTCTGGGATTTCACATTTTTATTCCTTCAAAAACTATTTACAGAACACAGATACTGGGTACTGGAAGTACAGTGGAGAATAATACAGACACAGTTCTCGCCTTCATGTACCTTATAGTGTAGCGAGGGAAGATCAATAACTTATGGATAATAATAGCAAACAACACTTGTATAGAATTTACTATGTGCCAGATGCTTTCCCAAATGCTTTACATGAATTATCTTACCTATTCCATTCAATAATCCTAGGAGGTGGGTACTCCGATCTCCAGTTTACAGAGGAAACTGAAGCACAGAAGTTTAAGAAATCCCACAGCTAGTAAATGACAGAGCTGATATTTGAACCCAGGAAGACTGTTGCAGAATCTGGCACCCAAACACTATCCTAGTCTATGAACACTGAGGAGTCACTTGACAACTGTGGTAAGCACTACGAAGACAATGAGAGGATGAGGGGGATTGAACCTAGTCTGGAGGGTCTGGGGAGACTCATCTGAAGAAATGATGAGGAGGGATAAAAAGAGTCAGCCAGATGAAGGTGTGTAGGCATGTGTGTGCATGTGTGATAGGGTGGGTGGTAGAGGAACTGGAGGAGCATTTCAGGGAGGGGGAGAAGCTCATCTGTAGGACTTGTTGTAGGGCACATCTCTGTAAATATCTTCAAAGCAAATGGCAATTTGTGATTCTTTTGATGACAATTCACTTCATGTACAACTTTCAGGTCCTATTTTGTAGTGTAGTTCAAAATGGTGCTGGGTTTGTATATGATTTTAAGCCAACTGTGGAGTATGTACCTCTGGTGTTTCCTGACTTATAGGCAGTGAATGGGAAGCAGCCAACCTTGGGAATCCTGGAAAGCTAAGTTCACATCCCAGCTTCTTAGTCATGGTCATTTATCAATTATTTAGGGATGTGTTCTTTGTTTTATGGATTAATAGAAAATGCATTAAAAGTGCGTAAAATATAAAACTTACCTCATATTACTGCAAACATCCTCATAGCTGAAGGTTTTCATTGCTTATAGCTGTCTGGTAACCATCAGACCCCTCCAGCTAGATAATCAGGTTGGTTCTGGGCCCTATCCTCAGTCAATGGCCCTTTAAAGAGGACGCTGTAGTTTACTATCAGAAAAGACAAAGGGAATTTGGAGGGCTGTGGACTCAAGCACTGCAAAGACAGGGTGGAGAGATTAAGTGAGAAAAGAGAAGGAAGAAGAAGACTGAAGCACTGAGACTACTTCTATGCCCAACTTGGTTCTGTTCCATATTAAAAAAAAAGGATTAACTAGGAAGCAAATAGAAATTAGATTTTTAACAAACTTTTAGCTGTTTCTCATCAAGTAATACATGTGGTGTTTAGTGTTTCTAATGAGTTGGCCTAAAATTATTTTTACACTTTTGGACATCTGTGGAGTGGTAAATGTGTTCCTAAATATTAGATATAATTACAAGGAAATATGTTTACATAAAATCATTTGGTACCAGGTTATGACTAGTTTTTTTTAAAGATATATTTTTTAAATGTTTATTTATTTATTTTGAAAGAGAAATAGAGACAGAGAGACAGAGACAGAGAGAGAGGGAGGGAGAGAGAATCCTAAGCAGGCTCTGCACTGTCAGCACGGAACCCAGTGTGGAGCTCAATCTCATGAACCATGAGATCATGACCTGAACTGAAATCAAGAGTCGGATGCTTAACCGACTGAGCCACCCAAGTGCCCCAACTAGTTTTGTTTTAATCAGGGTTTTGGGTTATACATGACTTTCTTTCCTCTCCCTCTTTATCCTTGGTAATTGAGGGCTGACTGTATTGGGTGTCTGAACTTGAGTTTCTGTACCAGATCTCTTTGAACCTTGGATTCCTAACCTATGAAAATGAAGCCAGTACCCCTATCAGTCAAGATACTTGTAAGGATGATGTGAAATAATATGTAGCAAAGTGACTCGTGTAAGGTCTGGTACAGGATGGATACCCAAATCATTTTAATTCCCTTCCTTCTTTCTTGTCTGCCTTCCTGCCTTTCTTCTTGCCTACCTTCCTTCTTCCCCTTCTAGTAGGGGAGCAGAAGGTAAGGAGATCAAGTCTGAGGTTGCTACTCAGAGGCTGGTGAGCTTGGCTTAATCTTTCTGCTCCTTAGTTTTCTCACTGTTCAAAGGAAAGAATTCATTAAATAGATCCCCTAGGAGCCCTGCAGGTTATCAAATTCTACAACTCTATTTTCTTTGATTCTTGAATTATGCATGAAAATATTTGACTGTACTTTCAGTCACAAAGTTGTTTCAGTTTTTGCATGTCTAAAAGAAAGTTGTGATCCTAGTCCCACCCCTTGTACACCTGGGAAAGATGTTCACAAATACAGCTTTTGTTGCCTCCCAGCTGATTTAGCAAAATCCAGGCAGCTGAATGGATGGGCTTCTATTAGCACAATGATGTTTGATTATGCAGCTGCAGCACTGGGGAGAAGAGACTGAACCAGTATTTATGAGGTGGGACTGTACCTTGAACTTGAAAACCAGTTCTCCTGGAGGATTTAGATCATTCTTTTTCATTTGCTTGGAAAAATGAATACCCATGTACGGTTGGCTGAATAAAGTCCTCTCTCCCCCAGGATGTCCATTTTCTAAAGCTTAAAACCTGTGAATATGTTAAGTAACATGACAAAAGAACTTTGTAGATGTGATTAAGTTAAATATTTTGAGATGGAGAGATTATCCAGGTGGGTCCCGCGTAAGCATAAGGATATGTATAAGGAGCCAGGAAAGCCAGAGTGAGTAAATGGTGATGTAATGATAAGAAACAGAGAGAGGGTTGGGGGTTTTGGGGGTGGCTTGAAGATGCCCCATCGCTAATGTTGAAGATGGAGGATGGCTTCACAAGCCAGGGAATGTAGGCAGCCTCTAGAAGCTGGGAATGGTAAGAAATGAACCATCTCATAGAGCCTCCAGAAGGAATACAATCCTGCTAACACCTTGATTTTAGCCGGTAAAAGTGTCTGCTATTTTACACTACTGCATTTGTAGTGATTTAGTAAGTTCCAGAAATGGATATACCATGGCTCCTGGAGTAACCACTGTCTATTTTAAGACATTTATTCTTCCTCCAAATAATTGTGGATCAACAGCTTTAAGGATGGGAGAATAATTTTACCCATTACAACCTGGTAGTGGAGAAAGAACTTAGTGAGTGGAGGTGGCCTAGACTTTTCAATACTTTGAGGTGAAAAAGCTTTGAAATTTCTAGTTATTGTGGGGCTTGAGGTGGGCTACAGCAGAAAGCTTCATTCAAGGGAGTTACTGATTTATTGATGTGGAAATTGATTAGAATGACTCTGTTTCCTATTGGGAATCCATATAAACTATTCAATTTCAGCTCTCCTGTTCCAGGAATATGATGCCTCAGAAAGGCCAATGGGTATTGAATGAGATGGTATTAAGACCATATCTACTTTGCCCCAATTCCACTTTTCTATAAAGCCTAACAGGGTTTTTTTCCTTTGATAGAAGTAAGAAACTGTTAGCAATAGGGTGCCTCTCTGTTGGAGCAATAGGGAGGGGTCATGGACAAAAAAGTAGCCATGGACAGACATCGCGGGGTTCTCAATGAGGCTTTTCCTTTCTAGGTTTCGGTCCAGTTTTGCTATACACAAACAGAGATCCTTTTGTGGGTCATGTTCTGGGTAGTCAGCTCTGAGCCAAATTTGTGGGCAGGAAATTTATTGAGAGTCTTTTAGGAACGATACTTGTTTGGGAAGCAGAATTGGACAGAAGGAGAGTTGAAAAATGATTGAGTTGTAACAGAGCCCTCAGCTGATCCCACATGGAGCTCTAAAGCTTGAAAAGCCCTACAGAGATGTCCTAAATTGAGGTGAGGGGATTGGGCCTTTGTATCCCCACATTGCCCAGTCACTGGATGTGTGGCTGCCTCGGGGCAGTTTGCTTAGTTTGAGGTGAGGCAGCTCCCTTCTGCTGAGGACAGTACCCGAGGAGAGAGTCAGCTATGACTCACAGGTAGCCAGAACATTGCAGGCATCAGGGAAATGAGTGCCTCAGTCCTGAAGCGGGAGCTGGGTGGTATGCCAGAGCTGGCCCACAGACCAGTGATGGAGTATGGAGAAGGGAAATCACAAAAGTGAGATCAGTGCTGAATAGAGCACTCAGCTGGATTTAGATTCAGAAAGAGAGATTTATGGGTTCTGTGCCATTGGTTTAACAAAGGTACTTACTTAATTACTTAGTTCCACTTCCAGTGATCACCTTTTCATTGCTTATACATCCCCATGAGGATGAGGAATAGAGAATTAAGATAGTTGAAAGTCAAAGATAAGCCTTATTTTAAATCTCTAATTTCAACCTTAATGAGAAACATTTCCATGTGCCTTCTCACATTTACCTTCCTTGAACATTTTCATCTTTGCCTTTTTTGTCTACTGTGATTGAAACAGTATTAAGAAAAAGAATTCTGTGAAGTTGAGTATGAGGAAAGAAAAAGAAACACAAGTAAAGGATTTGGATTCAGTGCGACATATGTTTATGGAACTTCTATGTCCAGACCAAATGTTTATTTTAGGTGATAGAAAATCCATAGGTTAAGAAAAAAATCCATAGATTAAGTAATCTTTTTAAATGAAAGTAGGCAGCAGGTTTGGACTGATAGCATATCAAGAAGGTCAGGAGTCTCTCTTTGGAAGTTCCTTATCCCTACAGGTTATTCTTAGTTTGGTTGCTGTTGATGAAAAATCCATTTTCTTCTGTATCTTAAGTAATATTGTGAGGACTACTGAAGATAGATTCTAGCTCAGTTACATAGTTACCAGTCATTCTACGTGTCTATTAAGCCCTTTCCCCTCAGTTGTTGTTAGCCTTTCCTTTTTTCCCATCTCACTTCTATATTTTACAAATGTTATTCCCATATACCATATCTTTATTATTAATTCATTTAACTTCTGTTACAAACAGACCAAGAATTCACTGCTTTTTGAACATTCACTTCCCTAATAAGCTTAGAAATATTTGACTGACAGCAACAGCTACCCCCATGAAGCCTGTGTAAACATGAGTTTATGGGCTGCTGTGCAGGCATCTTTGGTGATTTACTTTCTGGTTATTGGGATTTATTTATTTTTTGATGGACTGGTAAATCATGAGGCTGTGGACCTTGCCAAGTTTTCAGGTATCAACTCACAATGCCTTGCTGGAAAAACTGTGGTTGGCACTGCAACACAGAGAATGATCAATGATGCATCATATTTTTTTAATACATATAATGTTTTAATAAACACTCTCCTCCTAAAGCAATGGATTTTAAAATAGGCTTTTGCCTTGAGCCATGTAGCTACCCAGCTGTGAGTTTTATAAGGCAACAATCTCCACATCATTAGATGTTATGACTAATATTCCAGCAACTGAAATAATAGCTATTTACATGAGCATAAAAAGTTAAAATGATGTTTAAGGTGCACTTACACTCAGAAAAGGGTTCTTGTAAAAGTCACACCACAAGTTCCTCATTTATTTTCCCCTTATTGACTTGTAAGAATTCTTTGTAAACCAAAAGGTGGTTTAGAAACCTTATCCCAGACTGACACCAGGGACCTCCCCAACCTTGAGAGCAAGGTAGGATTGCCTCTCACCTCCGATCCCACTACCCTTTAAGAGGTTAGGCTTTCTGAAAATTTCTATTCATTTTGTTGGCTCATGGCTTAGATGTCTCTTCCTACATTTGCAAGGTGCCTGTGATGTTTTTGCTTCAAATTACTGTTTTGCTCTTCTACTGATTTCTATATGAAACCTACTCACATCAACATTTGCTGAGCTTTTTGTGGGTTTTACTAACAATTTGGAAGATTCTGACAAGTCACTTGGTACACCTTATAGCCTGCCAGTTCTGTGGCTCTGTCTGCTTCCCTCCTAGCCTACCTTCCCCACCCTCCATCATTGGAAAAACAAACACATTCCTCTCCTTGTCTTACTCAGAGCACCATGGCCTTCTGAGATCTCATCTCTTATTCTACCAAACACTTATCAAGGTGTATTTTTCCCCTAAACCATGAGCTTGTTACCAATTATAACTATAAAATTATTTTTCCCATCTCATTACATGTTTGAAGTCTTTTCTTTTTCTTTTTAGTTTTTTTTAATGTTTATTTTTGAGAGACAGAGAGAGACAGAGCATGAGCAGGGGAGGCCCAGAAAGAGAGGGAGACACAGAATCCAAAGCAGGCTCCAGGCTCTGAGCTGTCAGCACAGAGCCAGATGCGGGGCTCTAGCCCACAACCATGAAATCATGACCTTAGCTGAAGTCAGACGCTTAACTGACTGAGCCACCCAGGCACCCCAGAAGTCTTTTTATTTTCTATTCCTGCTAAGATTCCTGTTCGATTTTGCTCAAAGGCATTCACTGGTTATATGGGCATGGAAGGGGAATTTCTCTTGAACTTTCTACTGATGTTTCCTCTTCTGGGCAGGTGAAGAAAGAAAGAATAGTATCAGCAAGAAGTTCAGGATGGACATCTTTTAGAGAAGAATTGCAGGTGTTTTGGTTTACTCTCACTAGTGCTACATGAAATGCTCACTTAAGAGATTTGTCTTCTATTCAATCTAACGGGCTCATCCTTAGAAACATGCAATCAATCTCATCTATTTTTTAAACCGTAAATCATTATTGTTCAAATGACAACTAGGGGGCTTCATTCTCTCTCCCTTGCTATTTTGGCTTATCACATAGACATTTGGATTCTTTTGGAAACACAAAACAGCATAATTTTTCCTCTTTTCTTAATTTTCCTCTCATATCTTGCCATGGTCTGACTGCCTGTGTCCCTGCCAAATTCATATGTTCAGATCCTAATGTCTAGTGTGATAGCATTAGGAAGTAGGGTCTTTGAGAGATAAATTAGGTCATGAGGACAGAGCCCTCATGAATAAGATTAATGTTCTTATAAAAGAGGCCCGAGAGAGCTCCCTTGCCCCTTTCCCATGCGAGGACACAGTAAGAAGTCTGTGACCCAGAAGAGGGCTCTCACCCAAACATGCTGGAACCCTGATCTTAGACTTCCAGCCTCCAGAACTGTGAGAAATAAATTTCTGTTGTTTACAAGCCATCTGATCTGTGGTATTTTGTTATAATATCCCAACTGGATTAAGACACATCTCCTAAGTGACTTATCCTATTAAAAGAATAAACTGAGCATATTTGGATCAGATTGATTGAGATCAATTATTTCATCTCAATAAAATATTCAAATATAACATAAGTATCTGAATGGATTATTATGATGTGAAGGGTAATTTATTTCTTAAACTTATTCTAGTTTTAGTTGTATAATCTAGAAGATTATATTTGATATGAAGGAACTGAATTTTATTCAAAAACTAAGTTTTTAAAATAATAGACTTCATTGGATTCTATGATAATGTTTTTCTTGTTTATAGTGTGTGAAAGATGCACCTATTTTCCTTATTCCTGGAGAAAGTGGATTAAGTATCAGTGACAATGTCAAGCTTCAAAGCTTTTATTTATTTTAAACTGTAATTTTGGTTGTTTACAGGATTGTGTTGTTTTAAGGGTCCTTGTAAAGTGAGTGAATCTGACTAGATCATCTTCCATTCTATTCTACATTCTAATTTTAATCTAAACATAAAATTCCTTTAAGTGACCCAACCCCCACTCCCCATGGTATGCGTAAATTCCTTGAGAGACGAAGACCAAGACTGTGTTTCCATTATAGCTTTATCCATAATAGGTGATCATTTTGGTCTGTAGAGTGAATTCTTCCTCTCTTAATTTGATAAGAGAGCATTGGCCCCTGAAGCTGTTTCATGCAGTTGTTTGTTAGTACGGAAGAAAATATGGATTGATCTGAAAATCTCTATGCTCTTACACTGAACCCATCAGATATCAGACATCCAAGAATTTTTTACTTCATAACATTATTTTATAAATAATGGGGAAAATCAGAGCCCCTTTTCTTAGTTCTCTATAGTTTTATTGATTTTAATGAACTAGTGTGAAAATGTTGCTTGAAGAGAAAACAAAGCAGGCCAGTGGGTACCAAGCAAATAGAGCTGCCTTCTTGTCAGTATATAATTCCCCTATGAATGAATCTGGTTGCTTCAAAAAGCCAGAGAGGTATTTCTTGTGGTTTGATTTCCTCTCCCATCTTATCTGTAGGAATCCCAGGATTCACAATAGAGTCATCCTGGCATATGCTTTCTCCTTCACTGTTTTGATACTGAAAAAGGAGTACTGCATTGCCTAGCACAATATTTGCACAGCATGCCCGCGGCTTTAGCTGTCTTGAAAGACTTTGCGGGTTATGACATTCCCCTAAATGTGCTGAGCTTTCTTTAACCTTTCATAAAACATTGTGATCTTTATGGACTGTATCATATTGTGCAGTAATGTGCTTTATTGTCCACAGAATAAGCTTTTCTTAAAGATAATTGGAAAGCTGGAAATGGCTGCTATCGGCTGATTTTTTAAAAATACATTATTTCTGAAATGGGGCTGGTGTAATAATGACCCTATCTGTTCAAGATTTAAGATTTGTCTTGGCAGAGAAAATTGATCCATTTCACCTTTGTCTAATGGAAATTTTTATCTAGGATTATCTGTTTATGTAAATGAATGTTCCTCTGAAAAGGGAACTTGAGAGGCTGTAAATCTTGGTGACACTTCAGTTTCATAGGGGAGACATTGCAAAGGATTCTAGTATTTATCTGCCTGAAATTGGTTATAAAAACAAAATTATCTTCATGTACCTGCAGCATCTGATGTTTCCTGGAATTTCATTATGTTTTTGAATAATTCAGTGCAATAGTTAAGAATGGTGTTTCTCTATTACCTCATTCAGAAGTTGTTTTTACTTTTTCTATTTTCCAGTTGCTTTCTAATGCTGACATTAATAAGGAAGGAAAACCTTTTGCTTACCCACATTTTTAGAGATGAGATTTTTTTCCTGCATAATCTTAATAGTCTTCAGCTATTGTAGGCTCGTTATCTGCAGTTATATGAAATGTGTTAGCAGAACAGCCATCATTTTTCTTCTTAAAAAACTATGGTTTATGTGAATTCTGATCTGTTGATCAAAATACTGAGGTTACTACCAGAATTGCTCTACATTAAAAAAAATATTTTGGTTCTTCAAAGTAATCTTTGGGTCAAGTTTATCTACAGTATTTGGAAGTTGTAAGGAGGTAACTTTGAAGAGTCATCAGTGTTACAACAGATTCTTTTTCCTCAAGTCAAAGGAAAACTGGAGAGTAAGATGAAGTCATTTAAATGTCAGCTAATCAGAGAAAAATCAAGGGATGTAAAAATGTAATTGCATTAACTTTTTTTGAGGAAATACATTATTTCTTTATAGAGACTGATAACTTTCTTATTACCTGGTAGTTATCAGAATTACACTGTGTTTATGTTTCTCTTGTAGCTAATTGCTTGGAAGTTTCACTCCATAAGATAATATTTGAATTATCTCACCAGGACTTAGGGGGAAAAATGTTACAATTCAAAGATGAGATGAATGTAATTATTTAGTTGTGTGACATATGGACTAAAACTTAAGAAATTTTATTTTTTCAGTATGAAAAAAATATATATTTCAGTATATATTTATTTGTAATAAAGTATGGAAAGGCAGCAACCAGAAGTAGTTTTGCTCCCTGGAATATTCCTATTTAAAAAATCATATTTTGACACCTCTATTTAGGTTAATCATTGCAGCTACCTTTCAGTATTAAATGGACATGAACAATAAGTTAGGTACACAGTCACCTCTGTTTTCCAGGAAACTGAAGGAAAATGTAGCAGTGTGGTATAGAAGACAGGACCTGGGGCTGAGAGTCAGAAATGGGTCTTGCAGCTAGAGAATTGTGTAACTGTGGAAGAGTCACTGCAGTTTTCTGAACCCTAAAGTCCTCATGTTTAAGATGAGCATTGAAAAGCAACTGTGCTATGAGGAGTCAGAATCATTGTTGGCTTGGTGGGGGGAAGCAATGGGGCAAAGATGGGGGGTGCGCATCCATGGCTGTGGGGCTTCTAGGATGCTGCGAGGGGTCTCCTCCTTGAGCTGGGCATGATTTACACTGTCGTGTTCACTTTGGGCAAATTTCTCAGGTTGCATGTACACAATGGTCTGGCCACTTTTCTCATTGTATAATTAGTTGAATTAAAAAGTTCCCTCAAATTCCTGCTATTTTTCATAAGAGCATTTAAAAACATGTAAAAAATGGTAATAATGCATTTTAGGTAAAAGCCTCTTAAAAATTTGTAGCTTTTCTGGTATAGACAACATGTGTTACTTTCCATATACCTCTCACCTGACTTATTATTTTTTCTGTGTGTTTCAGTACCTTATGAAGTTCACTAGCTGGATGTTATGAAGGTCCAGTAAGTTTGTTTTGTACATTATATATACATAACATATAATATGTGTATGTATGCACATATGTATAAATATATATAATAAACTGTCTCTATAATAAACTCTAATTAGGGCATTGGTTAAGAAAAAATACCCCAAAATACAATCATATGCAGAAGCGTGACATTATCCAATCTGAAACTCTAAATATTTCCTTTTACCTGGAAGATGCTCTGAGCCACTGATCATTGACTCCAGCTTCTGCTCAGCACCTTTAAGGGCATAAATAGAAAACAAACTGTAATTTAAAGAACGTTTCATTTGCATGCTGGATGTGACTTTTTAAAACATCTAGTTCAAGTCCAACCTTCTAATTTTAAACATGAAAAAAGTATAACCTCTTTAGTTTTTCATATCAATATAAAAAGTAGCTAAATGATAATAGTTACAGTTACAATAGTTACAAATACTTAAATAAACATTTCATTTAAATATTTACATATATAAAAACATAAGGGATAAATATTTGAATCACTGAAGAATACAAATTATTTCCTTTAAATAGCAAACTTCCTCCCCCAGTACAGTAAAAACTATTCCTATATATGCCTTTTGTATGAAGCTGGTATTAGACATTTAGATTAATTACTGTGAAGACATATGAGGTCAGAATGCTTTCCAGGAACATTCCAGAAACATCAGGCCTTTATGAGGCAGATTAAAATGTTAGGTTGTGTTAGAGAGTAGGTGTTTTTTGGGACCTAAGAGTGGACAGCCCTTGCCAGCTAAGCTGGGGTTCTTCAAGGACTGGGATTCTGCACTATTTATCTTTGTGAGATATGAAGTAGCCTTATATAGGAGGGGGAAAGAGTTCTGCAGTAGACTAACCTGGGTTTGATTCTTATTAGCCCAGTGCTTTCGGACACGTTCCTAAGCTTCACTTTCCATAGCAGCAAAATATGCATAGGAGCACTTACCTATCAGACTTGTGAGCACTCACCCAGAAGACCTTTATAAAAAGTCAGCTGTCACACATGGTACAGTGAGTTCCCTTCTCCCTACCTGCAATCTCATAGGCTGAAGTTGGGGTCAGCGTTGTTATTTATAAAAGCTGGCTTGGAGAATGGCTTACATATGCAGCAATAAGGAGCTTCTTGATAGAGGATTCCAGAACTACATCACACATACCCCATCAGAGATAGCACTAACCAGCCTTGGGCCTCCCCATGTAGGCGACTGCCTCTATTGACTGAGATATTGCAAAGATGTGGGTGTTTGCTTTTTTTTGACCAGTCTTGTTTTTAGAAGGAAGGAGAACTGAAGAGGCTAAGCCATTCATGTATAGTGTCTCCTTCCAAACTCATCAGATTGGTAAGTAAATTTGCCTCACTGGGGAAATGAGAGAGCAGTAGAGGAAGACCAAGCACTAATGGATGTGCCTCCACTGGGAAGAAAATGTCAGCTGTGAAGATCAGGATTTCCCTTAATACCAGCATAGGGTTCATGATCCAGAGTAGGTGAGAGATGCATATTTGATAGGTAAGTGGGTTTGTGTTTATCCCTAATAAAACTTCATTTTGTTGAAAGATGGCTATCATTTCAGGTAGTAAAAAGTACTTTGGATTTTGGTTTTCTTATCTGTGATAAAAATCATCCTATTTTGAGATGCTTTTTAGATCAGCATGATCAATATACCATCAGTGTCCTCCTTTGAATTACCAGAGGCTGAACATTTTATAAGGCAAGACTATAGGAAAGGGATATGACTTAGTCTGATCCCTAAGAGTCCACCTGCTTTTCACAGTACCATCCCTTTGTTAATTGTCATTGTTACTAACCCAGTTGGTGATCTTAGCTACACTAACTCTCCAATGCATAGCTCTCTATTTTGGTCACAAATGTATCATAAGATATTTGGTAGATGCTTTGCCAACTTCCAGGTAGGCTATTAAATAGCAACAGTTTGGTGTAATAGAAAATACAGAGGTGAACTTCCAGCTCTACCATGACTTATTTAATTTTAAAATCAAACACATAGGTAACAAACTTTCCATTTCTCGTGATAGAATATTTTTATCTCAAAAGCAACCTGAAAAATCTCATAAAACTTAAACCTACTTTTTCACTGTCAACAGACTTGTTGGCAAATGTAATTATGACGATGTACACATCTATACTTTCTAGACATAGAGAAAGCAAAGACCCAGACATTTTTCTTGAAAAATCAGAATTCAAAAGGAAGAGCAGGAATGCTAGAGGCTAATCTGGGTGGGAGAGACACATTCTGCATGAACTCTTAATTTTAGTTAGCCATGCTGAGAGCAGAAGTTGTTGCCAACTGGTTAGATATAAAATAAATAAATAAATAAATAAATATGTGTTTGGCAGGGTAGAAAAATTAAGCATTGCAGCAATAAAATTCAGTATATTTGTTACCCAAAATAAATAGGGCATACTGTAAAACTTGAGGTTTGCCAGGTTGGAGGGAGCAGAGAAGTTATATATTTGTCAGGGTTCCCTCAAGGCAACTTTCCTAAGTGATATGATATAACCCTGCTGGATTTTGGTACATGAAGTTTATTCAATGTCCTCTTGGCCAAGTTTTCCTTAGAATACTCTTCTATGAGTGAAAGGGAGTTCAGGGGCACCAAGTAAAGGGTCAGAGGCCACAAAGTATCTGTTGATTTTTCTCTTCTTTTGCACTTCTCAAATTTTAGGGAAAACCCTCATTGTCTGAGGTGTAGTTTCATTATACAAATTATAGCTCTTTCTCTGTCTCAGGTACTCTGCTAATTGCTGTCCCTGAATCTTCCTAC
Source organism: Cryptoprocta ferox (assembly GCA_028646485.1). NCBI lineage: Eukaryota > Metazoa > Chordata > Mammalia > Carnivora > Eupleridae > Cryptoprocta > Cryptoprocta ferox. The sequence goes on along the minus strand of CM053567.1, from coordinate 131,159,712 downwards.
ATCATGGTGTAAAGTGACTCCCTATTGCCTACTCATCGAATCCACCATTTCTGGATTTCAAATCACTCATAGTCTGGCCTCTCCCTCTTAAATAAAATGAATGCTAAAATGTGTAATTTATATCAAAATAATGATTTAAAGAATATATTTATACTCATCACCCACCTTAAGAAGTGAAATGTTATAAATGCCCAACCCATCCTCCATTGTATTGCATTGTATTCTCCTCCTAATCTCAAAGGTGGCTACTGTTCTGAGTTTTAGTTTAATATTCTAATCCAAATATATATCCATATGATATTATTTGCATAATCTCAAACCCGATATAAATAGTACCACTATTATATGTATTCTATAAGAAGTTTCATTTGCCATTATTTCTGTGAGATTTATCCATGTAAATATGAATAGCTCTAGTTCATTCATTTGCACTGAGTAGTATTCCATTGTAAGAATGTTTCACAAACCTAATTCCATTCTCCAGTTGATGAGCACTTATATTTCCAGTTTTCATTATTAAAAACAATGGTACCATCTGCATTCTAGTACATAGCACTTTGTACACAAGTGTAAAAAAAAGTTCTGTTGTTTGTTTAGGGTAATTATCTAGAAGTAAATTTTTGGTTCATAATGTATGTTCGTTCATACCAACCTTACTTAAAATAGTCCCTTATTCTCTGACATGGTTGTACCTATAAATACTTCCACCCTCAGTGAGTAAGAGTTCCTTTTATTCTATATCTGTGCCAACATGTGTATTTCTTGACATTGACCATTTTTGTCTTATCTGATGAGTGGAAAATTGTATCTCACCGTGGTTTTAATTTTTATAGCAGAACATCTTTTCATGTTTCTTGGCCAGTCTAGTTTCTTTTAAACTGTGAATTGCCTGTGTATATCTAAGGTTTTAGTACTATTTATTAACATATTGATTCATTTTACAGTTGATAGACATTACATTTTGTTTTATGCATATGGCTATTGTGAATAACACTTTGAATATTCTTTGACATGTCTTTTGATGTACAAATTCATTAATTTCTAATTGAGTATACCTCTAGGCATAGAATTTCTGGGTTAACATTATCAGGTACAGCTGAATGGTCTTCCAGTGTGGTTGTACTAATTTTCATTCCCACCAGCCATATATTAGAGTTTTAATATTCACTTTTCTTTTCTAACACTTGGTATTTTCAGCCTTCTTAATTTTAGCCAATCTGGTGTCCATATATGGTTTAATTTACATTTTGCTGATCATTAGTGAAATTGAGCATATTTTCAGAAGTTTACTGACCACTTAGATACCTCTTTTTATGAAATACATATACTATGTTTCCTGTCCATTTTTCTGTTGGTCTATCTGTTTTATGTATAAAGGTTCTGTGTACATATGCGATATGAACATTTTGTCAGTTATAGGTGTTGAAAATACATTCTTACATCTATGGTTTGCTTTTATTGCTCTCTTGTTGTTGTTTGTTTCATGAGCAAAAGTTCCTATTTTAACATTATCACATTTGTAAAAAACATTAATGTCTTTGCATCCTATTTATTATCTTTCCTCATTTGATATCAAGAGACCCTCTCATAGGATCTTATGGGAACTTTATTGTATATCATTTATATCTGCATCTATATTCTACTTACTAATTTTTAGTGTATGGTGTAAGGTTGAGGTAAGGTTAATTTTTTCCAGGTGGGTGTATAATTGTCTCAGCACCACTTACCGGTATTTTCCCTCTATGCCTTAAACATTTGTCATAAGTCAAGTGTACATTTATAGATGGATCCTTTCAAGGATCTCTAATCTATTCCAATGATTTATTTGTCAATCCCTACATAAATACTATACTTTCATGATTACTTTAGCTTTATAAAAATTCTTGATATCTTGTAGACCAGGTCTTCTCTACGAATGTGTTGCCTTCAAAAATATTTTCCCTCGATTTTAATAATGTTGGTACTATTTTAAATATGTTTTTTAAGATTATCAAAAAATAATCTTTAGCCTGTTACTGGCATATAACATTGAATAGAATGTTGAATATTGCTTCTGAATAAGTAACCTTGCTAAATTCAATGATTTATTTTGATAATTTATCTGTAGATTCTTTGGATATTCTACATATATGGGCCTACCTTCTGCAAGTAATGATAGTTTTATTTTTTACTTTCTATCATTATATATTATTTTTTTTTCTCATATTGCACCGTTTGGGATCTTCAGGACAATGTCAAGTAGAAGGCATTAATAACAGCTATTTTGTAGGGTTTTTTTGATCTAATAAAGGAAGGCTTTCAATATTTTAAATATGATGTTTGCTGTAGATATTTTGTAGCTAATTTCCCTATTTATTCTTTGCTCTCTCAGCTCTAGCATTTATCCTTCTCCACTCTAATTTTTACCCTAGTCATTTATACTGCCTCATTTGGACCCCTTATCTACTGATTTCTGGTTGGGTTTGTCCAGCAAGAGGAAGTGGTAGAAAATCAGGAGGGTGAAAGGAGAAACAGGTATGTCTTCATCCTTCCAGATGCTTCCCTGTTGGACTTGAGGAAGTGACTGCATTCACCTAACAGGTGCTGTTCCTTTCAGTAAACTCTCTTGTAGCTACATGCTGTTCCAGAGTCCAGTAACTGTGCCCTACCATTGTTCCTTCAGAGATGTAACAGCTTTTCTTTCCTGTTGTTGCTAGCTATGAGGCACCTCACTCTTTGTGGGTTTCCTTGTAAACATACCTTTATAAGTAATTCCTTTATTAACTGTATTGAGTGTGCTGTTTCCTGTTGTGTCCCTAATATAATTTTCAGAGTAAGGGAGTTTCTTTCTATTCTTTTTGCTATTAGTTAACAAAATCATGATGGATATTATATTATATTGTTGATTTTTGTCTTTTTTTGGATGATTAGATGGTTTTCTAATTTATTCTGTTAATGTGTTGGATTGCATTGGTTGATTTTGCTGTTTCTCCTATTTAGGATGTATCGCATGGTGAAAAACACCAAAGTACTCTGTTTTAATCTCACTTGGAATAGTTACTCTCTGTAGGCTTGTTGTGGCCATACCTCAAAAATGGAATGTTCAAAAATGGGATGTTATCAGAGGCTGATGATACTATCTATACATGTACCAAAAGAGTACAAAAAAGTTTGTTACTAAATTTATGAGATTTCCTGCAGAGAGCAGGGCAGGCCTCTCAAGATGGTCTAAAAATGGCTTGAAATAGCAGGGAAAATAGACTGGCCTGGAGTTTTTATGGTGGTTAGGGAGTGGGTTGTACTGAGGGCTTCTGTGCATGAGTAGGGGTTTACATAGTTTGAACCTCCCACTGGGGCCAAAGTGGGGAGCATTGGGTTTTCTTATTAGTTTTCCCAGATGTGGGGCAGAAAGGGAAGAGAGAAGAGTGAGATTTATAAGATGTAAGAAATTACACTTCAAAAATATAGTGTAACACTTTTATTATAGGGGTTATGTCACTAATTAGGTACAGAATTAGATTCATTTGCTTATTTTCATTTTTTCATGTTTCAGATCCACTTTTGGATATATTAACTATCTTTCGGGAATTCATGAATTATTTGTAAGGGAAAACAAGTTATTTGAAAGGGAATAAGCTAGCTTGTCATCAGACTTTCCAGCAACAATGCTTTATATTCTTCTAATATATAGTGTCAGGTCACTTTGACTTTAAGAAAGTTTTCTTGAATTATAGTTTTTAGTATATGCTTTGTCCAGTATTCATATGTTGAAACCCTAACCCAGGTGTGGTGTTATTTAGAGATGAGGTTTTTGGGAGGTAATTAGTTTTTTATAAAGTCATGAGAATGGGGTCCCAATGATGAGATTATTGTTCTAGGAAAGAAACCAGAGAGCTTCTTCTCTCTCTCTGCCGTTTGAGGATACATTGAGAAGTTGTTAGGAAGAGAGCTTACTAAGGAATGAAATTGGCCAGCATTTTATACTTGAACTTCCTAGACTCCAGAACTGTGAGAAATACATTCCTATTGTGTAAAGCATTCAGCTATAGTATTTTGTCACAGCAGCTGGAACAGGTGTAATAATACATGTTGGTTCTTCTTTTCCTATCTTTTATATCTAGCCTTTTTTCTTGATCCTTTTGTATCTCTTATTTTTTTTATTTTAACATTTCCTTCTTTTAATTTTATACTGTCGTTGTCAAATGTATTTATTCACTCCTGCATTCTGTAATTTTTTAATTTTTTAATGTTTATTTATTTTTGAGAGAGAGAAAGAAAGAGAGGGAGAGAGAGGCAGATAGAGAGGAAGACACAGAATCTGAAGCAGGCTCCAGGCTCTGTGATGTGGGGCTCAAACTCACAGACTACAAGATCATGACCTGAGCAGAAGTTTGATGCTCAACCAACTGAGCCACCTGGGTGCCCCAACTCCTACAATCTTTAAAATTTAGTCTTCTAACATTCTAAAATCTAAAAATTCTAGTTTTCTTTTTATTTCTAATTGTCTCCTAAGCTCTGTTATCTCTCTCTTTTCAAAGGTGTCAAATGTTCCTTTTTTTTCAAACACCACATTTGTATAATTTTCTAATTCTTGTATATGTTTTTCAGTAATACTTTTGTCATTTCTTCTAATTCTTTTTGCTCTCTTTGGTTAGTTTTTATCTATTTTGTTGACACATCTTTTCTAACATGCTTTCATTTTTGTAGGGATGTTATTTGATTATTGATTATTGTTCTTTTTTTCCATAAAATAATTTCATAAAATTTGAGCATGACCCTTTACTATTGTCAATTTTTGTGAGTTTTCTCATGATTTTGAGAGATTATGATAAGCAATGATGTCTTTTCTAGTTTCACTGTTGTAATGCTCTGTTTTAAGTTGTTCTCATACTGTGATATCTGTTTACAGTTGCCCATTGAACAAGGTGAAATTTAAGGGTATTGACCTCCTGCATTGTGAAAAATCCATGTATAACTTTTGGGTCCCCCAAAACTTTACTAATAGCCTGCTGTTGACCAGGAGCCTTACCGATAACATAAACAGTTAACACATGATTTGTATGTCATATATATTAGATACTATATTCTTATAATAAAGCAAGCTAGAGGAATGCAAGTGTTATTAAGAAAATTGTAAGGAAGAGAAAAAACACAATACCGTACTGTACTTACTGAAAAAAACCCATGTGTAAGTGAACCTATGTAGTTCAAACCCATGTTGTTCAGGGTCAGTTGTACTTCTGAAATTCTGCGTCTTCTGCTCTCCTTCTTCACTTTTATCTGGACTTCTTTATCTTTTGCCGCAATTATCTCTATCCTTCTCAATTAGATTCTACTCCAAGCATTTTTTTTCTTGATGTAGGATTTTTGTGTTGTAAATTAGATTGGGTATGCTAATTTTGATAGTTTACTGGGCCTAGACTGTTCCAGCACCACCAGATCTTGTTGTCCAGCTGCATTCATTCATGAATTGGATTCTATACAACACCCCTGCAGTTTCAGTTGCTATTCTTAAATTGCCCCCACTGCATTTGCTGTAGGAAAATTTGAGAGTCTCTTCATCTAAAGCTCTGATCATCCCTATTGCCTTCCCTCTGTTTCTCCTTAGACTGTTTCTGATATTAGAGCGATCAGTAGTTTTTCTATATCTATTCATATGTTTAAGTTTTCAAGGCTTCCACACCACTTAGTTTTGTTGTAGATGTTGTCTGAGGGTTGTTGGTTTTGCCATGCTATTTTCTGTGTTTATTTTCATGAAGAGATTAAGATACTAAAGATATTAAGAGATATCTTAAGATAAAGATATCTTAAGAGATTAAGATATTTAACAAAAACTATCTTGCTCCAACTTCTTCCCAAAATTTTTCTGATCTCCTGTCTATAATTATTTGAGATATTTTCCTCATTAGAACAATTGTGAGACATTTTTCAGCAGAAAAAATGGCCAAATTTAGAAAGTAATTTCTTATTTTGAAAAAAAAAATACATTTGAACACGTAAACACCAAAATAAGTAAATAAGTAAATAATAAATAAATAAATAAAGCAACTATGTGAGGTAATGGATGTGTTATTTAGCTCTATTGTGGTAATCATTTCACAGTGCATACATATATCAAGTTATCACATTTTATACCTTAAATATGTACGATTTTATTTGTCAATTATACCCCCCAGTGAAGCTAAAAAAGAAAGTATCAATACAACAAACTACTGTATAACTTTTCCCTGGATTTGACAGTCACTATCATTTTGGTTTTTGCTTTATTGCTCTCTCTCCACTCACACAGGCACATAGGTATACATATTGTATTGTATTGTAAGAACTATTGTTATTGTTCTTGCTGAACAATTTGAAAATATGTTGCAGACATCATTCCCCTTCATTTTTAAAACCATCCCATTCTAAGGAATGAAGAAATTCTCTTATATACACACATGCATTGGTCAAGTTCAAGAAATTTAATGTTGAAACAATGCTATTATCTAACATATTCATATATCACCAGTCGTTGAAATAATGTCCTTAATTTTCCAAATTCAAGGTCCAGTGCAGGATCTCTCATTACATTAGGTGATCAGGTCTCTTCAGCCTCACATAATCTAGCATAGGCTCAGGGTTCAGACTTTGTCACAACATTGTCACTTTTTTTTTTTTTTTAAAAGAAGGGAATCCAATTGTACTGTAGAATGTCCCTCAACTGGGGTTTGTCTAATTGTTTTTTCATGATTAAGTTAGGTATTTTTGTCAGAATTATGACACAATACAATTGATGTTGTGTTTCCTCAGCGTATGTGTCAAGTTGTTTTCATTATTGGCGATATTAGTTTGATTTCTTGGTTTAATGTTATGTTTATTAGTTTCACTACTGTATAGTTATGATTTTCCCTTTTTAATTAATTATTTGTGGGGAGATAATACAAGACTCTGTAGATCTCTTATTCTCCATCATGTTTTCAGTTGGTGGCTTCAGCATTTCTTTGTGGATCTTATGTGTAGCAGTTATTACTGTGATATTTGTTAAATAATTTTATGACTGCATCAGTTTTTCTGTACTTATTAGTTGGCATGTTAATATAAAGAAGAGTTTCCCTTCTATCATCCTAAGTAATTAGCAGTATGATCTTAAAAATGTAAAAAAAAATTAAATTGATTATAATTAATTACTATCAATCACCTTGCATTTTTATACTCAAATTGTCTCATATTTGGCCAATGGGAGCCCCTTTAAGCTGGCTTCTAAGGTTTTTGTTTCATGTTTCCATAAATTTTGAAGACTTCTTACCTTCTGGAACAAAAAGACATTCCTGGAATGTAGTATTGCAAGGAGCTTGGTTCTTTTTCGTAGGGAATGATACTTAGAAGAGAAGATCTCAGTACTAGGTGTGCTAACGGCTATTGCAATGTCATTGTTTTGAGCACCTTTTTTTTTTTCCAGAAAGCACTAGGAAATTTTTCTAATTTTGCTTTTCACTTCTTTTCTCTCTCCCTTATATTGATACTACAAGTTTATTCATTACTTTCTCCCATTCCTTATTTGTATCACTTTCTTCTACAGTAAGAAATTTGGCTCCTCAAAATAGAAATTTATTTACTTGATTTACTCATTTGTTTCATCATATTATACACTTAAAGTAGTTTTAGAATACTTTTTCATTACCAACAATGGCAACCAACTTACTAATAGAATTAATGATTTCTTTGTGGTTCTTTTTATATTTAGACTCTAAGTTTGTAGTCAAATAGCCCCCTTTTTCCTTCCATATATATACTCAATCACATCTTCTTTATCAATCAATGGACACTTAAGTCATATGTCTTGGCTATTGTAAATAATGCTGCAATGAAAATAGGGCGCATATATCTTTTTAGATTAGATTTTAGATTAGATATCTTTTTAGATTATATCTTTTTAGATTAGTGTTTTTGTTGCCTTTGGATAAATATGCAGAAGTGAGATTACTGGATCATATGATATTTATATTTTTAATTTTTTGAGGAACCTCCATCCTGTTTTCCATAATGGCTATGTCAATTTACATTCCCATGAGCAGTTTACCAAAGTTCCTTTTCTCCACATCCTCACCTTACTAGTTATCTTTTATTTTTTGATAAAAGCCATCTTAACAGGAGGGAGGTAATATGTCATTGTGGTTTTGATTTGCATTTCCCTGACGATTGGTGATTTTGAGCCCATTTTCATATACCTGTTGGCCATGTGTATGTCATCTTTGAAGAAATGTCTATTCAGGTCATTTGTTCATTTTTAATTATTTTTTAAATTTACTTTTTATTTATTTGCTTTTGAGTTGTGAGTCCTTTTATATGTTGAATATTAGCCCCTTATCAAATATATGGTTTGCAACTATTATCTCCCATTCTGTAGGTTGCCTTTTAATTTTGTTAATTGCTTTAAAAAAATTTAATGTTTTTTTTTTTGAGAGACAGACAGAAAATGAGTGGGGGAAGGGCAGAGAAAACGGGAGACAGAAACTGAAGTAGGCTCCAGGCTCTGAACTGTCAGCACAGAGCCTGACACCGGGCTTGAACCCATAAACCACGAGATCATGACCTGAGCCAAAGTTGGATCCTTAACCAACCAAGCCACCCAGGTGCCCCTGATTTTGTTAATTGTTTGCTTTGTTGTGAAGATTTTTAGTTTGATGTAATCCTACTTTTTAAACATTTGATGCATTTTCTTTTTTCTTTCTTTCCTTCTTTCTTTCTTTTTCTTTCGTTTTTCTTTCTTTCTTTCTTTTCTTTCTTTTTTTCTTTCTCTTTCTCTCTCTCTCTCTCTCTCTCTCTCTCTCTCTCTATTTCTCTTTATCTCTCTCTCTCTCTCTCTTTTGCCTGTTCTTTTGGTGTCATATCCAAATACCATTGTCAAGACTAATGCCAAAGGTTTTTTTCCTTGTATTTTCTTCTAGGAATTTCATAATTTCAGGTTTCATGTTTAAGTCTTTAATTCATGCAGATCAGAATCTGTTGAGATTATTGTATAGTTTTATTCTTTAATTCTGTTAATTTGATGTATCACATTTATTGATTTGTGTATGCTGAACCATTCATGAATCCCAGTAATAAATCCCTCTTGGTCATGGAATATGTTCCTTGCAGTGTGCTGTTAAATTTAGTATGATAGTATTTTGTAGAGCATTTTTTACATCTATGTTCATCAGGAATATTGGTGTATAATTTTTTTCTTGGAGTTTCCTTATCTGGCTTTGGTATCAGGGTAATGCTAGTCTAATAAAATATGTTTTGAAGTATTTCACCTGCTTCAATTTTTTGGAAGAATTTGAAAATTTTTGGAAGGATTAGTGTTAATCCTTCTTTAACAGGTTGATAGGATGTATTGGTGAATCCATCTGGTCCTGAGCTTTTCTTTGGAGGTTTTTGATTACTGATTCAGTACACTTACTTGTTATTGGTATGCTCATATTTTCTATTTCTTCATGATTCAGTCTTTTTTCTTATTTATTTATTTATTTATTTATTTTAATTCCAGTATAGTGAAATACAGTGTAATATTAGTTTTAGGTGTACAACATAGTGATTCAGCAATTCCATATACACCCAGTGCTCATCAAGATAAATGAACTTTTAATCCCCTTCACCTATTTCACCTATCTCCTCCCATCACCCACCTCCACTCTGGTAACCATCTGTTTGTACTCTATAGTTAAGAATCTGTTGGTTTGCCTCTTTTTTTCCTTTGATGATTTGTTTTGTTTCTTAAATTTCACATATGAATGAAATCATATGGTATTTGTCTTTCTCTGAATGGCTTATTTTGCTTAGCATTATACCTTCTAGATCCATCCATGTCATTGCAAATGGCAAGATTTCATTTTTTGTGGCTTAATAATATTCCATGTATATATATATACCACTTCTTAAACCATTCATCTATTGATAGACACTTGGGCTGCTTCCATAACTTGGCTGTTGTAAATAACGCTGCTGTGAATATCAAGGTGTATGTATCCCTTTGAATTAGTGTTTTCATATTCCTTGGGTAAATACCTAATAGTGTGATTACTGGATCGTATGGTAGCTCTCTTTAAATTTTTGAGGAAACTCCATACTGCTCTCCACAGTGGCTGCACCAGTTTGCATTTTCACCAAAAGTGCATAAGGGTTCCTTTTTCTCCACATCCTTCCCAACACTGTTGTTTCTTGTGTTTTTTTTATTTTAGTCATTCTGACAGGTATGAGGTGATATCACCATGTAGTTTTAATTTGCATTTCTCTGATGATGAGTGATGTTGAGCATCTTCTCATGTGTCTGTTGGCCATCAGTGTGTCTTCTTTGGGGAAATGTTTGTTCATTTCCTCTGCTCATTTTTTAATTGGATTATTTGTTTTTTGGGTGTTGAGTTGTATAAGTTTTTTACATATTTTGGATACTAACCCTTTATTGGATATGGCATTTGCAAATATTTTCTTCCATTCACTAGGTTTTCTTTTAACTTTTGTTGGCTGTTTACTTTGCTGTGCAGAAGCTTTTCATTTTGATATAGTCCCAATAGTTATTTGTGCCTTTGTTTCCCTTGATTCAGGAGACATATCTAGAAAAATGTCATGGGCAATGTCAAAGAGATTATATTACTGCCTGTGCTCTTTTCTAGGATTTTTATGGTTTCAGGTCTCATGTTTAGATCCTTAACCCATTTGACTATATTTATGTCTATGGTATAAGAAAGTGGTCCAGTTTTATTCTTTTGCATGTAGCTTTCCAGTTTCCTCAGCACCCATTAGTTGAAGAGACTTTTTTCCCATCGTGTATTCCTGCCTCCTTTGTTGAAGTTTAATTGACCATATGATTTTCATTTATTTCTGGGCTTTAGTATTCTGTTATGTTGATATATGTGTCTTTTTTGTGCCATTACTATACTGTTTTGATTACTACATCTTTGCAGTATATCTTGGAATCTGGAATTGTGATACGTCCAGCTTTGTTTTCCTTTTTCAAGATTGTTTTGGCTGTTTGGGGTCTTTTGTGGTTCTTTACATATTTTAAAATTATTTATTCTAGTTCTGTGAAAAACGCTGTTGGTATTTTGATAAGGATGAAATTAAATCTGTAGATTGCTTTTGGGTAGTATGGACAATTTTATAATACTTCCAACCTATGGGTATGAAATGTCTTTCCATTTGTGCCATTTATTTATTTATTTATTTATTTATTTATGAGAGTAGGGAGTAGTAGAGAGAAAGGGAGAGAGAGAATCCTGAGCAGGCTCTGCACTGTCAGCACAGAGCCCAATGCAGGACACAAGCTCACAAACTTTGAGATCATGATCTGAGTGAAAATCAAGAGTCAGATTCTCAACCAGCTGAGCCACCCTGGTGTTCCATGTGTTTTATAGTTTAGAGTATAAGTCATTCTCCTTCTTGGTGAAGTTTATTCCTTGGTATTTTATTATTTTTGGTATAATTGTAAATGGTATTGTTTTCTTAATCTTTCTGATACTTCATCATTAGTATATAGAAATGCAATGGTTTTCTGTACATTGATTTTGTATCCTGCAACCTTACTGAATTCATTTATAAGTTCTAATAGCTTTTTGGTGGAGTCTTTAGGGTTTTCTATTTATAGTATCATGTCACTTGCAAATATTGAAAGGTCTACTTCTTCCTTACCAGTTTGGATCTTTTATTTCTTGTCTGATTGCTGTGGCTAGGACTTCCACTACTATGTTGAATAAAAGTGGTAAGAGTAGGCATCTTTGTCTTGTTTGTGACCTTAGGTGAAAAGCTCTGAGTTTTCACTATTGAGTATGATGTTACCTGTGGGTTTTTCATATATGGCCTTTATTAAATTCAGGTATGTTTCCTCTAAAACTACTTTGTTGAGGGGTTTAATCATGTAATGGTGTTGTACTTTGCCACATGCTTTTTTTATTTTGCACCTATTGAAATGATCATGTGTTTTTTATCCTTTCTCTTGTTGATGTGATGTATGTTGATGTGATGTGATATATGTTGATGTATGTTGATTGATTTGTAAATATTGAACCATCCTTGCATCCCAAGAATAAATCCCATTTGATCATAGTGAATAATTTTTTAATGTATTGTTGGATTTGGTTTGCTAATATTATCTTGAGGATTTTTGCATTTATGTTCATCACAGACATTGGACTGTAGTTCTTTATGTCATCAAAGACACTGGCCTGCAGTGTCTTTGTCTGGTTTTGGTATCAGGGTAATGCTGGCCTCATAAAATAAATTTGGAAGTTTTTCTTTGTCTTCTATTTTTTGGAATAATTTAAGAAAGGTAGGTATTAACTAAATGTTTGGTAGAATTTGCTTGTGAAGACATTTTGTCTTGGACTTTTGTTTGTTGGGAGTTTTTTGATAACTGATCCGATTTCACTGTTGGTAATTGGTCTGTTCAAATTTTCTATTTCTACTTCATTCACTTTTTAGTAAGTTAATGTTTCTAGGAATTTATCCATTTCTTCTAGGTTTTCCAACTTTTTGGCATATAATTTTTCATAATATTTTCTTATAATCCTCTGTATTTCTGTGATGTTGATTGTTATTTCTCCTCTTTAATTTCTGATTTTGTTTATTTGAGTCCTCTTTCAATCTTTCTCTTTCTTTTTGTTTGATGAGTCTGGCTAAAGGTTTATCAATTTTGTTGATCATTTCAAAGAACCAGCTCATGGTCTTATTGATCTGTTCTATTGGTTTTTGTTTGTTTTTTAGTTTCTGTATCAGTTATTTCTGCTCTAGTCTTTATTATTTCCTTCCTTCTGCTAATTTGGGGTGTTGTTTTTTCTTCTGTTTCTTGCTCTTTTAGATATAAAGTTAGGTCTTTTTTTTTTTACTTCTTGCTTCTTGAATTAGGCCTATATTGCTATATATTTCCCTCTTGGGAAATGCTTTACTGCATCCCAAAGATTTTGGGTTTGTTTCCATATACTTTTTGATTTCTTCTTTGATTTCTTGTTGACCCACTTATTGTTTATTAGTGTGTGATTTAACCTCCATGTATTCGTGGTCTTTCCAGATATTTTCTTGTAGTTGATGTCTAGTTTCATAGTGTTGTGGTTAGAAATGATGCATGGGATGACTTAGATGTTTTTGAATTTGTTGAGACTTGTTTTGTGGCCTGATATGTGACCTATTCTGGACAACATTCAATGTGCACTTGCCAAAAATGTGTATTCTACTGTTTTAGGATGGAATGTTGGGAATATATCTGTTAAATCTATCTGGTCCAAGGTGTCATTCAAAGCCACTGTTGTCTTGCTGACTTTCTATTTGGATGATCTGTCCATTGATGTAGTGGGGTGTCAAAGTGCCCTACTATTCTTGTATTATTATCAACTAGTTCTTCTATGTTTATTACTAACATATTTGTTAATATGCATTAAGGTGTATTTGGGTTCTCTCATGGGTGCATAAAGATTTACAATTGTTATATCTTCTTATGGGATTGTACCCTTTATGATGATAAAGGGTACTTCTTTGTCTTGTTACAGTCTCTGTTTTAGTTTCTGTTTTGTTTCATATAAGTATCATTGTCCTGTTTTTTTTTTTCCACATCCATTTGCTTGGTAAATATCTTTCTAACCCCTCACTTTCTAACCCCTGAAGACACAGTCTGCAGGTGTCTTCAGGTTTGAAATGAGTCTCTTGTAGGCAGCATATAGGTGGATCTTGTTTTTTATCCATTTCATCTCCCTTTGTCTTTTGATTGCAGCATTTATTCTATTTACATTCAGGGTAATTACTGATATGTACTTATTGCCATTTTGTTACCTGTTTTATGGTTATTAATGTATTTCTCTATTCCTTTCTTCCTTTATCTCTCTCACAATAAGTTGGCTTTTTTTAGTGATATATTTGGATTCCTTTCTCTTTGTTTTTAGCATATATTACTGGCTTTTGATTTGTGGTTACCATTAGGTTTTATATACCATCTTCTGCATATAGCAGTCTACATTAAGTTGATGATACTTAAATTTGAACCTATTCTTTACTCCTCTTTCCCCCACCCCTGAATTTTAGGTATATGGTGTCATACTGTACATCTTTTTATTTTGTGAGCCCCTTGACTAATTTTTATTGATATACTTATTTTTACTGCTTTTGTGATTCTTACTTTTCTTATTAATACCTACTTACAATCTTTCCACTCAAAGAGTCCCCTTTAACATTTTGAATAGGTCTGGTTTAGTGGTCATGAATTCCTTTAACTTTTGTATGTCTGGGAAACTTTTACCTCTCCCATCTATCCTTAAAAAAATTTTTTTAGCATTTGTTTATTTTTGAGAGAAAGAGAGACTGAGCATGAGTGGAAGAGGGGCAGAGAGAGAGGGAGACACAGAATGTGAAGCAGGCTCCAGGCTCTGAGCTGTAAGCACAGAGCTTGACATGGGGCTCAAACTCACAAACCATGAGATCATGACCTGGACTGAAGTTAGATGTTTAACTGACTGAGTCACCCAGGCACCCCTCTCCATCTACTTTTTAAAAAATTTTTTAAGTTTATTTATTTATTTTTGAGAGAGACACAGAGAAAACGAGCAGGGGAGGGGCACAGAGAGAGGGAGAGAGAAAATCCCAAGCAGGCTCTGCATTGTCAGTCTGGAGCCCCACATGGGGCTCAAATTCACAAACCATGAGATCTTGACCTAAACTGAAACCACGAGTCATATGCTTAACTGACTGAGCCATCCAGGCGCCCTCCTCTCCATGTATTTTTTTTTAATTTTTTAAATGTTTGTTCATATTTGAGACACACAGACAGAACACAAGTGGGGGAAGGAGAGAGAGAGGGAGACACAGAATCTGAAGTAGGCCCCAGGCTCTGAGCTGTCAGCACAGAACCCAACATGGGGCTCAAATCCATGAACTGCAAGATTATGACCTGAGCTGAAGTCGGATGCTCAACTGAATGAGCCACCCAGGCCCCCCTCCATCTATTCTTAATGATAGCCTTGCTGAGTAGAGTATTTTTACAGATTTTTTCCTTTCAGCACTTTGAATGTATCATGCCATTCCCATTTAGCCTGCAAGGTATCTGCTGAAAAATCAGCTAGTAACCTTATGGGGGTTCCCTGGTATGTAACTGCTTTCATTTTTCTTGCTGCTTTTAAAAATTTCTTTTTGTTACTCCTTTTGCCATTTTAATCACTGTGTGTCCTGGTGTGGACCTCCTTGGGTTGATTTTGTTGGGGGAATCTCTGTAACTTCTGAATCTGAATTTTTACCCCCTTTCCCAGATTCAGGAAGTTTTCAGCTGTGATTTATTCAGATAAATTTTCTGCCCCCTTTTCTCTCTCTTCTCCTTCTGGGATCCCTATAATGCAAATGCTTGATGGAGTCACTGAGTCCTCTAAGTCTACTCTCATTTTCACAACTCATTTTTTCCTCACCTGCTCAGCTTGATTACTTTCCATTACTCCATCCTCCAGGTCATCAATTCATTCCTCTGCTTCCTCTAATCTGGTATTTTTCCCATGTAGTGTATTTTTAATTTCATTTATTGTGTTCTTCATCTCTGGCTCTTTTTTATCTCTTTGTTAGGGGTCTCACTGATGTCCTCAACTCTTTTCTGAAGTCCAATGAGTATTTTTATAATCATTATTTTAAATTCTCTATCAGACATGTTACTTATATCCATTTCACTTTGATCTCTTGCTGTGGTTTTGTTCTCTTCTTTCATTTGGGACATATTCCTCTGTCTCCTTATTTTTTCTACCTCTCTGTATATGTTTTTCTGTGTTAAGAAATTCAGCTACATCTCCTGCTCTTGAAAGTAGTGGCCTTATGAAGAGGTCCTGTAGTGCCCTGCAGTGCAGAGCCCCCTGTTTACTGGAACCTGGCACTTCCTTTGGACGATTTCATAATGTGTATATTGATTCTTTTAATGTGTCCTATGAATCCCATAGGCTTTCTTCATTTTTCATTTTTTTCCTCTGATTGGATAGTTTCTAGTAATCTCTCTTCAAGTGCACTGATTTTTTTCTACTGCTTCATTGAATCTGTCATTGAAGCTCTATTTTGAGTTTTTCAGTTCATTTGTTGCATTTTTCAGCTCCAAAATTTCTGTTTGGTTCTGGATGGTTTCTATATCTTTGTTGAACTTCTGATTTTGTTATTATTTTCTTGATTTCATTTATTTTTTTCTCTCTGTGTTCTCTTGAAGCTCAGTGACCAACTTTAAGACAATTATTTTGAATTCTTTGTCAAGTAACTTACAGATATGCATTTCTTTGACTCAGTCATTGGAACTTTACTTTTTTACTTTACTGTTGTCATATTTTCTTGATTATTTTTATGTTTCTCTAAGCTTTGCATTGCTGACTTAACATTTGAAAAGGATTCACTTCTTTCAGTCTTTGCTGACTAACTTCAGGAGGGAAAACCTTCACCCATTAGCCTGTATAGAGATCCCAGAGGTCTCAGACATTTTATATGGATATGCCCACTTCACTCTTCTTGTCCTTTTTTGAGGGGGAAATCATAGGTTTGTGTGCCTTCTCTCAGTCCCACAAAGCTAAGCTGGATGCCAGAAGACTTCCATTTATTTTTCTTAGGGCAGTGCCCTGAAATGCTTAAGGTTGAATGCTTCCCAATCCAGTATAATTGAATTGCATGCTGATATCCGTGTACTGCCTGTGGAGGCTTACAAGCTCCATCTACAGAGCAACATGGGGTTCTGGCTATGGGGGAGATGTGTGGAGTGCTGGGGGCAACCAATGACTAACTGTTGGGGTTCACAGTTAAGGCATCCTAAGGGTTCATGGATGGGGCTCTTGGTAGTGACTATAAGCTGTTAGTACAATCTGTAACTGAGATCCACACACTGGTTCTTTCCCCTGTGCCTAATTATCCCCAGACTATTCTTCTGTGTTGATTCTCCATGTGTTTTGGGTGGGGTGAGACAAAAGTGGGCCTTTGTAGAAAGGTCCTATAAGGCTGGAGAGGTCAAATGCTTACTTCATTTTTACTTTCTTCTGTGGCAGAAATCAGCCTGAAGGGGTCTCTCTTGGAAGAGAGCTACGCTATCTTGGTGGAGGGGTGATGTGAGTTAAATAAAACTGTTCTTAATTTCCTCAATGTCTCTAGTCTCAGGTTTTTTGCTATATTTGGTTTCTGGAACCTCTCATTGGACTTCAGGACTTCCATAAATGTTTTCTCATCTGTGGGTGGTTGTTAAAACCAGTGTTTCTGTGGGGGCTTGAGGGTTGGAGCCTATTATTCTGCCATTTTGCTGATATCGCTGAATATTCATTGTTGAATGAATAAAGTTTATATTTAATTTGTGGTAGTTTCTCTCATCCTTATTGATTTAATTATTCTTTTGAATACATAAACACTAATATGGTTCAAAATATCAAGACTGAAATAAGTCAGGCAGTGAATGACAGATACCATATGTTTTCACTCATAAGTGGAACAGGAGAAACTTAACAGAGGACCATGGGGGAGGAGAAGGGGGAATAATAGTTGGGGAAAGGGAGGAAGGCAAACCATGAGAGACTCTTGAATACTGAGAACAAACTGAGGGCTGATGGGGGAGTGGGAGAGGAGAAGGGGGTGATGGGCATGGAGGAGGGCACTTGTGGGGATTAGCACTGGGTGTTATATGGAAACCAACTTGACAATAAACTATAAAAGAAAAAAAAAGAAAAAAAGAAAAAAAAAACACAAAATATCAAGACTATACTAAAATATTCAGAAAATTGTCATCTCTTCATCTGTTTTATCTTGTTCCTACCTCCATTCGCAACACACAATAGTAACCAATGTTATTAATTTGTAGTTTTCCTTCCTTTTGTTGACTTTTGAAAAACAAGTATATTTACTTTCTCCATTTTTATTACTCATGGCTGTACATTTATTTTGCTTCATTTACTTTTGTATGCTTTATACTCTTTCCCCCCCTCAACATTATAGAAAATCTCTTTCTATAAGTTCATAGAGACCTTTGTTATTCTTTTTTACATCATGTTGATTTACCGTTTATTCAATAGTCTCTTGTATATAAGCATTTAGGATATTCCCATATTTCATAATTTACAGATAAGGCCACAGTGAATAACTTTTTATGTATGTAGTTTGATAATGTTAGAAGTGTATTTTCAAGGCAATTTCCTAGAAGTGTTATTGCCATGTAAAAGGGTAAATGCATATGTAGTTTTCTTGGATATTGTTAAACTTCCCTTCCCGCATGACACTATTCTGCATTCCCAGAAGTAATGTATTAGAGTGTCCATTTCTCCATAGCCTCACCAAAAGAATATGTTAAGCTTTTAAATTTTTTTCCATTCTGACATGTGAGAAATTTCAGTGTAGTTATATATAAAAATGCAGTCAAACATCTTTTCATGTATCTGTGATCCATTTTTTAATAATTGCTTTGGTCAATTGTCTACCTGTATATTTTGCTCATTTTTCTGTAAGATTTCTGGGTCTTTCCCTTGACTTTAAGAATTCTATTTAATAGGGGAACCTGAGTGGCTCAGTTTAATAAGTAAAAACTACCTTCTTGTAATAAAGAACTGCAATATTTTAAAAAGGTTTTTATTAATTAATTAATTTTTAAATGTTTATTTGTTTTTGAGAGACAGAGACAGAGTACAAGTGGAGGAGGGGTAGAGAGTGGAGGGAAACAGATTTGAAGTTGGATAATGACATGGGCAATAATCCAAAGCAGTTTTCAGGCTCTGAGCTGTCAGCACAGAGCCTGACATGAGGCTTGAGCCACGAACTGTGAGTTCATGACCTGAGCTAAAGTTGGACACTCAACTGACTGAGCCACCCAGGTGTTCCTTTTATTCATTTATTTTTAATTCCAGTATAATTAACATACAGTGTTATGTGGGTTTCAAATGTGCAGTATAGTGATTCAACAATTCTATACATTATTCAGTGCTCATTAAGGTAAATGTACTCTTTATCCTCTTCACCTATTTCACCCTTTTTCCCACCGAACTCTTCTCTGGCAACCACCAGTTCTCCATATATATATTTAAGAGTCTTTTTTGTTTCCTTTTTTATATGTTCATGTGTTTCTTAAATTCCACATATGAGTGAAATCATATTTTATTTGTCTTTCTCTGACTGACATATTTCACATAGCATTCTACCTTTTAGATCCATCCATATTGTTACAAGTGGCAAGATTTTACTCTTTTTTATGGGTGGATTACCATATTATCCAGTAATTTCACTGCTGGTTGTTTACCCAAAGAAGTGAAAACCCTAATTCAAAAAGATATATGTACCCCTATTCTTACTGCAACATTATTTATAATATTGACAAGGTGTGGAAGCAACCTACGTTGTCCATCAATATAAGAATATACAAAGAAGGTATGGGATATATGTACAAACAATAACAATATTAACAAGCATATTTTTCTGTCTTAAAAGTAAAGGTCCTCATGAAGAATTATTAAGAAACAACCACCAACTGGCTCCTATGGCAACATTGAATATATTTTAAAGAGCACCTTTCCCTCAAAAACTTTACTATCATTTGATGGAAAATTATCCTAATACCCTGATTTTTTTTAAAAGGACATTGCTTTATTATTTATATAAATATAAAAATATATGATTTCTGTCATGTGACTAGTTCCCCTTCGGGTCATACAGTGTACAGCACTCACAGTTGTACAGGACTATCTTGTGTAATAGGGTTTAAAACAGATTTGAAGTCGGATAATGACATGAGCAATAATAGTGTCATTTCCACTGGAAGATGATAAGCTAAAACACTAGACATAGGTAAATTGTTCCATGATTTTTTTCCCCTTAGGCTTTCCATCAGCTAATCTGTACTGTTTTATGATGTAATCCTTATATCCTTGCAAGAGAACTTTACTTATGCCTTTGTCCATGTGTACACACAAGCACACAATTCCTTTAATTTTAAGAAATCCCAATAGACTTTTCAATCTCTTTGTGCCTCTTTCACTGCTGAAATGCAGCTGCCTCAGCTATGGAAGACAGCAGCCAACTGGCACAAAACAAGAAGTACAACAGTTGGCAGAAAGGAAATTTTGTTAATGACACCAATAATGTGAGTCAATTTTCCTGTTAAAAATTGCATGATTAAATCTTTGATGAACAATGGCAAACTTTTCTTTTAATCATATTTTCACATACATGGTAGTCTTTCTTACATATAATTTTTCAATTTCAATAATATTTCTTTTTTGAAAAGAGTAGAGAAAACCACTCACCAACATGTAGACATAGTTTACACCAAATACGTAAGCATAGTTTGCCAAACTTTTTTGTTTATTTATGAAAGTAGACTATTGTCATTTGCAGTGCCAGGTGATCAATTAAAGATTTCCCTGGATTTATGGGAAATTTTCCTCACTTACTCATGATTCTGGGTACAGTTAAAAGTATTGAGTTTGAGAGCCGATGATTGGTATAGCTCCAGAACATGTTTCATTCTTGCATCGTAAACTCCATGGAAAGAGTTAAGGAATTACAGTACAGGCGTATATACTGATACATTGTTTGGATAAGCTCCGTGAGCTTTCCTAAGGCACCTAACTCAGCAAGAGATAGTCTTGCATAGTGGTTAGAGGCAAAGAGTTTGTTGCCAGATAGACCTGGCTCATGTCCTGTCTCTGCTGAAATATTTTAACAAGTTGGTAAACTAACTCATCTAAATGTTACTTTCTCATGAGTAAAATTGGGATGTGGATATGATAGAACAACACACCTGTGTTGTAAGCTGTAGAATAGGGAACGCTTAGTCTTCTGCTGGCTGTTCTATTCATTAAGTAGGTAGGACAGTTGTTTACAGATGTGAACTAGTCACAGTATAGAATGTTAATGGAACTGCACATTTGTTTTTTAAGTCTATATGTCATTTCAATTCCACAGGGAAAACCGAAGTCTAAAATTTAATATTCAGTTATTTAATTGTCTGTAGACAGTGGTCACTACAGATTTTCAAGTTTTCTTAAGAGTGTTATTCTGGTGCCTTCCCAAAAAATAACATTGATCCTGTTGTAAAAAAGTCTTATAGGATGTTTGTAGGACAGAAAAAAAGCATTGATTAACTTACGAGGTGTTAAGAGTCAATAAAATTATGGTAGAAATATCCACTGCCGATTAAACCATTTTCCCCAGAGACAGCAATGTTCAATAGAAATTGCTGTGGTAATAGAAGCGTTCTATTTCTGTGCTGTCCAATATGATAGCCACTAGCCATATGTGGCTACTAAGCACTTTATATGTGTCTAGTGTAATAGAGGAACTAAATGTTTAGTATTGTATAATGTTAGTTAACTTTAAATAGCAAGTGTAGCTAGTGGCTGTTATGTTGGAGAGCATAACTTTATGATGTCCAGTCCACCGTTGGAGGTATAAGTTATTCTAAAAGGAAAACATCCCTTCATTTAACAACTTTTAAAAAGATCAAAGGTATGGGGGCGCCTGGGTGGCTTAGTCTGTTAAGTGTTCGACTTTTGATTTTGGGTCAGGTCATGATCTCATGGTTAATGGGATTGAGTACTGTGTTGGGCTCCTTGCTGACAGCATGAATCCTGCTTGGGATTCTTTCTCTTTCCCTCTCTCTCTGCCCCTCCCCTGCTTACACACGCATACACTTTCTCTAACTAAATAAACTTAAAAAAAAGTTTTAAAGATCAATGCTATGCAATGTACCAAAGATGATGTCCTCCTAGGTAATGTAGCATATGTAGCATAGCAATGTCTGTAGCATAATTCTTGAGATATGGTTTGCCAGCATTGAATAAATATAGTTCTATAAATTTGCTTTTTGGATGTACTATAGTTCAACAGGACTGAACACTCACCTGACTAGGGCAGCTTGGCTGTGAAACCTTCGTTCCCCTTCCCCCCAAGAGCTGTTATAAACACTGGAAAAAAAAATTGTGGACCATCTGTAGCTGCAGATGGGGATTTGTGGACGGTGTACAAGTTGCAGTCATGGAATCAGAAGAGATGCCCAAAATATGTCATCCAAATTGACCAGTCAGGATGGTGAGCAGAACATTATCTTGTTCAGATACTTGGTTTCACAAACCTACCATGGTGAATGGACCCTTCATCGGGTGACAGGCTCATTTTCTTTTCCCCATTCTCTGATAATACTACTGCTTTAACTTTCAGCAGGCTGGATTCAGAGATTCAGGGACAGTTTCAATGAGTGGCCATTTGAAATGCCACAAAATGTATTGCTATTGCCATTTTTTACCATTTGATTTTTGCTGCACAAAATAGGTTGTGAGCAAGCGACTTTTGACTTGTTTGAAGCAATAAGGACTGTGGGAAATGGCTATACTGATTTGATTATGTTGGTGAAGTAAGTTTAGTTTTTTATCCATCATCTTTGAGGTTTTCTTGTGTGGAGCTTCTATTATACATCACTTGTCATGCCAAGCTTAAAATCACATAGTTTAAACTGTTTGAATTTGCTGAGAAGACCATAGTTAAATAGGTAGTTATCAGCTTCAGAACATGTGGGCCATTTAAAGAAACTCAATTTATTTGTGAGGCCAACAGCCCCTTTCTCTCAAACCTAGAATTTTATCCTTCTTTAAGATGCCTTTGTTTGATGGATTTGTGTATCACATTTGTTTAAGATGCATTGCAGGGATATTGAACCCGGGCTAGTTTGAACCCATGAATCTAGTAGAATGATCCCACTGAGAATACCAATGTGGAAGTAAATAAACCAGAGCACTCCTGGCCTAGGTTTTTATTTGAAAAGGCTGGGCTAAGAAGTCTCAGAAGGAACATTTTAACTTGGAGAAAGATGTGGAATGTTTTATGAGACTTCAGCAGGAAGAGGTTGGCAAAAGTTAGCCAATTTCTGGAATACTTGGTTAAGGACAGTTGTCAGAGAACACAGAGTTTGTTCTGTGGCCAAGCAGTGATTGTTGGACAATTTGGATCTTATCAGGAGGCCTGGAGAGGAACAGTTAGGGGCTAAGCCTGTGTGCAAGAGGATGGGGAGGAGCAGTGGCAGGGCACAAGGATGTGCAAGGGCCACTATGGAAAATCCACAGTCCTTCAGTATCTCTCACAGAAAGTTATTATTAAATAATATTTATTAAATTATAATAAAGTTATAATTAAATAGTTAAATGGTGCTTTCTTTCAAGGAAGCAAAATTAGGGTAACATGAAACCCATAGTTCTGTGGGTTTTTGCAGACTGAGGAAATACATATTCTGAAGTGGAATCTGAACCAAGCATTCTAGGGGCACAGTCGTTGTGGCCATCCTTGGTGGGAGCACTTACTCCCCACTCCTGTCTCCAGGGAGAAGCTTGATTAGAGGATCCCTACTGGCCCTTCTCTGTCCCTGGAGAAGGAGAAAAGTCTTTCCTGAGAGGTGAGTTGTGAGGAGAGGCAAAAGCAGGGCCCAGTCCCTCCTAAGCCTGCATAAAGGATGCAGTCTAGTCAGCTCACCTCAGTTGGCAGTGAACTTGGCAGCGCAGCTCTGCCCTGTGCTGGTCCAGGTGTCTGTGCCCATGTGTGTGAGTCTCATTGAGGGGAGTATCAGCCAGATTTGTGGCTGCAAAGCTCACCCATGCTCTCCATCCCAACTTTACCAGTAATACAATTGACATTTTGATCTCCATCTGTCTGGATTATGCGTCTACTTCTTTATTAGTTCCAAACTCAGGATGGAGAATAGGGCAATTTAATTATTGGCCTCCCAAACCCCAATAGGTCTAGGAATTATTAGGAATAACCTTAAGTAATACAGTACTACTGGAATAATACTACTGGTACATGAAGAAAAATATATTGCCGTGATCTGGGCCACTTTCTGAATTAATTTCCAACTAAATAACAACAAGAACAACTGTAATTAATTAAATACTTCATATGTGCCAGATAATGTCCTAAGAATTCTTTTTTTGGTGGAGAACGTAGGTAGCCCAAGCACTTTATGTATGTTTTCTCAGTTCTTACAACAAATCTATAAGGTGTATATAATTAATCCCTTTTTTCAGGTGGAAAGCCTGAGGCTTAGAGAAATTGGGTACCTTGCTCAGGGTTGCACTGATCTAAGTGGTCATTAATGCCACACGGTTTCTCATACTCTTGAACTCTGCATTTGTCTCCTTGTTCTGGGCTCCCCCATGCTCTTAGTGCTTCCTGATGACTCATACAAATGGCCACTCTAGGGGTGGCCTTGAAACTGCCTTTACCTTCCTCCTGATTCTCTTGCACTTGCTTTTATCTTTCTCTGGTTCAGACTCAAGTAGATGCCAGTGACCCTACTCTGTTTCAGTGAGCCTCTGAACTCTGCTTGTCTCTTTTTATACCTTGGCTTTCTGATGCAGTATTTTACTTTGACCATATCGTTGGCTTTGTGGTCCAAGTTACCTTGGTTATAAATATCAGCTACAATTTTAGCTCTGTAGAACTTTGTCTCTCTTTCTTCCTACAAGAGGAATATGATTCAGAGGGGTTGAAGGAGGGGTAAACTCTTATATATGCAGTGTTCAAAATAGCTATGTTATCCTGCAGTCAAAAAAGAATTCTTCCTCTGTATTTGCTTTAGTACAAAGCAATGTCTTTTTGCCTTTTGGAGAAAAACATTCAGCAGATGATCATGAGTTGCTGTCAGTGCACAGGCATGAGTAGTCAAAGTGAGGCTGAAATGCTTGGGCTCAGAGTCAGGTGCTGGGAGACTGTGGAGGACACCAGGAGACCTAATCAGAGTGGAAGCAGGTAAGACACTGTGTTGGTGTGTCCCTTAGAGAAATCAGTTTCACATGGTAAATGTGAGGACAAAGCTCAAGAAAATGTGATAGCAAAGCCAGCAGGAGTACATGAAGAAGAAAATTCTGGGACATGGGGGAGGCCCCAAGGGCTCTTTTGAAATCCAAGGCCCACCTCTCTCACCATGGGGTCAACCAGCCATCTCCCAAGCATGACTCACTGTTAATTTTAATCAATTTTGTTCATCTGGGCAACAATGAGTATTTATCGAATCTTTATTATGTGCACAGTACTTGCAGGGAGTCGATTTACTAGTGAAGAAATATTACATTTAATTATTTATTTATTTATTTTGAGAGACAGAGAAAGCGAGCAGGAGGGGCAGAGAAGGAGAGAGAGAGAGGAGAATTTCAAGCAGGCTCCACACCATCGGTGCAGAGCCTGATGTGGGGGTTAAACCCATGAATCATGAGATCATGACCTGAGCCAAAATCAAGAGTCGGATGCTCAACTGATGCTCAGGCACCCCACTAATGATCAAATTTTAGATGCTAGTAAGGGAAACAGAGATTAGTAGTCAGACTGCAGTGCAGGAAATGCTTTTATAGGGCTCCTCAGGAGTACCAAGGAAGGAGGGACATCCACCCAGCTGTCCTTGAGAGGTCAAAGAAAGCTTCCTGTAGGAAGTGCTATCTAGTCTTTGACTTTCAGGATGAGTAGGAGGTCAGCAAAGTTTGGGGAAAGGATGTTGAGTACTCTAGGTAGCGTGCTTGAGAGCCCAAGGGCAAGGAAGAGCATGGCACCCTGAAATTACCCAAGGACGTTCAGTACAGCTCAATCACAGAATGTGATATGAGGACCATCGGGGATTGACTCTGGAAAGGACAGCCTGAGTCAGATTGGCCAGGATTTATAGTTCATGGTAAGGGCCTTGGAAGCTACTGAAGGATTTTGAGCAGGACAGTGTCCTGGTCGGGAGTTTTAGAGAGGAGGAGCCGGTGGCCAGGCTGCTCTGCTGTGGAAAAGCTGTGGCTGCTCTTAGAGCCCCATTCTCAAGTGGTTACATGTAGTGCCAGGAACATGGGACATTTGTCCAAACTGCTACTTAGTAACAAGGGTCCAGGCCTCAAAAATCAGGGTCACTTCAGATGGCAGGGATACTTATGAGCATAGCTTAACCTGTAGAGAAATTGAATCACTATGTTGTACACCTGAAACTAGTGTAACATTTTGTGTCAATTATACTCAACAAAAAAATTTGAAAAAAATTGTAAAACTCAATGTTAGTGTTTTGTTTATTGATTGAGTGAGGTATAATTTATATAGAACTGTCAGTGTTTCTTTCCAGTCTTCAGGTTTCAAAATCTCAAGTTGTCTAGAATTCTCAATCAGACTTTCCCATTCCGGATATTAAGATTTCAAATCATGTGAACAACTACAAAACACCCAAGCCAATCCTTATCCCCTAACATAAAACAAAGAAAAAAAACCCTTTCAACTTAAAAAGGTATTCAGGAAATAAGTTTTAATTTTTATATTTAAGTTAAATATCTAAAAGCTTTGATTTTAAAGTCTACTGAATAAACAATTTGAGGAATTGAATGGTTTTTTAAAATGAGCTTCGGTTTAAGGCAATATTTAGAACTTTAATTCAAGTTTTTCAAGCAGCAATTCACATAAGGCTCTACTAAAGCAATCTGGCTACAAACTATAAAAACACTTTTTAAGCAAATTCCAAAAGATTTATTTTTTGTCAGTATGATTTCAAATATGCAAAAAAAATAGTTATTTGCTTTGTTTAATAAAAGATTCTTCGTGCCTGAATAGTCTATGGACTGTTTTTTTTAAATGTTATATTCTTTTTTTTCAATCCAAATTCCCTGGATGAGAGTTCTTGCCTGTTCAAGGTTTCTGTGTTGAACCACAAGTATTTGTTTGATACATATGAATCTCTGTGTGTTTAAATATCATACATAAATAGATGCAAAGCATGAATATACTTGGGGGCCATAGTTTAGAATTGATAAAACCACACACTGAAAGGGGAGGAATGTTTGATCTTTTTCCCCTCTGCTTCCTCTCCTCTTGCCCCTATATCTCTCTCTCTCTACCTCCTGCTCTTTCTCCCCACACTTCTCACCCTTACCACTGGTCCTGCCCTGCCCAATAAAGCTTCTGTACCTTCCTGCTTGTAATTTGTCGCTAATCAGCTGTCACTGTCATAGCCATGATGAGAGGTTCATCTCTGGCTGAGGGTAATGGCCTTAAAAGTCACAGAGTCAATGTCAATGGGATCGCTCCAATTCAATCACTGAGCTGAATGAGGGATGGCACCTGCTGACATTAGCACTCATTTTGAGCTCAAGCATCTGGGCCCCAGTAAATAACCATCAGTGGGTGGGTCTGGGGGACAGGTCATTAGCCCCACGAAAAATAAATATCGCTTCCCTTGATGGCTGCAAGTAATTTAGCTCAGACGAGGAAATTTCACCCTAGATTAAGTATGATGAGCCAATATCAGTCAGAGGAGGCCAAACAGTGAGAGCTTGATGAGATAGAGGGAAATTTATATTCAGCTGGCTGCATGTGAGATGAGCTCAAAGAAACGACTTACCCTTCCGGCCCATCTTCATGTGCACACTCAGAGATGGGCTTATCTCATTGCTTGC
Organism: Cryptoprocta ferox; assembly: GCA_028646485.1. Lineage (NCBI taxonomy): Eukaryota > Metazoa > Chordata > Mammalia > Carnivora > Eupleridae > Cryptoprocta > Cryptoprocta ferox. The sequence continues at coordinate 131,132,365 of CM053567.1, read as the reverse complement.
CTTTTGTTTAATTTGGGTGGGAGTGACTGGTGTTTGAAGTGGACTTTGGAAGCTAGAGTAGGGTGAAGAAGGAGAAGAGGGTTCAAATTTTTCTCCACTTTGCTTTTGTGATTTTGTCCTCTAACATGTAATGTCACAGCTTAGCCCTTGTGCCAACACTTGGCTAGTGGAAGGGCTTTGCCATGCCTGCCTGCTTTCACATGCAGACCTCCCCTCCTGAGAGAGCAGACCCAGCTTTAATTGTTTTGGAGGCCCTGGAGGCTCCTTTCCAACACTAGTAAATGGGTTGGAGAGGGAGGTAAGATAGTGCTGGATCCCTCCTTTTTGATCCTTGGGCAGGAAGAGCCACCACCCTCGATTCACAAGAACATCTTTTTATTTGTCCTACTGATGTGATCCATCAAATCCAGAAGGGTTATTAATAGAAGGTCTTTATTAGAAGCAGTTTAGCTCACTTTAGAATCATATTTTATATCTGTAGGGACCTGCCCTCGGTCCACCCTCTCCCTCATTGAACTAGATATATCTCAAAGCTGGGTGGATCTGGTTCCCAAGCAGTTTTTTACAATAGTAGCTGGAGACAATATTATTTCTTTTGCTGCTCCCTTTGATAACAGATCTTGGAAGGGGTTCCAATAAGCATGTACCAGCCACTAAAACATTTTCTAAGTCCTATCCTCACCGGATAATGAGCCAAAAATTCTACAGTATTTTTAAAAAGCAAGACTTTTGTGACCTGGTTTGTAGATCTGAATTTTGTTCTTATAATTCTGGAAACAATTTTATTACCGAGAAATTGGCCATAGCAGCACGGAGACCTAGGGATGGTAAAGTATGTGTATGCAGATAGTAAAAGAGGAATCCTGTGCAGAGGCATGGGATGCAGAGGAACTCTTACTTGGGGGACAGGATCAGTGAAGACCTTGTGTGAAAGCTCTTATTGTCATAAAGCTCAATAAATATTTCTTGACTGAAACCATAAAGACTTGCTATGGTGACTGAAAGCATCTCATATAGGTACTTTGTTTATGTAGAGCAATGGTCACAATTCTACATAGCAAGATATTTGAGTAATTGTTTTTGAGCTATAGTGAGTGTGTTCACTGAATATTTGATGAATGAAGGTTAAACAAATATTTGCTTTAAGTTTCCTCTTCTGAACTGTACATTCCATAGGAGCAAAGAGTGACTGTATCTTTAACTGTTATATTTCTGTGCCTAGCTCAGGGAATGCTGCACATAGGTGCTCAATAAATATTTGGCAGATGAATGAAACTTTTTGTCAAGGAATTCTTATATGGCTAGTACTTTGTGAGATACTAAAATGCATGGTTTATAGAAGCTGGAGTTTATTATTTAATTGAAGAAAAAAATGGCCATATATAAAAAAAGTTGAAGAAAGTGTGCTTTATGTATCTGTTTTCTATAATGTAATCTGATGCTGTTTCTGTATTTACTAAAATGTAAAATGAATTAAAGAACAGAGTACTATGGTAAAACTAAAGCTCTAGAGGAGTTCTTATGAGAAAGAAAATATACTCCTTGATGTATGGAAATTCAAGTACAATGATTTTATGCTTGGTTCTAATTAGGTAAATATCCCCAGGATATATTCTTGTTGAATGTGTAAGACTATTTAAAGCTCTTCTACCACTTTAACTGATAGATTTTTTCAGTGAATTGAGATTCCACAAGTTTGTGATATGTATAGAGAAGGTATCTTACCAATCATTCAGATTGAGGAGTTAGAGAGTTGCTCAATATTGCAGACAAAGCTGAAAATAAAGCTCAAGTCTTTATCACTAAACAGGTAAGAGAATAAGGAGGGTGGTATAAGTTAAATTTAGTGTTTAATTCATCCACACAGTACCATATTACCGTTGTTGTCACTAAAAGTACCCTCACGGGCAGAAATGCAAAATCAAATTTATAAATCACTCTTTTGTTATGCATTTTGTTAGAGATACTTTTATATGCTCCTCTTAAGAAAAAATTACTGATTGGCTAATACTTTCTGGAACCATAATGGATGAAGTTTTCTGAGTCAGGTTATTTTAACATACTAGCTGTGCTGCTGGCAGACTAAGTGAAGAGGTAACTAAAACAGCTCTATATTTCCTATTTTAATGATCTGAAATCAAAGAAAAAATTTTCTCTGCAAGAATCTTTGGTATAGCAGATCATATTGATTGGATTACTTATATTTTTACTTTTGAAGGAAATTAGATGACTCTGATTCTATACTTTTGATTGTTTTGGAAAAAAGTTCAGAATAATTTTTATAGTTGGTATTTTTTAAATTTATAATTCATATTTTTAAATTTTAATAAAAAGTTCATACTAATTTTAGGAATTAAATTCTTTGGACAGGGTATTCAGTTTTTAAAAAATGTTTATTTATTTATTTTGAGAGGGAGGGGGAGAGCATGAGCCGGAGAGGGGTAGGAAGAGAGGGAGAAAATCTCAAGCAGACCCCACGCTCAGCACAGATCCTGATGTGGGGCTTAATCCCATAAACCGTGAGATCGTGACCTGAATCGAACGCTTAACCGCCACCCAGGTGCCTCCAGAATATTTACTTCTATGATGTAAATTCTTATTAATAATATTTATCTTTAAAATATTTATCTTATACTAATATTTTACAAGGTGCATGTGTGTAGATTCATATGTTTTATATACCAAAGGAGAAATTGTTTTAGAATCAAGTGCTGCTGTTTGTATGACTTGCAGGTTGTCTGTTTTCTCGGCTTGTTCTCCTTCAATCTAAGGAATTACTGTTAAAATGTGAAATCTATCTGATGTGAAATCTACAGAGGCTCAAGGATTTAGTTTTTGGAATATTTATGTTTGGCTTTTAATACTTTGCATAATCATGACATTATTTAGCCTCACTTGGTAGCTAAAGAGTGATTATTCTCATTTGGTTTTCTTATTTTAAGAAGGTTTTGTTGCCAAAAGGTAAAAGGTAGTAGAGGTAAAGTTTTAAGGCTACTGACATATATATATATATATTTAAAATTTGTGACTCAGATTTGATAACTTTGGTATGTGGGCCAATGTTGCAGCTAAAATAGTCTTATGCCACTCAAGAGAATTATATGAAATAATTAAAGCCAAGTAATGTGTGTGTGGGGGGGGTAGATGAAGGGGAAAGGAATGGGAAATTAATTAGCTTTTTCTTCACATTCTGAATGCTTCTATCAACCTTCCTTGTCTCCATATTCCTCTATGCACTTTTACTTGGGAAAGAAAGATTTGGGGCTGGGTGCAGGAAAAAAAACAAGGAAGAGAAAAAAAAAGTGAATAAGAGAAAGAAGAAAGAAGAAGCAGTTGAAACAAAAGCAGAATTAAATATATATATTCATATACAATAAGTATAAATATAGAATAATTTGGAAAAACCCAATAACAAACCAACCTAATACAAAGGCTCCTGTAGGGAGTAGGAGGTCCCTCCTACTCCCTCCTTATATATCCTAGAGGTCAAAGGACAAGATGCTAAGCACTTACTTACATTATTCTATTTCACCATCATACTAATTTATTATTCCCATATTATATTTGAGAAAACTGAGGCTTAAAGAAGTTAAGTAAGTTGTCCAAATTCACCTGATTAATAAAAAGCCATGTCATACTTGAAATCAAGGTTTGATTCCAAACCTTGTGCTTTTAGCCATGACATTAAGTAAATACTTGTTGGGTTGAATTGAATGTATAGTGATGCAGGTCTTGCTTTAGGATTTTGGTGTATGTACCACCTATAATATAGAGAATGGCTGGAATAGGTGTGTCAGAATGACTTTGGGAAACACATATTTTAGGCCTCATCATTGGAAGAAGAGTTTTTTTTTTATTTATTTTGCTGACAAAGTAGGAGGATGTAGTATGTTTTGAGTATTTGGTAGAGGAGTTGGTACCAATAGTGACTGTGGTTATTTTCAATCATATGAAAGAACACCATTATAGAGGAGATGAACATCTTTTCCATTAGTTTTAAATAATAAGGGCCTTCTGGTCTCCTTCTCATTGCAGGAATGCATACCCTGTTCCTAAAGCCTGAAATTAAAGCAATAGAGCGGTGCTTCCTAGATCTTAGTAAAATGTGACTGCCACCAGGTTATTTAGGAATTTGGGATTATCCATGTTCCTTGGGGTTCTTCTTCTTTCCATTCTTGCTTTGGGATTTAGGATATGTCACTTTTTTTTTTTCTGATTAGTAACAACACGATGAACAACATTCAGCTTTGGTAGTTGTTACCAGATAGATGCTAATAGGAGAAGATAAAGGTCACATTCCATGCTTAAATTAATTTAGGGATAATTTGTACATTGAAACTTCCCAGGTTTTACCTGTTCTGTCTTAGCATAGAGTCCTGAGAATTCTTTTTTTTTGTAAGTTTGAAAATCAGTTCTAAATGTTTTCTATCACCATTTGTAGACACACACACATACACACACAATAACAGCAGCCCTTTGTCCTTCAGACTCACTTTGCAGAGCAGAGCTCATTAAATTTTCAGAGCTTGTATGGTTTTTCTTAATCAAGTAGACAGTGTTGCTACGATATGGTGATGATATGGTAGATAGTACCTAGGTCAGAGCAATGACCTAAGTAAACCTGCAGATAATTGGACTAAATTAGAAATTTTAGTATTGTAAATTCTAGTACTACATATGTTTTCTAAAAGACATTATATTTAAAATGTTTTTCAAGGCAAAGCCTATACTAAATGCACCAGAGGTATTTTTTCTATTAAAAATAACCATCCAAAACAAGTTTATAAATATCATAATTTGAAGGGTATATTTTCAAAACCTATTCATTTTAGAAGCACCATTTCCATTTATTTTGAGTTTCTTTCAGTGGCCCCTCCTGTAAATGTGATGATGATGATAATGATGGAGATACAGATTTAGCAGCATTAGTACAAGTTTCATCAGCAGGATAGTAATAAATTGCTGCAGCAATTTTGTTGTAAGTGTTTGAAATGAGATTTGGGGGTGTAGAATTTAAAAGACTTTATCAAAAGGAAAGGATTTAAATTTAAAAAATTGTATTTTTTATATTCCTCTTTTATTTGGAAGTCTTATTTACATTGGCCCTCCTATTCTGTAATAGCTGGCATTTATTATGATTTGATATCTGTCTGCAGTGTTTGTGCATGAGAAACTAATGAACAAACAGTTGACAAAGTCATCATGATAAAGAGGTTGATGATGAATTGATTGCCATTACACAGGTATTGTGTGCATTCTACCAGTTGACATTTTGAACTTCTCTCCTAATGCAGGTTGCTTTCTCTCATCGAGGAAACAGATAAAAGTCAGGCATTCCCAATTAAGCCTGGTGAGATCCCATACCTTCTAATTACAGGCTGACTTACTGTGTCTAACTGTAACAGACATTTTGTTAGCAAATTGCTTTGAACACCCAAGTATGCCCAATAAAGCAAAGAGGAAAGTATTAGAATTACTAGCAAAAGTGTTCAATGTGTTGAATTTTACTATTGAATAGTTTATGATAATCTCTTAAAGTCACATCACTTTTTTCCTTTGCATTTCTTTTTAAAGGATGTTATAGTTTGGCCAGTAATAGCAAGACTATGAATTATAAGTGATAGGAAGGGGAAAAAAAAAAAAGGACTCGGAAGATTTGTGAGAATATTGTAGGGGGGAATTCAAGTGTGTAGTGATTTAAAAGTTGTGGGAGGAGATTGATAACATAAATTTCACCAAATTGTGTAATCAGGATTGTTGTAGAGTGGATTGGAGATTGAGTTTCTGTAAATAAGAAAAAAAAGTTGTATTTTACTTTTTGAAACTCTATTCTATTGCAATTTGTTTTTTCTATTTGAATTTTATGTTGATGGTGAGTCAAAGAATTCAAATTTACACCATTGTAATACGATAAAATGGCAAAATGTAAGATTCTGGAATGTGGTTCTTGTAAAGGAATTGAATTCATTTTATTTTTAGACATTTTGCAGACACAAAGTCATTGATAAGTTAGAGAATGGCTGTTGTTTAGCCATCTATTGCACAATGTATCTTTTCTCTTTTTCTACTTTCATTAACTTTTTTTCTTGTAGCATTCTCTTTACCGTTCTTATTAGGATTGGGGGTACCAGATTATTATCTGCTCTAGACATCTTTGGTAGGTTAATATTCATTGAATTCTGACTTTAGAGATGGAGTTAAATTCTTCTTTTTGTTTTTTGATTCTAATCTTGTCTAACAAACTCTTGGAAATAAACCCGAGAGGAGTTCACCAGTATACTCCTTGTTATATACATGCCATCTTTGCTCTACACAACTTTTTGTTTAGATTTAAATTTAACCAACATTCATTGAGAACTAATTCCTTCTCTTTATGTTCTTTAGTTCGTGAGGCAGGCTACATAGCCCTTTATAGTTTATAGGGAATATGGAGTCTGTATAGTTCCTTACAGTTTCTAAGAATATTCATCTGTCTATTCTCACATAACATTGGCTTTATGTATACATAGATGAGTGACAATTCCTACTATGAAGAAGCTTACAATCAAGTTGAAAAGGTAATCATAAACATAAATGACTTATTACTCCATTATGGAAGTTCAAAATAGCCCTAAGCAGAAATTTGAAAAAGATACAATTAAGTTTAAGTACATGTCAAATTTGACACTTGCTTAAATAGAAATACATGGACTCACTTTTAGATATTTGGAAATTTTATCTAAAGTCCTTTGTATTTCAGACTTTCTACATCAGATACTTTATATTAATACTGGAGATAATAATACCTAACTCTTATAAAACATGTGATAACTAATTTTTAAGAAGCTTTTAAGCCTTGGATTTCATTTTATCCTCATTAATTTGATAATCTGCTGAGGTTCTTTTTTGTCATTGATTTGATTACAATTCCTACACAGCAAAGAAGAGAAATGGAATCACACTGTATTAGATTTTGAAGGAAGTATAAAAATAATCTAATCTAATGCCTTTATTTTAAAAATGAAACTGAGGCCAAGGTTAAGTGACTCATCTTAGGTCACATTGCTAGTTACAGCCAAATCCTCTGACATTAAATCAATCATGGTTTCTATCAAATCACACTGCTCATGTCCAATATGGGCTTTTCAAGTCTTTGCCATGGAAGACCCATGGGTTTAGGCATAAATTACCCAGGTTGACTCCCAGTACTATCCCAATGCCGTGCTCACTGCTTTCTTTCTCTTCTTGCCTTCTCTCTGTTTTTTTTTTTCTCTTTATCAGGATATTGTCATTCTATACTAGATAACCATCTATAGAATTTCATCTTTGCTTGCTGGTGTATATGGTGGTTGAAATTATTTGATCTTGATACCATGGTATCAGAGTGTTCTGAATATTTGAATATGAAAATTATCCAATTCTAGAACAGAGACTTATCTAATTCCACATATTTCTCTTATGAAATAGAATTTTTAACACTTAAGTGGGGTCTTCAAGAATTTTTGCTGCTGGAAGGGTATATTAACAATGCCTACATATGAGTACAGATACTAAAACACTTCTGATCTGTGGTTAATCTAATATGGTATTCTTTGTCAGGGACACCAACAGAAGTTTGCCGTATGTCTCATAACCTTCAAAAAAATGTAGGCCAAACTTTTATCACGGTGGGGGGATTGGGGGTCCTCTGTGTTCAGATCTCACATACACAAATGGCCCCAATTTAGGCTTTTAACATTAGTTGTATACCGTCTCAGAGATAAGCTGACAGCACTGAAGTGTTGTTCATCATAAACCTTAGCCTGTTTTCCCCTTGCCAGACTTCAATACTGCCCTATGAGTTTTTAAATCCTAGAATTATGCTGTGACTAGTTCAGTAATATTACATTGAATGGTTTTCTGCTAAACATGTTAATTTGTCAAATTGTTTGCATTTTATATGTATACTATAATTCTGTTTTTTTTAATTGTTAAAAGTACTTAGATTCTCAGTAAGATATGGCACAGGCTGTTTTAAACTGTGTTGATCTATTTATTTTGTTTTTAACTCCTGTTACAGATTTATATGTAAGTTTATCTGAACTGTTTTATTTTGTTTAGATTAAATTCTCATTTGTGCTCTCTAAATGTGTCCTCTGTAGTACAGAGTATAGTGCTACTAGCTATGTTGAGAATATATTATTTGATTTAGAAGTTCCATCCTTTTGCCTTTTTGAGATTCAGTTCCAGTTTTTCAGGATGTGGTGACTGAGTCAGTGATCACCAACATATCCTTTGTGATTCTAGAGAGTTGAGTGATATATCCTCTGTGCTTCTTAGTTATAGAAATGGAATGTTCCAATGCCCCTGACTCTTTAGGTGCCATCCCTGAAAATTTTAAAGTATCATTAGATTTAAAATGTTTTCTGATATTTTTTGATCCACAGCCACAAACATTGTTCCAAAAATTAGCACACGATAGCTGTGGAGGAGAGTATCTTTGTTCATTGTCCTTCTCTTTCATTGTGCAGAAATAAATCAACCTGGCTTTGGATTATGAAAAACAATTTTTAAAAGTTTAAAATTAGCAAAAATCTTATAAGTCTAGTGTTTGAGTTTCAAAGTTGACATAATCACAAAAGTAAGACACGAGTGTTATAAAAAATTCAGATTATGCAAAATATGCAAGATAAAACATCAATTTGTCCTCCATTTCTCAATACAATCTTCATCACCAGTAACTTGGTGGGTACCTTTGCACATTTTTTTAATGTTGTCATGCAGTTGCTAGTTAGGTCTTACAAGTTATACTTATTTGAAAATGGTCATAATGAAATGTTGAATAAGGCAAGATTTCATTGCTTACTCTTAAGTAACTTATATTCTGTAGTTGCTTCCTCCTACACATTCCTTGAAATCACTGACTACAGTGTCAATGATGGAAGCCTTTTAATGTAGTAGAAATAGCCCCAAATGCTACAACAACAATCCGGAATTTTGGCATGTACTAGTCTCACTAATGATGAGATTGAGTAAATCATTGATTTCCTTTTTCTCATTTCTAAGATGTCTTTCATTGTTATAATTCTATTAATTTAATTCTCTTACCAAATAAAGAAGATTTATATATGGATTTTCTTTTATGAAGAAAATAAAGTACTTTATAAATAATGAAGAATGAGAAATTTAGAATATTATTACCTAAGGAATCACATAACAAAAATAAACCTGAGTAATTTATAATAGGAAGAAGAGTTCAGTATTGACTATACTTTGGGATAAAGTAGATAGCTTTATATTATGACCTAATGTAATACCTAGACTTATTACACTATAATCTTAGTTTTTAATATACTTTAGATTTTCTTTAAAGAAAAATTTGAAACGGGAGAATAAAACATAGTTGGCAAAATTTCATTATGAAAGAATTGATTTTGACTATATTTCTGTTTGTATCGTGACTCTATAAAGCCATTATATAAATTCTACAGGACCGTAAGATAATAAATTCAAGTTATATTAATAATTTAAAGTTACAAATATAATTAATGTAAAGTTTCAGTCTACTTTATATTGCTAGTGTTGGAAAATGAAACGAAGAAGCAGAAATCTGACCTCCACAAATCTGAGGTCAAGTGGATATGTGTAAAGAATTTTAGGTGGTGGAAAAGACAGGTATCTTTTATCTAGTAAGCAGACTTCCCCATCAGTATTTTATGAAATGTGATGATGTAAACTATATTATTTACTCCCAAATATATTCAGAATTTACACTATTCTTCATTAAAGGCAACTATCAAATTTGATGTCTTTCAGGGTTGTCATAGAACATTCACTGACGATGTATTTTTTGGATATTAAGACTGGGTATAGGCTAATAGAAACATAAATGACTGCATGATGTATGGCATAGCATTCTGCCTTTATGAATAGAACAGCCTTAGAGAGTTGGGTTTTATTCTCCCTTCTGTTGCACTGCAGTACAACTGGAGTTATACAACTGTAGTAGTTGATACCCTCCTTGGGTTTTCCTTAACCAGTTTAAGGCAGAAAAGAAAAATAGGCATTTAGATACCAGCTGGAGACACTCTTTTTTTCAGTGTTGGCTTACTGCAATACAGTTCTGATGTTAATCACCCACAGTTAGCATCAGACACCACAGGTTTAAGGGCTTGGTCCCCGATAAGATTGCCCTCACTTCAGATGCCAGGTGAAAATATGGGGATCCCCAGGCCAGCTGCACATCTGACCAACTGGCTACAAATCCAGAGGATTCCCACAACCCCATCCCCCAACTGCCCTCCGAGATTCAATAATTCACTAGAATAACTCACAGAATTCATATGATTATTGTTTTATTACTAAGGATACAAATCAGGACCAGTCAAATGTAGAGACACTTAGGGCTGGCTCTGGGAGGATCTTGAATGCAGAACTTTCATGCTCTCTCCCTATGGGAGTATTGGGTGTCAAATTCCTGCACATCAGTGCATTCACCAACCTGGAAGGTCCCTCAGGCTTCAGTGCCCAGAGTTTTTATTGGAGTTGCATCATCGAGAGGCATGCCTAATTGGATCCTTTTCAACATAACTGAATTCAGTCGTCAATCTCCAGATGTTGAGAGGGCAGGCTGGCATCATAGATCAAAACCCCAATCCTCTAAGAGTATGGTTAGCCTGCAAGCTGTCTAGGGTTCTACCATGAGTTACATACTTATCATAAACTCAGGTATGAGACAAAAAGCTCCTGCAAATCAAAGACATTCCTTTTTCTCAGGAAGTTCTAAGAATCTAGAGTCTCCTTCCTAGGAACAAGGACAAAGGCCAGTCAGATTCATGATTATATAACAAGTAGTATGCTCCAAAGCCCTCTCTCTTTCTTTCTTTCTTTCTTTCTTTCTTTCTTTCTTTCTTTCTTTCTTTCTTTCTTTCTTTTTTTTTTTAACTTTTTGAGTATGGTTGACATACTCAATGTTAGTTTCAGGTGTACAAACATAGTGATTGGCAAAAAAAACAATTAAAAAACAAAGAAAAAAATCTCTTTTTATGGCTGCATGATATTCCTGTGTGCGTGTTTATGTATTACACCTTCTTTATCCATCCATTCATCTATTGATGGACACTTGGGTTGCTTCCATGTTTTGTTTATTATATATAATGCAAAGCCCTTTCTTTAAAACATTAGTACAGATCTTCCTCAACTTCCAATGGGGTTATGTCTTAATAAACCCATCACAAATTGAAGATAACTAAGTAAAAAAAATACCTAACTTATCTAATATAATATACCTCACTTCCTGAGCATCCTAGCTTAGCCTTGCTTACCTTAAGTGTGCTCAGGACACTTACATTAGCTTACAGTTGGGCAAAATCAAATAACACAAAACCTATTTTATACTGAAGTATTGAATATCTCATGTTATTTACTGAATACTGTACTGAAAGTGAAGAACAGAATGGTTGTTTGGGCACAGAATGGTTATAAGTGTATTGATTGTTTACCCTTGTGATTGCATGGCTGAGTGGGAGCTGCAGCTTTTGCCACTAACCAGCATCATGAGAATATCATTACCTCTGGAAAATATTGAAAGAGGAGGTTTGGTTTCTACTGAATGTGTATCACTTTTACACCATTGTAAGGTCAAACAATCCTAAATTGAGCCATCCTAAACTAGGGATTATTATTTCAACTATGTTTGTACCATAAACTAGTTATAAAGTCAGACATTCTGGTTGTTTTCTTCCAGGACATCTCAAGTATATAACTTCCCTCTATCCTAATCCATTTTTTCCCACTCATAGTCTGGTTCAAGTGTGAAATAATGTTCTACTATTGATGACTTTTTTTTCTGAGGAAATTGTGTGAATCAATATGAGTTTCTAGGCAAGGTCTAAAGGACTGAGGCTGAGAACAACTTCACATTTTAATAAATATTAAAAATGCCTGGGATGCCTGGGTGGCTCAGTCAGTTAAGCGGCCAGCTTTGGTGCAGGTCACGATCTTGCAGTTCATGGCTCAAGCCCTGTGTAGGGCTCTGTGCTGACAGCTCAGAGCCTGGAGTCTGCTTCAGATCCTATGTCTCCCTCTCTCTCTGCCTCTCCCCCCTCACACAGTGTCTCTGTCTCTGAAAAAAGAATAAACATTAAAAAATTTTAAAAAATATGTTAAAAATATCTGTTCTTGCTGGTCCCATGCTTCTCTCTCTTTATTTTTAATGTTTTTATTTTATTTTTGAGAGAGAGAGAGAGAGAGAGAGCGCGAGTGAGCAGGGGAGGGTCAGAGAGAGAGGGAGACACAGAATCTGAAGACAGGCTCCAGGCTCTGAGATAGCTGTCAGCACAGAGCCCGACGTGGGGCTTGAACCCACGAACTGTGAGATCATGACCTGAGCCGAAGCTGGACGCTCAACCAACTGAGCCACCCAGGCGTCCCTATGCTTCTCTTAATATTCAATGACTTCAAATGCATAATTGTTGTAATGGCTACTGTAAATCATGGCAAAAAGTCCATGGTCAGAGTGGATCTGATTTGGCTTTACCTATGCATGTGTTCTTATAACAAGAGAGGTGTGGAAATAGACTCATCACTTTCATTTTAAAAGTACATCAGAGGAACAGACTGATAAAATCAAATTGTTATTTAAGTTTGGTCTCAGCACTACTAATGTGACCTGTTGTATAAAGCAACATTAAAAAATTACCAATAGGGGCACCTGGGTGGCTCAGTTAGTTAAGTGTCCAACTCTTGATTTTGGTTCAGGTCATGATCTCATTGTTGTGAGATCTCTCTTAAGATTCTCTCTCTTCTTATCCTTCTACCTCTTCCCTGCTCATTCTCTCTTTCTTTCTCTCCCTCTCAAAAACAACATTACTAACAAATTTGGCTATTGAGTTAGTTCTGGTTGGGTTCCATGATGTGATTCATTTCATTAAATTTTGTTGCCTCATGGTTAGAGTTATTATTGTTCCCTTTTCAGGGAAACTTGAAAGAGGAAACACTGGAGAAATACCTAGAAGTCCTAATTTCTCATGGAATTTTTTAACCTTAATGGAACCAAAGATTTAAAAATATATAGAAATCATTTTCTAGTTTTGGAAAACCATTTTCTAACTCAACACCATGTGTTTCCTCTTGGTGATGGTTGGATGGCAATCATGTATGCTTTTATGGTTTGTGGAGTTTTTAGAAGTCTGAAATATGCCACATGCTGAGTGTTAAACTAGATGAAAATATGTCAGCCTCGATGTTAGGCCCAGGGGTCTTAAATGTACTGATGATGAGAAGCCTTACAGATCAGGCAATAAATAGTAGGTATTATTACTACTATTATTCATGCAGGGTTGGTTAGGAGAGTAAGACAAAGAGAGATACTGTATATTGAAATGATTTATTTGTTGCTAATAACCAGCATCATATCTGTTGTTTTAGAATCATGGTTTATTTTGGGCAAGAAATTCTAATGAATCTTCAAGAAAAAAAAGAGCCTAGAGAAAAAAACATAGTTATCTCAAGGTTTGAGAATTGACTGATTTTTAATATTCACTTTGTGTTGTGGGCAAGAAATTAATATTTAGTTTGGAAAATGAGACTAAATATAGCAATTTGGGGGGAAGTACAGAACTGCATTTATTTTGTGTTTGGCGGCTATATTACTCAACACTGTGAGCATATTTTTTTTTTTGTAAGAAAATGAATGTTTCTTTTGTGGGAGGGTGCCATTTTATGTGATGTTGAAATTACTCCCCTACAAACTGTATTTTATCTTGGGAAGTGATTGGTGTCAAAAGTATTGCTTGTATCAAGATATATGTACAGAGTGGCAGTGGCTCAGTAATATATAGTGCCCTGATGGTTTATGTTGATGGTGTACTGGCACAATTTACATCAGCCATTCTTTTTTACCTTGAACTGTAAGGTGCAATAGCTTCTGGATTTATATTTGTAAGACTTTTAACCATTTAAGGAGTTATTTTTAACCAATTTGCACATATTTATGATATTCTAGTTCTATCTGAGTTGCAAATAAATACAAAACAGCACTGCCTGTAAGGACATGAATGGGTAGGGAGCTCTTTGACAAGCAACACGGTTGATGCAACAACAACTATTATTATTATTTTTAACAGTGTACACTTAAAAGGGTGCCCTTTTGAAGTAGATTGGTAGCGTCAATAAGCACCTGGCTTCTGGAGTCAGACTGCCCAGGTCTGAATCCCAGATCTTTTACCAACCATGTGACCTTGGCCAAGTTGTTTTACCTTTCTGTGCCTTAGTTTCCTAATTTTTAAAATGGAGAAAAGAATGGAAGGAATGTTTTGAGGATTATATGAGAGAATATACAAAAATACATAGGATGATAAACAATTGCTTTAATGATGATGCTTAACAGCATCTATAGTCCTTACAGCAACTCTGACCAGTTATTTTTCTCTCCAAATTATAGATATGGAACTGAGCCTCAGAGAAGTTAAATGACTTGCCTTGAACACAGAGATTGAAAGTTAGGGGTGTTGCCTTTGATTCTCCTATTCATTTCACTAGGTTTTGTTGCTTCCAGGTTATTATTCCTTTTTTAGGGAAACTTTACCAAGGGAATACTGTAGGGATATTAAAGTTCTAATTTTTCATGGAATATTTTTTAATGGTAGTGGAACCAAGTATCATTCAGTATGCAGAAAGAAACCATTATCCAGACTACAAATACGTTTTTGGGGGGAGAGAGGATTAATATTATCACTGAGTCATAAGTGTAAAATTTATGTAGTTGGGTTAAATTGGGATTTATTTATCATTCAGAGAAAGTTAGAGGAACTTTTTGAGCATGGATGTTGCACACAAATGGTCACACACTCCCTAGAGCCAATTTAAATTACATGCACATTGACTATCCAATCTGAGTACCAACCCTGGTAAATCTTACTTTAAGCTTCTATTAATATAAATACCTACTTTGCTTAATGAAATAACTTTTGGATTTTGTGAAAAAAGTATATCTCTCTTTCGAAATATTCCTCATATTCTCAAAATCTTTAGTGGCAAAAGCTGTTGAAATGTGAGCACTGCGCCTTGCATAATTGTGCCCTTCTTGCCATCTGGTTGAATCTATGTGTACTGTAGAGAGCTGGTAGTTTGTTGAATGATTTTGTCAAGACTATCTTCTGTATACCCTTTGCTGTTCTTAAACTTTTTAGAACCACCCCCACTTGGAGCTTTCAAAGCAGTGTTAACTTTGGTATTTTCCTGCCATCTAATCTCCATATAGCTGCAGTTTGACATGTTTGAACATAATGTCAACACTAGTAGACTGTACAAGCTCTGTGATATCAGAGAGGCAGGACATAATGAGATTTTCCCAATACTTAAAATACCCCTGTTTTGGTATGGGGGTAAAACCCAATGAAATTAAAAGATTTGGGTAAAGAGGCACCTGGGTGGCTTAGTCGGTTAAGCATCCAACTCTTGATTTCAGCTCAGGTCATGATCTCACAGTTTGTGGGACAATCCCCTGCATTGGGCTCTGTACTGACAGTGTGGGGCCTGCTTGGGATTCTCTCTCCCTATCTCCTGTTCATGCTCTCTCTGTATCTCTCAAAATAAATAATAAACTGAAAAAAAAAGAATTGGTAGAATATTTATGGTTTTTTATTTTTATTTTAATTTTTTAATTTAAATTTTAGTTAATATACAGTACAATATTGGTTTCAGAAGTAGAAATCAGTGATTCATCACTTAAATATAATATCCAGTGCTTATTACAGCAAGTGATAACCCATTATCCATCTAGGCCATCTCCCACCCACCTCCCTCCATCAACCCTCAGTTTGTTCTCTATCATTAAAGGCCTCTTGTAGTTTGTTTCTCTTTCTTCTCTCCCCTACCCCTTCTCATATGTTCATTTGGTTTGTTTCTTAAATTCCACATGAGTGAAATTATATGGTATTTGTCTTTCTCTGATTGACTTTGCTTAGCATAATACATTCCAGCTCCATCCATGTCCTTGCAAATGGCAAGATTTCATTCTTTTTGATGGCTGAATAATATTCCACTGTATAATATATGCCATATTTTCTTTATCTGTGCATCAGTCAATGGACATTTGGGCTGTCTCCATAGTTTGGCTATTGTTGATAATGCTGCTATAAACATTTGGGTGCATGTACCCCTTCAAATCTGTATTTTTGTATCCTTTGGGTAAATACCTAATAGTGCAATTGCTGAATTGTAGGGTGGTTCTATTTTTAGGTTGGTTTTTAAATTTTTTTTTTTTGAGGAAACTTTATTCTGTTTTCCACGGTGGCTGTACCAGTTTGCATTCTCATCAGCAGTGCAAGAGGATCCCCTTTCTTCACATCTTTGTGAATACCTGTTCTTGTGTTAATTTTAGCCATTTTGACAAGTGTGAGGTGGTATCTCATCATGGTTTTGATTTGTATTTCCCTAATGATGAGTGATGTTGGACATCTTTTCATGTGTCTGCTAGCCATCTGGATGTCTTCTTTGGAAAAGTGCCAATGCTTATGTTTATATTTGAGAGAATTAGGTTAAGTTTTGATCTTATCATGTGTATTACTTAGTTTGGCAATGGTCTCTCCCACTCACCCCAATACCTGATCCAGTGTCCTGGGAATAATCCCCCACTCATCACTATTTCCACACACTCTTTCAATGATTGGATCCTATCTTACTACTCTGAATCTTAAATTGTCCTTTTCCTCATTGCCTTTGTTGTTTCACTTTTTACAAATTTGGAACTGCAATGCTTTTCTCTTTTTATGAATAAGCATTTCTCATATTAAATATCTTTCAAAACATGATTTTTGTGTCTGTGTGCTACTTTATTATATGGTTCTACTTAATTAAAAATTTCCTTTATTTTTGTTTAGTTATTTTCCCTTTTCTCATTTAGTTTTTTTAAGTGATGTTTCTATGAAAATTATTTAGAAGCATATCATGAGCTAGATTTCTAGAACTACAATTTCTGGCCACAAGTTCTCAGTATATTTTAAAGGCTCTAGAAACATAAAGGCATATTTCTTTTTTCAGAAAGATTACGAATTTATTCTCCCATAGTAGTATGATAGTATCTGTCTCATGAGAACTTTATTATTATCTAAAACAATGTTGTCAATTCAGTACATAAAAAATGTTATGATCTTATTTTAGCATTTTTTAATGTTTATTTTTGAGAGAGAGTGTGAGCAGGGGAGGGGAAGAGAGAGGAAGACTGAAGATCCAAAGTGGGCTATGCGCTGACAGTAGAGAACCTGATGCGAGCCCAAATGAACTGAACCGTGAAATCATGACCTGAGCCAAAACCGCAGGCTCAACCTACCGAGCCACCCAGGCACCCCTAGTTAGAATTTTTGAATGCTAGTTAGGTATAGCAATTTTTTTGTTTGTGTGTGACTTGCATCCCTGATTTTTATAGTTTGTAATGTTTGAATAGACATTTTACATATTAAAATAGTAAAATCTGTTTTTCCATCATTACAAAAATTTTTAATGTTTATTCATTTTTGAGAGAGAGAAAAAGAGTGACAGAGAGACAGAGAGACAGAGCGTGGTGGAGCAGGGACAGAGAGCGAGGGAGACACAGAATCTGAAGCAGGCTCCAGGCTCTGAGCTGTCAGCACAGAGCTTGACGGGAGACTTGAACTCATGAGCTGTAAGAACATGACCTAAGCTAAAGTCAGAAGCTTAACTGACTGAGCCACCCATGTGCCCCTTCCATCAGTTTTTCACTGGTTTTATACTGATAAAATACTTTTATAAGCTGAATATTTATTTCTATTTTATTTCTGTTTTATAATATTTAAAAAATGTTTAACTCTTTAATTCATCCAAAATACCTCTTGGTGTACTTTGTAAAATGAGTTTCCAATTTAATTTTTTCCAAATATGTAATATTTTTTCTTTAATTATTTAGTGTTCTCTTTACTGTATATGGTATATGCTATAGTCTGTTTTATGGCCATCTAATTAGTTCCATTGATCTGTATGTTGCTTTTTGTACAAGTTCTCAATTTGTTTTAAATACTAAAGCTTTTTTCATTTTCTTTAAAGATGCCATTTATAATTTTTTTTCTTTGAGAGAGAAAGAGAGGGTAAGTGGGGGAGAGGGCAGAGGGAGATAGAGCAGGCTTCATGTTCAGCTTGGAACCCCACATGGAGTTCAGTTTCACTAACATCATGACCTGAGCTGAACTCAAGTGTTGGAAGCCCAACCCACTGAGTCACCCAGGTGCACCTAAATACTGAACCTTTAAATTACATTTTGATATTTAATGGAGTGAGTGACCCTTCGTTATTCTCCTCATTTTTCAGAATACCTTTTGTATTTGTGTTTAAGGAATTTTGGAATAATTTTTATCATTTTTTCCCCAAAATGTCCCACTGGAAAGAACTGATGCATTTATCTCTTTATTTAATTAGATCTTATTTTACATTTTCAGTAAAGTTATCTAGTTTTAGTCTTATAAGTTCCATACATGTTTTTGTCATAATTATTTTAGGCATTTTATATTCTTGATCGCTACTCTGAATGGAATATGTTTTCATGATACTTTTTGAGCTCAACTTACTGGTATTCATCTTTTAAATAGTTTTGTTTTTAATAGTTCCCACTGTTAACTTGAGCACCAGAGGGAGCTGTGGTGTAGTGGAAACAGACCTTGCTGTGGGAAGGCCTGAGTCTGAGTCCTGGACCTGTGAATTATTGTTTCCAGCGTAGCCTTGGCCAAAACTTCCATAAAATGGGAGAATTCCTCCCATTTTTCACAGTGCATTGAGAAAATTCATTGAGACGTGTTAATGTACATGAGCCCCTTGGCAGATGCTCCAGAGAGAGTTTGAGAACCCTTGGGAGGCAAGTAGATACTCACATTATATAATGGGGGCAGGTAATTACTTTACCTAGGTGTGAGGCAGTGCTTAATGGGAAATATGGTCTTATCCTGAGATGGGGCAGAAAAGAAAAATCATTAGCAACATTTTTAGGATTTGATAATAAAGTCACCATCAGCTTCTGATTTTTTATATGTTATAAATTATCACATGACTTGAGAGGGTAGATTATTAGGATGGCAGCTGGTGTTGTAGAACAATTAGTGATCTTGAAGCCAGGGACCATGGGTTCTAGTCCCCACTGTATCACTTTGTAGGGTGATCTTGAGTAGTTCAGTCTTTGGGACCTCAGTTTACTAATATGTAAAACAGAGAGGTTCAAGTATGAGTCAAGACAGTACAGATTTTTGCAAATTAAATTATGGTGCTAAATTGATTTATTACACATGTGCTTGATGGTTCTCTAGATTGGTTTCTAGTGGCTTGGTGTAGATATATGATGCCTGATTTGGGTGAGTTTCCTGCATTCTCTAAAGTTATCATCATAGATCAAAAATCGTGGATCTTCCAGGAAAGCTTTTTTTTTTAAATAAAACTAGAGCAAAATCCTACAGTGTTTTTGATTCGAATATATTTTTAAAAAATCATCAAACTATTCATGTCTTGTAGACTGTTAAAGTGTTGACAGACTCTTAACTAGAGCCTTGGGAGGAGCAATGCTGTAATCCAATGAATAATATCCACAAATCCGGGATCATGTTGGATATTATCACTCATTACCATTGTGAGAAAAGGATGATTAAACTAATAGTTACTGGGAGACATTTCTGGTGACAGGAGGCAATGATGAAAATAAACTGACTTCAATATACATTTAGAATCGGGAATAATGGGACGTGGCAGGAAGCCAATAAATGAACATGGCCCTCCGCTCTAATCAATGAATTACTTTCACCTCTCTCTCCCTCCTCTTGAGAGCAGCACGGGACCCTTAATGAAAAATCAATAGCCCTCTGTAATTCAAAACTGGAATCAGCCATTTGACCTGCCTTTTCTTTCTTTCTTTCTTTCTTTTTTTCTTCCTCAGAGAATATCTCAGCTCAAGATAGAGTTTAGTTATAAGCAGTAGTTCTTTAAAAAGCCTACAGAAGAAATCTAACATCAGTCCACAATTTATGCCTGCTATGGGCAGGGCTCTTCTTTTTTGGCATCTCAAGAAGAGTTGGGCTTTAGATTTACTCCCTCCCCTTCCTCCACCCCATGCAGAACTCCTCCTTTGAATCCCCTAAAAATTGCATAAAAATTATATGCAACAATCATTTGTTTTCTTGATGGTTCTTATGGCAGTTACAGCTACCAGTGCTGCACGTTTTAAAACATAGGTTTCCAGTTCTGGATGCTATCTTTAGACCCATCTTGGACTGAATGGGAATCAATTTTTCTAGCAGCACTCTCTGAGTACCTTCTCTAGCATCTGTTATCTGTTACATCTGCGCTCACAACAAGTCAGGGCCCACAAGCCCTTGACCTAAAAGCAAGTAGGACAGACTAAAAGGAAACTGGGATGTAGGTTTTAAAACTGTGTTTTCTTTTATTTCAAATCTGTCACAATATAGGACAGAGGTCCTCTGGGTCTCTACTAGCCCATATGCAATGATATGTTGGTAAATCTTCAACAACTGGCTCTCTTATTGGGGACAGCCCTTCTTTGTAGGATTTGCTAATTTCCTTGATATATATACTCCCACCATGGCTGATTTCAAGCTATCAGTGTGATTGTTCTTGAACATGGGGCTGGGGGGAGATGCACACAATGAGCTCAGTTTGACAGCTGGTGTGAGCTGGTTATACTACACCCCTACCACTATAAGGCACTTTTGAACAAATTAGAAAACAGTATCCCCTCTGGGTGGATACAACATGGGCTAGTGAATAGGATAGAAGATGGATTCAATTCCCACTTCACCCCTTGACCAAGCATGATTGTGTAATACAACAACCTGTATATCCATGTGTGAGCTCTGGGAGTTCTTAGCTTGAGGTCTGCAAACCCTGATGGGCCCCTTGATGGGCATCAGAGAATTTGTAACCTCCTATACAGTCCGTTGTGTGTGTGTGTGTGTGTGTGTGTGTGTTTGTGTGTGTGTGTGTGTTTGTGCGTGTCTGTGTATGAATGGGTTTTTTTTTTATCTGGGGAGAAGATCCCCAGATTTTTATTAGATTTTCAAGAGTACCTAATCCAAAAATTAAATCCTTGAAAATTCTAATTACATTGGCATGAATCTAGGGGTTTTGGAGCTACTTTTAAATGTAATTTTGTGGGCTATGGAGCCATAAGACCTAGTGAGAGTCCTGACTTTGCAGCTTTCTAGAAATTAAGACAGCATAATTTGGCAATATGGAGGCAAACTGGTATTGTGATAGGCCTGTGCACTTTTGAATACCTCATAGATACATGCAATATTCACATTCTGTACAATGATGTAGCCAAGAGGCAGCAGAATTTGGTTTTTCTGCATTTACCACATGCCAATATCAACAACAGACATTAAGAAAATAGGAGAATATTTCTCTCTTTCTGTCCTTTGTAAGTGACACAGCACTTCAAGAACCATTGATTCCTTTTCTGACTTTCCCCCGGGGTGGAGCTTATACTGGATATATGATCATTTTGCTCAGACTCATCTTGCACAATTTCTAGCATTTGGAATGTGTTTCTCATGGCAGCATCTAATACCTGTGGCTACTGTTCGAGGGCAAGGAGTGATAAAGGGAAGACACTGATCTCCATTTGTGGTTGAGACTGTGTAATCCAGAGTTACAATTTAAGAGTATCACATATACAGAGGTTTAAAAGCAATGCATTTCTGGAGTGCTTCATATTTTCAGTTAATTACCCAATAGTGAGGCCCATAGGGCAGGTCTCTTTATGACTATTTTGTAGTGATTCAGGAACTGAGATTCACACAGCTTGAGAAAATACCCCAGGGAACTGAGAATTAGAAGCAGCCTCAGGCCTCAAACTCAAATCTCAAATCTTGTCTGTTGCTCTTTGCACTACTCCAGTTGTTGAGCTATTATCACACTCTTAATTGTTCTAAGGGTTGAAGATCCCAGTCTAGCCATTGATATGCTGACTGTAAATCTTAGGATTGCTCATTGGAATGTTGTTATTTTAATATTCCTGATGACATTTCTTAAGGTAACATCTATGAGCAAGGACTTTGAAGCCACACAAACCTGGGGTAGAATCCTGGTTCTGCCTTTTATTGGTTCTGCAACTAGTCTGAGTCTCAGTTTTCTTTTCTGCATAATGAGGACTATAGAACTTCCCTCAGGATCATTGTGAAGATTAATGTACATAAAATACTTAGATTATGCCTGAAAAGCAAATAGTAAGCATTCACTAAATGGTAACTCTGGTAATTATTAATACTGCATTCAATATTCTGATTCACTTACCACAATGAAAAACAACACTATTCTAGATGTTCAAGGTCATAATTTATTGGAAAGCATTATATGACAAACCTTATTTGAAAACAGCAATAAAGATATGCATAGAAGATTCCAAATAGAACCACATGCCCCATCAAGCTTTGTTTCTTTTCTCTAAACACCAGAGGAGGCTACTCAAAGGAGCCTAATGTAACAAAGACAATAAAGAAAGAAAGAAAAGAAAATAGAACAAACCCTCAGGTCCTTCAAACCACAAAACTCTGAGACATCTACACTAAGGTTTCTGATGGCCTTCATTTCCAGCTCTGCCTACGTCCAAAAAACAGTAATTGACGTCTCTGCTTATTTTTGTGGACTACTCCTCCAAGCTTTCACTGAGTGATTTATCATTATATGGTATTTCTGTTCCCAGATAGTCCATATTACTGCTGAGTTAAAAGTACTTTCTCTCATCACAATCATCCTGTTGCTACAGTGATAATCTATTCTTCTTATCTTCTGCATTTTTTCTCATAAATGCGTGGAAGGTTTCTCCTCTGCTGGACAGTTCCCTTCTGCTTCTGTGTCCCTGCTTCTGCTGTGTTGTCTGTTTGCTGAATGTCTTGGGTTGCTGGCAAGAAGGCAGGCTCCATTCCTTGGCATGAAACTAAGCACACTCACCGTTGCCAAGTGACCATGCATCACTACGCTTGTATTTTAGGTTTCCGGGTGTCTTATCCCTTGACATCTTCTTAAGTCCAAGCAGGGAGGAGCAGTGTTTGAAATGCTCAGGATGCTGGGGCAGATGGATGTATTCCTGGAAGGGAGGCCCTGAGAGCTGGCACAGACAGACTGAATCTGCAGTCATTTCTCCTCCATCAAGGTCATAGTGGGGTTCAGTTGGCATCAAACCCCTTTTTTCTCCTTTCTTCCAAAAAAACCTGTTCCAGTTGTCGAAAAGACGTCCTTTAATTCCTCAAGAGCATTTCCCAGATTTCCTCACTGCATTATAAAGGCAAACGTAGCCCCCACTTTTTTTTATTATTTTTTTTTATTTTTGGCTCATTTTTTAAAAGCTTTCTTATTTCCCACTCCATTCCTCAGTTCATCTCTATATCCCTCCTGCTCTCTTTCTTTCTTTCTCTTTCTTGCTCTCTTTCTAGAGTTATGTTTATTTGTAAATTTTAGTTTCAGAGCATGAACTTTAGAGCCAGACAGATTTGTTTTGAATTCCAGCTTTACCACTTACTAGCTCTATATGGCTAGTTATTTAACCTCTCTGTGACTCAGTTTGCTCATCTGTAAAATCTGGATAATAATAAAACTTAATTTATAGGATATTCTGATGATTAAATAAGTTAATGTATGTGTGACTGTCACATAGTGGGCCATAAGTTTTGGCTGTTACTTTATTTATTTATTTATTTATTTATTATTTTATAATCCAGATTTATGCCACATTGACCAGAGACATTTTATGGTGTACTATGATGACTTTTAAACTTAGAAATGAGAAATATAAATACACAAATAAATGCATTTTAAAAATTTCTGTGAGCATTCACTCTATAAAGAAAAATATGAGAAATATTTAAAGAAAAAGGCATTTGCCAGAACATACTTTGGTGTTGGCATTTTTAGGAGCAAGAAAACACAATTATCCAACCCTGAATACTGTTGGCTTTGATTGAGTGCAACCAAATTAAAATACGTAGGTAACTAAATACAACCGTAGGTTTTCAGAGCAATCTGCTTTATGTATTTTTTGGGTTTCAGTCCCAGCTGTTACATGTATATTTAGTTAAATAATGTAGCTATATAAGAATAAGTGTTACGCCTATTTTTAAATACACATTGTTTTAATTGACTGCATATCTATATTTTATTTTAGTCTGTGTAGAAAGTACTCCGACTCAAGGCTCATTCTGCATGGCTATTTGCAGGACATGTGAGTACCTGGATGCCAGAAAGCACATTTTCTCTTGGGCTTTCTCCCAAGACAAAGGCTTGGTAAGATCTTGGACTCAGTTGTTCTAATGATGTAGTTGTATTTTTTTTTCTTTTTATGTACCATCATGTAGCTCTTCTTGGAGTTATAACTGAGAGAGCTCTTTTGCATTCCAGGCAGTGGCTTCCCATGCTTTATAAACATTGTTTGATGATATTTCTCTGCCAGTAATCTCTTAATTCATCAGTGTCCTGTCTGTAAAATTAAAATAGTATACCTACACTACCTGGCTCAACAAAATTTGTTAAGGCATGACAAACCATCTGTAATATGTCTTAAAAAAATTTAAGGATTGTCGTTTTCAGAGGATACTTCCATTACTGTTGGTTACTATACATAGATTTCTAGGTAGGGTCCATTTTTGTTGAATGCTGAGAGAAATGAATATTTAGATTCAAAATCAAATTATCAAGTGGAATATAAACAGAGAAAACATCAAAGTGTATTTTTAATACTTTGGCATTTTCACATGAGTTCTTGCCAATCAGTTTCCTTTTTATGGCTATAAGCTGATTTTCCTCCCCTGTTAAGAACAAATGCCCTTTATTTTAATCAGTTTCTACTTGCTGACAGCTTTCTTTTTATATGAATTTCAAGTGCACTATATTATGTGGAGTTCCTGTTTGCCAAACTGTGCCCACGTAAAATCATATTGGTCCTGTCAACTGATAGACATAACTTACAAAAAGAAACTCTGGTTTGGAAGGCTCAAAAACTGAAAGTTGGCTATCAGTAAGATTCTATTTGCTTCCAAATCTGAATTCTGTTTTTGATGGAAGAATTAAGGATACGATTCTGTTAAAAAAATTTTTTTATGGGTATCAAAACATACACTGCATGCTTCATTAACATTCTGCTCCAAAGATAAATTCCCAATGCCATTTGAGAACTGGGACCGGAGAAGGAGAGAAGACTAGATGGCACTGGACATGGATATCAAGTGGAACAATTAAACCACCTGGAGAACTATAGACATGGAAATGGGACAGGGGGTCTTTCATTGCCAGTTTGCTGATTAAAATCTGGGCTGAGTCAGAAGTGATCACAAGCCATTAGCATCCTACCCTTGGCCAAGGGCCTACTGAGAATAAAATAAGTATAAAATGGGCTTGTTCAGCTCCCCCGGGCCTCAGCCCATTCAGATATTTCTCAATGCTATACTCATTAATAACGTCTTTGGAGATAGAAACTTAAGGGAACTGAGTTCTGATCATCCCCTTTAATTCTGAATGAACTAAGTTGGCAGGGTGAGCCCTGACTCTTGCTCCTATTGACAGTCACATAAATGGAGGGTCCCAATGTCTAGACTTGTCAATCCATCACCCTGCTGAGCACCGTAAAACAAACAGTGATGTACTTAGCAAGGCTGTTGACCTTTTGTGAACTAGAATGACAATGTGTTTGCAATTGGAGGGTGAGGTCTGGTGAAAAGGAGTAATAAAGATCTCATTAATATACCAGATTTGGGTAGCAATTGCAGTGTGTGTAACGGAGACAAAGGGAGGGGAACCAGCCTATGTTGGAATCTCAGAGAGTTGGACCTGTTAAATGGTTGTAAGAACATTGCCTGTTCTGCTTGCATGAATACATTGGGTTACTTGTGTGTGATATCCACACATACACATACATATGTGTACTCTGTAAAATAAAATACTGTGCTATGACATGGGTGCAGTTGCACAAGTGTGACTACAAAGTATGAACAAAAGTCTCATCCTTTTTGTGATCTTACCTTACCTTATCTTACCACTCCTGTCTGAGTGGAGATTTTGGTATTCGAAGGGCTAGTCAGTGGAATGGAAAGAGCTCTATACTGGTCAGCAGAGGACTTTTCTTTCAGACTTAGCTGTCCCACCCAGAAAACTGTGTGATAGGAGGAAGTTTCTTAACCTCTTTGTGCTTCCTTTGCTTGTAGGCAAATCAGGAGGTTAAGTACATGATCTCTGGCCCTCCTTTCTAAAATTCTGTGCTTCCCAAATCATTGTTATGGTGGTGATGCTGGTGAGAATCTTTACCTTGGTTTTTACTGAATTGGTATAATTTCCGATAGCCTTTCTTTGTCTTTTCCCTCCCAGGAAATCCTCTCACATTTTGCTCCTTTGAGGTTTTTTTCTTTTTTTCTCCCAAGAAAGGAACAAGTGAGGAAAGTGATAGAAAGAGGCAAGAGAGAAGCAGAGCACTGGCCAGGATGCCAAGCTGGCATTCTGCATACCCAGCCGGCGCTCTGCCCTGCTGTGCCCTCCTGGCAGCTGGACAGGCGCACCTTTCAACCTGGGTGAATGCTGTACGTCACAGTCGGAGACTAGCTCAGGATTATAGCTTCACTTTATTTGTTAAACAAAAGGAAATAATTAAAGCAGCTATAAAAAAAATTCCCTCCAGAGCCTGTACTTGATCTGCACACTGGCTTGGTTTATTAATTGATACAGATTTCTGGTTCAGTTCACCTTGTGCCCGTTGTTGCACAATGATCTGTGTGGTCAGGATCTGTGACTGCAGTGGTCTGGGGGGCACAGGGGGGCTGCCCACCACATGAGGTATGGCTCCTCTTCCTGAGAAAGTCAGTCACTGTGGCTGAAGACATGGATTCAGATATTCAGGGCACGCAGGAGAGAGCAGGGGAGGAAGCCAGTGTCGCTGATCTCACCTAATGTTCCTCTCTTGCCCTCCTTCTTCTTCATGTTCATGTTTTCCTGGTCCATTTTATTCCCCCTTTTTCTTCTCCCCCATTCCCTTAAGTAGAGGTGACACAGATCAATACCTTTGATGGAAAGTAATAATCAGGCCTATTAAGTGACAAAGGTTTACTCTGTAACAGCTGTGCTGGCGGGAGAGGAGAGCTTGTCTGACTAATGAATCATGAAACAATCAGGCAGTAGCCATTTGTGTTTAGATCTGTAAATATGGTGTGGTTCAAGTGCCAGACCATTGCCGGCGCTCCAGCTGGGGGCACAGATGGTCCGCATTCAGAGCAGCACGAGTGTGAAGAAAGGGTTTTTTCCCTTTCTCTGTCCCACACTGCACCTCTCTGAGCCTGGAGTCAGCTATCTGCAAGAGGAACTTCAGAGAAAGAAAGAAGACTCCTTTCAGAGAGGAAGCACCTCCAATATGCATTTCAGTGTAGGTTACCAAGTACTTGAGGCTCCTTAAGTATTCCACCTGAGAGGAAAAAAATGCTAATGGAATATGTCACTGTTTTGTATTCCCATAAGAAGATTTGATATGTATGCAACTAAATGTCTGTTTGCTTTGGCGCTCCCAAATGTATTTTGTTCTACTTTTCTTACCCATTGCTACACTTGACCTCCTGTTTTGTTCTTAGCTTAGAGCTGAACAAGTTGAGAGAAATATATTCCCAGATGAGAAACTCACATTTACATACAAAACTAAAACTATTCTGTGTAAAAATATCCTAGTGGTGTTTGGATTCTATTTCTCTTAGTTCTTGAAGTAAGGATCTTCATCTTCATCATCAGGAGCTAGTCATCCTTGACCCAAATCAAATGTGATTTTGCAGTTTTTTTGTTACTGTTGTTCACCTTAACCAATAAAGCTTTGTTTTTTTTTTTATCAGAGAGGGATACTGAGCTTCCGTTTTAAAAAAGACAACATTTAAGTCATTATTGCTTGAATCATTTATTTATTAATCTATTGATTTATTTGAGAGATTCATTTGTAACTAAGTATTTTTTTCATAATTTCTTTTGGTGCTCTAAAAGTTTTGTTACTTACCAGTTTCTGGTGAGTTCCTTACAGAACTTGCATTGTGGCATCCTTTTAACAGTGAGATACACATTCTTCACCATTTTTTTTCCTCACCTTTAAAATATATAGTAAAAAATGGTCAGTTGGAGGAAAATTGATAAATGTCTAGGAAGAGTTATGAAAGGCAAATATTTGAAAATATATTCTGGAGTTTACATTTTTCTCTTTCTTTATGGGAGCTCTTTTTTTTTTTTTCTTCTCTGGAGAAGCTAATGAAGAAGATACTTTCCAGCATGAGCTGTAACTATTGAAGTAAATCCTATCAATTTTTTAACTGAAGTGCTAAACTCTTTCCTTTTGAAATTACAGATATGTATGAAATATTTATGAGAAGACTGAGTTGTGATAAAATAGGTCGAGTGCAGCCTCCAAATTGTTCTGCATAGCTGCCTGGAGCTGGCTGACTCTGTTCCCTAAGGATGGGCTGGTATAAAGATGATTTAGATTTGGTTTGCAGTTGTTGGTAATTTCAGTTTACTATTGGACCAGGTAAGAAGCAGTACAAAGAGCATGATAGAAATTAGAGGTATTAGTGTGTGGACATGGCTTCCCCTGGTCTCCACATCTCCTTCAGAGCTATGCCCAAGGATGGTGGTCAAGGCCACCTGGTAGAGGCAAGACCTCAGAAGGGCATGCTCACTGCCATCTCTAATACCCAGAATATCATCACCAAGATCAATCTCATCCTCAAATAAGGAAACTCTTTCTGTGCCATAGCTATGTTTTACATAGTAACTGCATCTCTGTTTATCAGGTCTAGAGCAGGTCTGGGATGGCATAACATAAATCCTCTCTGGAAAATAGTGGTGGCAGGCCCACAACTTGCCTTTACAGGTTCAGCTCAACAGTTGACCCTCCACCCCAGATACTTTAAAGTACAATGTCATTTCAATACCTGGCAAACTTGGGTGGTAGTGCCTTTACAGAAATACTATTTTCAGTTGACTAATTGATATGTCTGGGTCAGCAATACCTAAAAACTTGAGGTCATAAACCTTTGAAAATATGGTGGGAGACACGGACCCTCTTCTGAGTATCCATCTCTAATAAAAAATAAAGTGGGGTGGGGCGCCTGGGTGGCTCAGTTGGTGAAGTGTCCGTCTTTGGCTCAGGTCACGATCACGTGGTTCATGAGTTTCCGCCCTGCATTGGGCTCTGTGCTGATAGCTTGGAGCTTGGAGCCTGCTTCCAATTCTGTGTCTCCCTCTCTCTCTGCCCCTCTCCTGCTTGCCCTTTGTCTCTTTCTCTCTCTGTCTCTCAAAAATAAACATTAAAAAAATTTAAAAAAAATAAAGCTTGCTCTGATATTTTCATACATCACATTCTACCACGCAGTTTTAGAGGTTTCAGTGATCTCCCAGAGCCCATCCATGGTCCTCAGGTCAAGAGCCTCTGCTTCTCTTCTTAGCAACCGAATCTGTCCAGCCCTATCTTGGGACCAGATCCTTCACCTCCATCTCAAAACCATGTCACCTTTTTATTCTCTATGTAATACCTGACTCCAGTTTTATTCCCCTCACTCTGATTTCTTCAAATCAGCTATTTATTTTCTAATTTCAATTTTTGCTTTAATTTATTATCGTTAGTGCCTACTCTTTAGAACTTGCTAGACTGTACTTTCCAACCCTTATTGCCAGTCATCACAGCAACTCTGAAAGGGAGGTTTTATCCCATTGTACTAATAAGGAATTTGGAGATTCTGGAGATAAAGAATGTAGTATGAACTTTTCCTTTAAACTGATTTTTAATTTTTTTTTTATTAAATAAATGTATTTAAATAGAAAAAAATTTTATCTCACTCCTGGAAGAACAAAACAAAACTAACCAATTTAATTGCCAAAAGATAACTATAAAATACATAATAAATATTTTTAAGAATCTGCATACCATCAAAAACCACTTACTGTACACCCTGTGACATAACATTGCCCTTATGCCATACTCTTCTTAAATTAGTGATGCTTTTTTTTTCCTGCCCTTCCCTTCTCCTCACTTTTTTTTCCTCTTTTTTTCCCTGCTTACTTATCCCTCTTCTCCTATTCTTGCCTTCCATTGGCTTGTCTCTCTGAAGCTTTTGAGCACATCTTTCTCAAATGGAGCATGTGATCTAGCCTTTCACCCTGAATCACCAGACTCTCTTAGGTCAAGAAACCCAATAGTGCATTCCCTGTCCGTGGTCTTTTCAGTGCAGATATTAGCAATGGAAAGGCATTACCTAGCTAGTCTTGCTCGCTAAGTTTGTCACTGGTTGATAAATTGGGGTTGGGAGTTGGTGATAAAAAAGGGTGTTGGGTGAACTGAATTTTATTGTAGTCCTTTCTACTTTAAGATATAATAAGAATTTTCTAAGGACTATTCTAGAGGTTGCAATCTATTCAGTCCAGTTCCATAATAGTTTCAAATTGTACCTTTGAAAAAAAGTTTTTATTTATTTATTTTGAGAGAGTGAAAGCACACAGGAAGGGCAGAGGGAGGGGGAGAGAGAGAGAGAATCCTAAGCAGGCTCCTCACTGTCAGCACAGAGCCCACCACGGGGCTTGACATCATGAACCATGAGATCATGACCTGAGCTGACCTCAAGAGTCAGATGCCTAACCAACTGAGCCACCCAGGTGCACTGTACTTAGTTTATATATTAACCTTCTTATCTGGTTCCAGTTTTTAGCTTATGTGTAGTCAAATCCTGTTAGTGACATTCCTCTCTTTTATTTTTGTGTCTCCTATACTCACTTTTATTTTCTAGTTATTGCAGCTTTAATTAAGAAAACATCACTGCTAATAATGAAGAACCAGCATTTAAGTCTCAGACTTGACGTTTACTATCCTTTTGTCTGAGATCAAACTGACTCTTAGTTTCTAATCTGTAAAATACGGAAGTCTGGTGAAATTATTACTTCCCTTCCAGTTGAATGGTATTGATGTAGATATTTGAGAGATGGCTAGGGGAAGATAAGTTGGGGATACATTTTATTTGGGTGTGAGTGGGATATAGGTATGTGATTCGCAGTCACTTCAGAGAGTAGTTAAATTATTGCTGGATGCTTTGGTGTAGATGTTTCTTCCAGTACTGTATTGATTTAGCCTTCCTTAGGACACAAAGGAACAGGGCCAAAGACTGTATATATTCTATGGTATTCATCATTGACCTACAAGGGTAGTGGAGGAGAAACAGATTTGAAATGTGTGGAGCCAGAATCTTGTCTAGACTATACTAGATTCTGCGATGTTTGTGGTGTTTGTCAGTATTGTGAATTATATAATTTGCTTTGATTTCTTTTATGATTTAAATATCAAAATATTAAACAAATATTCACTTTCATGCCTAATTTTTATTCACAATTCAGTATTCCTTTTCTTAAAGATGGGTTTCCCAAATTGTATGAGCTTCAGGCCCCATAAAACTTGGATCTACTCCTGCTTGATGGTAAGAATTTTTAAGGCTCTCAGGCCTTTGCTGAGTTAAACTTTCTTCATTAAAACCAATCTTGAGTTTGGAGGAAACAGAATCATATGGAACCCCCAGTGCACTATAATTCCATATATTTTGTGCTTTTGGTAGAAGAGATTCTATATTTTTCTAAAGGTGGTATTATTTTTTTAGTTGAAAAAAGTGTTTGGCAGAGCAGTTTCTCTCTGTGTAGCTTCAGGGCAAAAGCAAGAGGATTCAGGGTTCCCATCATAGGAATCAAATCTTATCTATGTATTTGGCATCTGTACAACTCTAGTCTCCAATCTCATCTCCTTCTATTCCTACTGGGACTGACATAAGGTTTAAAGGCAGCATTCAAGATAAGAAAATGAGACCTGGAATTCAAAGAGCTATTCAACGCAACCATTCTTGCTATGTACTGCAGTCCCAATCTTGCGTCTCTACTTAACTTTTTTCCAAGGTACTTATTACCATGTGATCTTTAATATTTTGTTTTAGTGCCTCTTTATCCCAACTGGAATGTAATTAAGTAATGATAGTAATATTTTATCTGTTTTATTCACTGCTGTATTCTCAGTGCCTAGAAAAATGCCTGGCATAATAGATGTTCAAAAAAATTTGTTGGATGAATGAATGCTAATATTAGTAGACATAATATGGTGAGATGACATTCCATTTCTTTTTAAGAAATACCATTTCTTTTCTCCATTTCCATAGGTTAAGTCAAGATCCAGATGAAAAAATATATACTCCTCATTTCTCATATTGAAGCAAGAGCTGTAACTCTTTCTTTTTTATCTCCATCTCCATGCCCCCATCCCACCATTTGGATTATTGATTAATAAAGTGAGTGATAGTATATTCAAATTGGATCATTCAAGGTGAGGTTTAGTGTGCCTCTTCATATCTTCCTTTTTTTCTTTAAAATTATTTTATTATGCTTTTATTATAAAACAATACATAATTATCATTAAAAAAACCAAACACTTCAAAATTATATAACAGGTCCTCTCCTGTTATTACGTTTCTGCAGAAACAACCACTGTTAGCAAATTTTTCGATAGCCTTCTTAGATATCTCTTCATCTTTTTTATAAACTGTCAGCTATTTTACTGAACATTCACATTGAACAAAAAGAGGCTTGCTTTGGGGAAATGCAGAAAGTCAATTAAAGACATGATTCTTGACTTTAGGAAATCTAACACGTAAAGATGGAGATAGGGCAAATATATGAAAAGAATACTTCTGAAGAAATAAACAGGCAAATACTAGTTAATTCTGTGAAAATGAGAAACAAATGCTAGAGGACAAAAAGCAGTAGTACAAACGTGGTCAAATGAGATGAATTAAGGAAGAGTACCTGTGAGTCACATAGGATGTCAGAATCAAAATTAGCAATTCTTTCTTTCCATAATGCTTTTCTTTCTAAAAAGTTATTGAAAAGTGTACTTGAAGGATAGGCTTCTCATTTATATACATAATATAAATATAAATATATATAATACATATATATATAAAATATTGAGCAGAAATTTAGATGAAAAAGGTAAATCCACTGCTAGAGAATATGTATCCAGTCACAAATTTCAAATATTATTTATATATAAGTAAATATTTATATATAAGTAAATAATAATTGTATATTATATATAAAAATAAATAACAAATATGTATTTATAAATAAGTAAATAAATAATAAATATATATATAAATACATATTTGAAATTTGTGACTGGATACATTTTTTTGGCAGTGGATTTAACTCTTTCATCTTAATTTCTGCTCAATATTTTATATATATATAAAATTTTAAGGGTTATTTCCCTTTAAAGAAATGGCCACATTGTTTTAAACTGTAAAATCCCTGAAATAATTATGCATTCTGTGACACTGATAAATATACTGATATGAGCTTGTGTGTGAAGGTTAATAAAATTCTGTTCATATCTGTATAACCAGGAAAGGAAAAACAGAAATCCTTTTGGGTGGTGGCATAGATAAAGATTTACTTGCAGGTAGATTATAATTTAAAATTGACTTCTGAGTTTGACAGGCCTTTTGACCCATATTCAGAACACTTTGAGAGGGCTCATGCCAGTGAGTTACAATACTGTATTTATCAGCCACCACCTGCAGGGCTATAGTCTCCAGCTGCTGCTTTTTTCCCCTCAATCCATTGGAACTTTTTATTTAGGATGGCTGAAGACCAAATAGCATTGACTAAGAGAAGAAAGCAAAAGGGTGGCATTTCCCTAAAACCATTATTTTATTGGGACAAAAGAGCAAGGTTTTCTGAATCAACCTTAAGAAGTACAGATATTGAACATGTTAACAATACTAGTGTTCTTCCAAAAAAACACATTACACCCCACCTCACTGGGTCTATTGAGTGGAATGTCGTGCAAAATGAAAGGAAATAAAGAAGCCCAAACTGTTTCTTCTAACAAGGTGCCATCAATAATGCCCACATGGGCGATCGTTCCCTGATTTAAGACCTTGTCTCCTTCATGCATCCACTTAAAGCTCTTTGGATGGGGGAAATGTCCCCCTTCCCCCCAACAGGATGTTAGATTAAGAAAGATTTGTCCAGGTCTGCTGCCCTGTCCTTTATCTGGCCTATTTCCCTGGGGATTCATTTGTAGTATTGAATTATTAGTATTGATTATTTGTAGAATTGAATTGCTGATGTACATTTATACTCCTAAACTTAGACTCTGTGTGTGTGTATTTACATATAATAGGAACTTTGTTCTAATTTTTAAATAGGAAAAATTTTGCTTTTTGAAGGCATCTTCTCAGGAAGAGCAGTCAGGGGAGAACACAGTTGGCTTTTGAAAATTGAGTTTCCTGCTATTATCTTGACAATCTTATCATTATCAAAGCATTTGAATATTAGATATGACAATGAACACTCACTGCAGGGAAGAGAGGAGCAAGGCCATAAGTGGGAGGGGGCCACTAACAATTGTACCCCCTGTTGCAGCCGTAATAATTTAATATTCTCATACTGGGAAGCTCCATTTTGCTTGGCCTGTATTGAGCTACTCCATGTGTTGTTTCCCTTTGGCCAAACTGTCAGGGTTGTCCCTTGAACAGCCTGTAAGATTTCAAATAAGGATCATGCTGATAATGGCCTAAGGGCAGGATTTTTGTTTTGCCTGGGAGTCAGTAATTTAACTGTTAAACCCAGGGAGGCTTTTGGGTTTTGAACAGAATTTATTTCTGTTGTATTAAGGTTGTATTAAAGTTGTTAGTGGATCAATAGTTTTTCTTCTTATTGACTACTTGTCTTTTCCCTAAAAAAAGGGACGACACATCTATTAAATGATAGAGACTGGATTTATTGGAGTTGCCACATGCAACCTCCTTCTTTGTTTGTTTTGAACTTTGTGACTATTCGTGTGTGTGTGCATGTGCGCGCGTGTGTGTGTATGTGGGTGTGTGTGTGTGTATTTCATCTAAATTTTTGCTCAGTATCAGGTGAGATTTAAAGCTGTCATGTTGAAGATGCTAAATAGAAGAGAAAAAAATATTTTTTCATGTAATTCCTACTCTTGTATTTTTCCTGGTATGATAACTTCCCTGAAGTCTTTAAGGCATTATCATTTGAAAATAGATATATGAATCCTGCTGTATCTTGGCATAGTATGGTACAGAATATCTATAAAGAGAATTTGTCTTAGTCTGAATCACATGAAAGATTTTGTTATATTTTTACACCATAACATCATACTATTACAAACATTTGGAGGAAAGTTGTTACAATGAGCTGCAGGGTATTTTTGAGAAGAAAGAAAAAAAAACTGAAGATCAATATACTTTTTTCTTTGTAAAACTGACTTAGGGAAATAGTGGCTAATCCAAGGTTATGGATGTAGCAGAGTATAGTGTTAAATTAGGATGATCTGATCACCATGTGGTTTTTGATTATCATGAGTTGTCTCCAAGAAATACTTTTTAAAAGAACAAGAAAATATTAGTAGAGCTGTTAAACATTTGGTCCGTTGTTTTTATTCATTTTGATCCAAACAGTGGGAAGCTCTCACTGAAAATGCCTGGTGCCTGGTTTAAAATACTGCATTACCATGGGAAAGTAGATATTTCAGTTACTTTTTTTTTCAACTGCTCAATTTATTTTAAGAATTTGAAGGCTTTACCTGTTGATAAAGGGATAGTTTTTGTTTTTGTTTTTATTATAACTCAGAGCACAATTTAAGCAATGTAAGCTCATTAAGAACTGTCAGGTTGTGGTTTGAAATGTTCTTTTGAGATTCCCCTGACCACAGGGGTCTTACCTCTTGGAGTCTGGTGACCTCACACTTGAAGGTCAGAGAGCATTGTGGTATTCTGTGCACTTCTGTTCTTTGCATTTGTACTCAGGATGGTAAAAAGAGTTATCATTAGCAATCTTCATCTCATAGTTGGCTTGATAGAGTATTTGAACATGAATTATATTTATTGGTATATTTATGCTAAGTCCCCATGGAGAGCAAAGGTTCTTTAGGAAATTATTCTGACTAATAATATGACCATTATCATGATAACAAAGAATGTAGTTTAGGTTAAGGAGTAGACCTAAGAGTAATACCCTACTCTTTCTTTGTATGTGTATATATGGATGTATCAAGTGCTGAACAAGCAAACAACAGCTGAAGGAGAGCCTGAGGGAAATCTTTCCTTTTCAATAAGAGCTATAAATGCTGTGGAGGACATTTGTCTAGATGTCTGCATCTCTCTATGAACACTGAAGTGTAGGTATCTAATTATCAATTTTAAAAAAGAGATGTGAAATAGTCACATAGAGTATTCCATGTGATGTTTGCTTTTTAATTTTTAAAAGACACAACATTCTAAAGCTTGGGTCTAAAGAAAGTAAGAGATTAAAAAAAGTCAGACACAGAGTGACATTAATAATTGAATTAATCAGGCTCAAGATAATTTAAAAGTTCTAGTAGAGAATTTTATTGGGCAAAGTATAAGATAAAATTTCCATAAGTTACATTTGCCAAGTCCTTGGTGGTAGGTGTATTAGAATTGTCATTTAATGATTGATGCTGAATATGTATAGCAGGGCCACTGGTTCCTCCTGAGGAGCTCACATTTTCTTTACAGTCTCTCTTGGCAAGCATCACATTTTCTAGTGCTAACCTGGCACAGACATTGAGCTAAAGGAGGGAGAATGGCATAGTTATGAGGGGTATGGACTCTGGAGTGCCGTTGCCCTGGACTCAATCCCAGCTCCATCAATTAGTAGTTGCATGACCCAAAGCAAGTTGTACCTTCTTGTGCCTCAGTTTCCTTATTTATAAAATAAGGCTGATATGAAGTTTAAATAAGTTAATACATATAGGATGTTATAGCGCATGGCACATAGTAGATTATTTTAGCTCTCTTTGCCCCATTTTCCTATTTTAGGGTTTGAAATTGTCCTTCTCCAGGGTTATTGTTAGGATTTAATTTAGTGATATAATACATGCAAATTACTTAGAACAGTGCCTGGCACTAATTTTAATGATTGTTATTATTCTACAGAGTAAAGATCAGATTTTCTGAATTCCAATTCAGTTCTTTCAGAAAACATACAATGGTAACTTCATAAAGAATGTTGTCCCCTTCACATATAATTCTTTTAAAAAAATCAGAAGTGCTAGTCAGAAGTTCTGGCACATAATCACGCTTGTATCTACAAATTTTGTGATCCTTTGTTGGAAATCACATACTGGTAGAAGAAATTAATTTCCATGAAAACAACAATGAATCTCTTTAGAAGCCTACTCCTAAATTTTATTTATATTTTTATTCAGAAAAAAATTGGGGTTCCAGAAAATGTTCATATTTTTTTAAAGTAAATTTTAAGGACTCTCCCCTTAGTAGCAGGATGTGGCTTTCCTGAGAAAATTTTGTCCACTTTGACAAATGATTGACATTGATTCCTTGTTAAATTCTGAGTACATTCTGGTGCACCTGGTCACTAGTAATAATTGGAAAATCATGCAGTTGTTAGAGTGTTATTTTGGCATAGAAATGCCCAATTTGAAGTCCTCAGACTTTGGTCCTTATAAATAACTTCCAATTGTTTTTGTAAATAAATATATATTTATAAATAACCTCTATTTTTATACCTTCATTCCTTCATTCCCTCGTTCCTTTCTTCATTCATCAAATAATATTAAGATACCGATGTTCCTGGACTGGGCCAGGTGTTGGGTACTTCAATAAGAATGTGTGCGTGTGTGTGTGTGTGTGTGTGTGTTGTTTATTTGTTTATTTTGAGAGAGAGAGAGAGAGAGAGAGAGAGTGCAAGAGGAGAAGGGGCAGAAAGAGGGAGAGACAGAATCTCAAGCAGGCTCCATGCTGACAGGACAGAGCCCAACGCGGGGCCTGAACTCATGGACTTTGAAATTATGACCTGAGCTGAGATAAAGAGTTGGACACAACTGACTGAGCCACTCAGGTGCCCCAGTTTTTTTTTTTTTAAACCGTCTAGGTGACTCTGCTTCAGTGTTTCCATACATTGGGTTATGGCCTATTGTAAGATAAATTTAATGGATTGTGACAAGAATTTCTTAAAAAATGAAGTGGAATCGAAAATAGTAGACTGCACTGCACATATTAATGTTTTCTGGAACTTTTTTTAATACCTCAATTTCATTATCTATCTCTGAGACACATGTATTTGTCATGATGTGAAATGTGTTATTTGGATCATTGCCCCAAATTTTGAAAAACTCTGTGCTCAGCACTAATCTGACTCTCTCTGCACTTCACCTCCCCTCCCCTATCTTCTCTCTTGTTCTCTCCCCTCCACACTGGCCCCTTTGCCTTTCCTTTAACTTGCCAAGCACACTCCCCTCTCAGGATCTTTGCATTTACAGTCAGCTCTGCTTTGAAAGCAATTCTCTCAAATATATTTCCTTTACGTCTCTGCTCAAATGTCACCTTCTCAGAGAGATTCCTTGTCCTGATCACTCTGTCTAAAGTAACTTACCGTGCTCTCCACTCTCTCACATCACATTCTTATCCACTTTATTCAGCCTTACTTTATTTCTAGAGACTAGAGCTTAACTGGTCTGTGACATGTTATCTCTGCCTGATGTTATTTGTTGGTGTTGTTGTCTTTCTCTCTCAATCAAAATGAACACACCATGAGTTCAGGACTTGGTTTTGTTTATCATGAACCACTGGCACTGAGAACAGTGCCTGGCTTATAGTAAATGCTAACGAAAAATCTTGCTGAATATCTAAAAGAACAAATAGCTAATGAAATTAAACTGTCATACTGGTTCTTACTTCACTGCATGTAAATGATGTTGGAAGGACTGTAACTTAAATTTCTTATATAGCCCCTGAAGAGTTGGACTTTCCCAGCTCTCCAGTTTCATCAGTTGCTTTTCTTTCCCTTTCTTATCCCCCAAGTTTCTTATTGCTGTGCTCTGACAATTTGGAGATCCAGGGGTTCTATGGATACACAAAACTGTGTCACATTGCTGTGCCTTTGCTCACGCTCTGCACCCTTGCCCAGAATGCCTTCCTCTCCACTCTTGCTTCTTCACCTGAGTAACTGTGCTGGCCCTTCAAGATTTGGTTTGAACTTCATCTTTCCTTAGAAGTCCTCCATGATCTCCCTACCTGGGGAAGATGCTTATTTTCTATAATATCACTCCATGCATTTTAAATACCTATTTTTGTGACTTATTGTTTATGAACTACTTGAAAGCAGATATGAGTCATTTCTATTTTTATATTCCTAGAGTCCCCTATAGTACCTGGCATTTAATAGGAGCTCAGTAAACATTTCTTTTATTGAAAGGAAACATGTTTAAAATTTCAGACAGTTTATTAATTTATTTGAACTGTATTTTCTTGAAATTGACACCTAACCTCTGTTTGTAAGGTTATAAGAACTTTAGTCCATTAATAAAGGCAGATGTTTTCATAACTATTTTGTTGGTTTTCATTTCTCAAAGGCAAACATTTTTTAAAAATTCTTTTGAACAAGGGGAGAAATTAAGTGGCTTGCAGGAAGGAACAATGGAAAGGCACAGATGCGAACTGTACCCTGCATTATGCATTTTGAGTTGTCTTAGGACATGTATTCTATGGATGGGTTCTTACTGCCTTTTTTTTTTTTTTTAACTGTCTACTTTCTGAGAAGTAATCCTTGGAGATGAGAGAAGGATTTGAGTAAAATTTGAATTTGTCTTTTTTAGATCCTGAAAATACATTGGTAAAATATTCAGCCAAAATGAAGATTTTTGGATTATGTGTGGTTTTCACTTCTATTTGATGCTTTGGGTCCTTTTTGCTGTGGAAAATTGAGAGTTGACTGAACATGTCAACTACCCAACCAAATATAACCTTCTGAGGAAAATTTATTCTTTGCACTCCTTTGCCTTTTTATTGTGATGAAAAGAAAGAAGAAAAAAAAAAAACCGAGAGACTCAACGGGCTGTAACTTTAATAGGTCATTCCAGCCAGTGCTTACCTTCACAAAATTCTGATAATACAGAGAAGACAATACAGTGATCAAAAGCAGTGATGAGATTTTTTAGCAGCATTAACCGTCATGACCTAGCAAAATGAAAGAAAATGGTTTAACAGAACTGTCAGCTTCAATATAGCTAATAAAGGCATGGATAAATGTTTATTACATACCGGAGACAGATCATTTCTGTACAGAAATTGAGGATGACCTTTACTGATAACTCTTATCTGCCTGATATCCTGAGAGAGAGGGAGAGACAGAGGGGAGAGAAGCATATTTGCTGATATTTATGAAAGGAGAAATTATCATGTGCAAATATAACATTTTAGCAATGATTATCTCAAGTCACCCTCTTGCCCTCACTTCCACCCCCCACAGACATACCTTATGGAGGTATAATGTAGATTCCTCTTTAGGGGACCAGATATGCATGAAAGTGGCATTGGTAAAATAATGGAAATTCTATCTAAATTCGCTGTATCTTAAAAAACAAGGAATAGGAACACATGGATATGAATACGTACATCAATAACATTGACCCTTAACTTTTTCTAAGACATTACAAAGATATTGCAATTATATGACACCTTTTTAATAAAATGGTCTCAATTGTAACTAGGAATTTGAGAGAAATTAGTAATAACCAATTCATATCCATTCTGCCATAAATTAGTTAGCTGATATCCATAACATGTTTAGAATTTTTGAAAGACATGGCTATTAAATATCATTACTTATTGATATTAGTGTTTTTCTTCTTACTGTGGAACTACTAGAGATGGTGATGGTGTAGGTAATGGTAGAGGTTTTTATTTTTATTTATTATGATTTTTTCATCCCAAAAGGAGATTTCTTGGTACTTTAGTTCAAACTGTTTGTAATTTAAGTTGAGTTGTCATAAAAAATGTAAGTGAACATTTGTTGTGATAAATTGGGTAATTTAAGTAAGAAAAAGTAGATGTACCTGAAATATTTAAACCCTAAGCTTGTTTTTTGTTTGGAGACACATGTCAAATCATATTACATTGTTCCTGGAATAGTTCCATGCATCTGGTGGCCATCCAGTACATTTTAATTAATGACAGTATTCATGACAAAAAGGAAATCTTACATACTTGGAGACTTTTCTGCATATTCCTATTTTGAGATACACTTATACATAGGGCTAGTTTCACTCTGAACTTAAAGTTTTCTTCAGAACACATGCATAGTAGATTGCAAGTGGGAAGAACAGACATGCAGCGAATGGAACTTATTTGACATTGAAATCAACAATTCTTGTTTTTAAATTAAATTTGCTTTAGTAGTAGAGGTGGAACTGGAAACCTCTTATCCTCTTAGCTCTGTGGCTTAGCTAATTGTCTTTTTTTCCTTTCCCTTCAGAGGCTCACTTATTATTCCTATTTTTTTATTTTAAATAAGCCTACAGGCAACTGTTTTACACACCTAATATGCAGAAGCTCTGCCAAAGGATTGGTTGTATTTAGAAGCCATCATTGGCACTTGGTGCTTAGAAAAAGGAAGTGACTCCTGTCTCCCTCCCTTTCTCTCTCTGGTTTGCAGCTGCAGCTACCATGTGTCCCCTTGGCCCGTTTGGGCTGCTCTGAGCCACTGACTCTGCCATTATTAAGATAGGATGAGTTTTCCAGAATGTCATAGGGGGCTTGTTTGGCATTTAATATTGAATGTAGACTCCACCGAGGCTGAAAAAGACAACACAAACACAATCTTGCAGATGAGGTAAAACAACAGTTTGTGCCTTGTCATAAACATGTCATTTTGTGCCTCTGACCCAGTCTCCACACCAAGTTTTCCTTGAAGCACTATTTCTCTGTTGACATACAGGGGCTGTTGTTGAGACACACACACACACAGGGATGGAGAGAGAGAGAGAGAGAGAAAGAGAGAGAGAGAGAGAGAGAGAGAGAGAAGGAGGAGGAGAGGAGAGGAGAGGAGAGGAGAGGAGAGGAGAGGAGAGGACAGAAGGAGACATAGAAATCTGTCACTTCTCTCTGATCTTGATAGCTGAATAAATTTAGAAATTCTAAGTTTGCAAATATCTGATAGCAGAAAGGAACTAGAAAGAAATCTTTTAATTATTTCCGTCTACAATTTTAAACTATCATGGTGGAACTGTAAAGAACAGTAAAGTTGTAATTTGATGAACCTGTACTTTGATGAAGAATAATTTGATATTTACTATAAAAGTTTCTCATTAGAATAACATGTCTTTTAGATTTATAGTTTTCTGCATTGTTCAGATTTGGTGTCTAAAGCAAGTTAAAACAGGAATGAGGCTGACTATTTTTAGTGCTTATGTGAAAACTGAAAGCCTCAGAAATCTATTTGGACTAATTAATTTCTTAAAGGTTTTTTCCAGTGAATAATTATGGATACTTTGTCAGGACAGTTTAGTCAGCCAGTACACCTGTCTGATAAAGGATAAGGCAACTTGCTGATTCTGCTATGTTTGTCTAAATATTAATCAAAAAGTATATCTGCTACATGTCCTAGGTAATATATAGTCTTTATGTTTTTACTTTAGCAGCACCATATGTAGACTTTATTATAGACTGTTTTAAGCACATGCCACATGTATTAACTCAGTTAATGTTAATGACATTCTTATTTTATACATAGGGAAACTGAGGCACAGAGAACTTAGGTAATTCACTTAAGGTTATGGAGCTAATGTTAGAACCAGCATTTGCCCCAAGGAGTCTAACCCCAGAGAACTTCTCTGTCATCGTGCTTGACTGCCTCTCAAGTACCAAGGGATTGGAATTGAGATAGTTACAAAATAGTCTATGTGACTTTGAGTAGTGTGGTCTGAATACCAATTTTGTGAATACTACTAAGTGATTTAAAGCATTAGCTGACTCTTATTCTTATAAAGCTAGAAGGAGAGAAAGAGTACAAACATAAATAATAATTAAAAACATAAATTTATATGCACCTGAGTTTTGGGGTTAGGATGGAGTAAAGAGGCGTTTCTCTTACCCTACCTCTCTTCCAGTACTTCTGCATGTTTCCTGAATTGAATTCTATTTGTCTTTTCTGCCAGTCTTTTTCTTCCTCTGAGCATTTATAGGGTACCTCAGTGGGTAGGGCATAGCCCTCACAACCTTGATTAGGAGACAGATTTGTATCCTGCCCAGGGTACTGGAGAAGCAGATGGAGCAGATATCATACACTGGCTGAGACCAGGAAGAATGCTTGGTGAAATCTTTTAACTAAAAGGAAGAGAAAAATTACTTTTATATTCATAAGAGGTAATTGCTGATTATAAAAGTAATTCTTTTTTTAATTTTTTATTTTTTTTAAATTTTTAACATTTATTTATTTTGAGAGAGTATGAGTCGGGGAGGGGCAGAGAGAGAGGGAACAGAGAATCCAAAGCAGGCCCCAGACTCTGAGCTGTCAGCACAGAGCCTGATGCAGGGCTTGAACTCATGAACCATGAGATCATGACCAGAGCCGAAGTCGGATGCTCAACTGACTGAGCCACCCAGGAGCCCCTAAAAGTAATTCGTTTTTTAAATTTATTTTTTTAATTTAAATCCAAGTTAGTTAACATTTAGTGTAATAATGATTTTAGGAATGGAATGTAGTGGTTCATTATTTACATATACCACCCAGTGCTCATCCCAGCAAGTGTCCTCCTTAATGCCCATCACTCATTTAGCCCATCCCCCTACCCACCTCCCCTCCATCAAGCCTCAGTTTGTTCTCTTTATTTAAAAGTCTCTTACAGTTTGTCTCCCTCTCTGTTTTTATCTTATTTTTGCTTCCCTTCCCCTACGTTCATCGTTTTGTTTCTTAAATTCCACATATGAGTGAAATCATAATGATATTTGTCTTTCTTTGACTGACTTATTTTGCTTAGCATAATATCCTCTAGTTCCATCCACGTTGTTGCAGACAGCAAGATTTTATTCTTTTTGATTGCCAAGTAATATTCCATTGTATATATATATACACACACACACCGCATCTTCTTTATCTATTCATCAGTTGATGGACATTCGGGCTCTTTCCATACTTTGGCTATTGTCGATAGTCCTGCTACAAACATTGAGGTACATGTGCCCCTTCAAATCAGCACTCTTGTATCCTTTGGATAAATACCTAGTAGTGCAATTGCTGGGTCATTTGGTAGTTCTATATTTAATTTTTTGAGGAATCTTCATACTGTTTTCCAGAGGGGCTGCACCAGTTTGCATTCCCACCAGCAATGAAAAAGGGTTCCTTTTTCTCCACATCCTCACCAACATCTGTTGTTTCCTAAGTTGTTCATTCTGACAGGTGTGAGGTGGTATCTCATTGTGGTTTTGATTTGTATTTCCCTGATGATGAGTGATGTTGCGCATCTTTTCATGTGTCTGTTGACCATCTGGACGTCTTCTTTGGAAAAGTGTCTATTCATGTCTTTTGCCCATTTCTTCACTGGATAATTTGTTTTTTGGGTGTTGAGTGTGATAAATTCTTTATTGATTTTGGATACTAACCCTTTATCTGATATGTGATTTGCAAATATCTTCTCCCATTGTGTCAGTTGCCTTTTAGTTTTTTTGATTGTTTCCTTCACTCTCCAGAAACTTTTTATCTTAATGAGGTTCAAATAGTTCATTTTTTGCTTTTGTTTCCCTTGCCTCTGGCAACATGTCAAGTAAGAAGTTTCTGTGACTGGGGTCAA
This sequence comes from Cryptoprocta ferox, assembly GCA_028646485.1. Classification (NCBI taxonomy): domain Eukaryota; kingdom Metazoa; phylum Chordata; class Mammalia; order Carnivora; family Eupleridae; genus Cryptoprocta; species Cryptoprocta ferox. The sequence goes on along the minus strand of CM053567.1, from coordinate 131,087,742 downwards.
AGAGGTTGTTGCCTCTTTTCTCCTCTAGGATTTTGATGGCTTCTTGTCTAACATTTAGGTCTTTCATCAATTTTTAGTTGATTTTTGTGTATGGTGTAAAAAAGTGGTTCAGGTTCATTCTTTTGCATGTCACTGTCCAGTTTTCCCAACACCATTTGCCGAAGAGATTGTCTTTTTTCCATTGGATATTCTTTCCTGCTTTGTCAAAGATTAGTTGGCCATACATTTGTGGGTTCTCTATTCTGTTCCATTGATCTAAGTGTCTGCTTTTATGCCAGTACCATACTGTCTTGATGATTACAGCTTTGTAATATAGCTTGAAGTCCAGAATTCTGATGCCTCTGCTTTGGTTTTCTTTTTCAACATTACTTTGGCTATTCAGGATCTTTTCTGGCTCCATACAAAATTTAGGATTGTTTGTTCTATCTCTAAAGAATGAATTCTATTTTGACAGGGATTGCATTGAATATGTAGATTGCTTTGGGTAGTATTGACATTTTAGCAATATTTATCTTCCAATCTATGAGCATTAAAGTCATTCTTAGTATAGAAAATTTAAGAAGTATTAAGAAAAAGTAGTCCCCTTTAAGATTAGCATGCAGTAAGAAATATATAAAATCTTGGTATATCAAGGCTTTTTATTTTGCTCTAGACATATATTTTTGTAAATTTGAAATCATGCCAAACATAAGATTTAATATAATATTTGAATATTTTAATCAACATATGCTATTCTTCTGTAACATGACGTTTTTAGGTCTGCAAGTATTTATCATATTACTGTATTATACCTATACTTTTGTTGTATATCTAGGTTGTTTTCATTTATTCAATACTATAAATACAGAGATAATGATCATCCTTAAACATAATACGTTGTGCTAATCTGACTGGGCTAGAATATGAAATTATATTTTTTAGTTTATATTGTTTAATTGCCATCTTTAGAGAATATACCAATTTATATTCCCACCAGTATCATATAAATATTAGCATATTATTACCAATAGTGTTATTTTTTAACAAAAATTCTTTTCCTTTCTTGCTTTTTTTTATTTTTTTGAGAGAGAGAGAGAGAGAGAGAGAGAGAATGTCCATGATCGGGGGAGGAGCAGAGAGAGAGAGAGAAAGCGAGAATCCCAAGCAGGCTTCATGCTCAGTATGTAGCCTGACACAGGGCTCAATCTCACTGCTATGAGATCATGGCCTGAGCTAAAATCAAGAATCAGACCCTTAACTGACTAATGTCAGATAAGATGTCAAATTCACTGGAATAAAGTTACTATACAACTCCATTAGTATTCTTTCAGTATGTGTAGAATCTGTAGCTCATTTGCCTCTGTTGTTTCTGATATTTTTAATTTGTGTTATCTCTTTTTTGTTCCTCATTAGTCTTGTTAGAGGTTTATTGGTTTTATTGATCTTCCAAAAGAAGCACTTTGGGAAGCATTGATTTTTGTTTTCTATTTAAGTTGATATCTGATCTGATTTTTATGATTTTTTTGTAATTACTTAGGGTTTAATTTGTGCTTTCTTTTCTCAGGAAGTTGAGGTAATTGATTGAAACCTTCTATTTTAATAGAGACATTTAGTGTTATATATTTCCCTCTAAGTACTGCACTGGAAACATTTCATAGATTTTGATATGTTGATTTGCATTTAATTCAGAATACTTCCTAGTTTCTCTTTTGATTTTTTTCTTTGACCCATGAGTTATTTAGAATTTCATTATTTGGGAATTTTTCAGACACTTCTTTTATAAATTTCTAATTTAGTTCGTGGCTCGACAATATACTTTATATGACTAGAAATCTTTTAAATTTATTATACTTGTTTTATGACCCAGAATACAGTTCTGTCTAGGTAAATGATCCATTGTGCACTTGAAAAGAATGTATATTCTGCTACTCTTGGGTTGAATGTTGTACAAAGGCCAAATATACCAATTTTGTCGATAGTGTTGTTCATGTTTTCTATATAATTAATGATTTCCTGTCTACTTGTTCTATCAAATTGTTGGGAAAGGAGAATTGAAGTCTCCTGTATATTTGTCTAGTTTTCCTTGCAGTTCTATGAGATTTTGGATTTGAAACTCTGTTATTAAATTAATACGTGTTTAAGACTCTTATATACTTTGAATGAATTGACTTCTTTATCATGTAGAAAGATCCTTTTTATCCCTGATAACATTGCTTGCTGTGAAATTTACTTTGATATTAATAGAGCCACTTCAGCCTGCATTTGATTGGTGTTATAATGGTATACACGTATTTTTTCTTTTCTTTTTACTTTAAACCTAATGTATCTTTGTATGTAAAGGGCATTTTTTTGTAGGAAGTATATAGTTGAGTCTTGTTCTATCTAATCTGCTAATTTCTGCTTTTGTGATGGTTAGGCCATTTACACTGATATGGTTGGGCTTAATCCTGTCATTTTATTGTCTTTTGTGTTGTTGTTATGTGTTCCCTTTCCTCTTCTGCTTTCTTTTGCATTAATGGAGTTTTTTTTTTCTTTTTTTTAGAGAGAGCAGAAGCAGGGGATAGGGGCAGAGGGGGATAGAGAGAGAGAGAGAGAGAGAGAGAGAGAGAGAGAGAGAGAAAGAGGGAGAATCATAAGTAGGCTCCACACTCAGCATAGAGCCTGATGCAGGATTCGATCCTACAACACTGGGATCATGACCTGAGCTGAAATCAAGAGTTGGACGCTCAACAGACTGAACTACACAGGGGCCCCAATAGAGGCTTTTTTAAAAATGATTCAATTTTATCCCCTTTGTTTTATTGTTACTTATAACTCTTACTGTTATTTTAGTAGCTGCATTGATATTACTTCATGTTTAGTACAGGTAATGTTTAATACTAGTATTCTTGGATAGCTTTTTTTTGGCTATGTTTTTAACCTCATTAATCTTTTTTCAGCAATATCTACTCTGTTAATGCTATCAATCAATTGTATGTTTTCCCATTTCAGATGTGTTTGCAACTCTAGAAATTCAATTTGGTCCTTTTTAAGGAATATATCTTCCATGTCTCTACTTATGTCATTTTTTTCTCTAGCTTTTTAAATACATTGAATATAGTTATAATAAATTTTTAATATATGTGTGTATTTTATCATTTCTATCATTTTTATTTTGGATTGAATTTATTGATTTTTCTGATTATGATAATTCTTTGCATACCTTTCCATTTTTAATTTGATGCCAGACATTGTGAATTTTATCTTGTATCAAGATACCTTGCATTCCTATAAATATTCTTAATAACTTATGCATTTATGTTGTGGTGAAGTTACTTGGAAACAAGTTGATTCTTTCATTTCTTTTTAGGTTTTGTTGAGCATGCCCACAGCCCAATTTAGTCTATGACTAATTTACCCCACTAGTGAGGGGAAACCCTTTTGAATACTCTACCAAATGCCCATGAAGTTTGAGAACACTCTGGTTTGGTTAGAACACTCTATCTGGTGAGAACAAATATTAATTCTGCTTCTATGTGCACTCCAGAGATTGTTTTCTAATGTTTTTGGCTTTTTTTCCAGTTTTTGATAGTTTCTTCTCATATATCCTGAATAGTTGGGGGACACCTTCTTCAGATCCCTAGAGTTTTCTCTCTTTATAGTTCTCTTCTCTTTGTTACTCTGCCTATAAAACCTGGCTGTCTTAGTCTCCACAGACTTTCAACTTTATTTTTTTTCAACTCAAGAAGACTTTTGTGTCCCTATGATTGTCCCCACTATGTGCCATGGCCTGGAAATTTTCCCCACATGGTATTTTGGGGCCATTATAGGGCTAATCTTATTAGGTTACCTGATCTCTCTTTGCTTGATTTCCAATATATTGAGAACCACAGTTTTGTATATTTATCTAGTTTTTTAGTTGTTCAGGCATGAGAAAAAAATCTTTTCTCTGTCACTCCATCTTGGCCAGAAGCATAAGTTCTGTTGAGCATATGCTCATGCCCTTATTGGTCATTCATATATCTACTTCATGAAATATCAATTTTTTGCCCATTTAAAAAATTGGGTAACTTATCTACTTAATATTGTGTTGTAAAAATTTTATTTATGTTTTGGGAAACTTTTGATGCCAGGAATTTTGATATTGATGAAGTACAGTTTATCAAGTTTTTCTTTAATAATACTTTAGATCCTATCAATGAAAATCTGCAACCAAGATATATTTTAGGTTAAAATTTGTGTGCATAAAGGATGAGGTTCACTTTTCCACCTTTTGCTATTAAGAGATTTTAGCATTATTTGTTGAATAGACGGTCCCTTTTCATCAGATTACATAGAGAGTCTGGTTGAAAATCAATTCATATGTGGTTCTTTTTCTAGAATGACTACTGTATTCCATTGTACACTGTATCAGTATCACTGTAGTAATTCTTGAAAGCTTTACAGTGAATCTTTAAATGGGGTAGTGTATGTTTTTCACTTTTGTTTTTTCAAAATTATGTTGAGTGTTTTCGTTTCTTTGTATTTAAATTTTTAGAATACATTTGTAAATTTCCACAAAGTAGTTCTGATGGGATTTTGTTTGGGATTCTGCCCAATGTATAGATCAATGTGGGAAAGATGTACATCTTAAAATATTGAATCTTCCAACCCATAATCATGGTGCTTTTCTCCTTTTCAAAATTTCCTTATATTTTCTCTAATTTCTCTCTGCAATGTTTTTGTTGCTGTTACTGTACAATTAGTTCATATATTGTGTTAAATTTATCATTAAATAGTTCATATTTTAATACTATTATAAACAGAATTTTTATAATTATGTTTTCTAACTGCTGCAAGGATTTAGATATAAAAATGATTTTTATATATAGATCTTGTATATTGTGACTGTTTAAATTGCTTGTTAGTTTTGTTAGCTTTTTTTTCAGTTTCTGTACGATTTTCTGTGTACATAATCACATGTGTGCAAATAGACACAATTTCACCTTTTCCTTGCCACTCTGCATGCTTTCATTTATTTGTCTTGCCTCACTATATTGGGTAATGTCTCCAAGCCCAGTATTAAATATAAGTAGTGAAAGAAGATATCTTGCCTTGTTTTCTATTTTAGGGAGAAAGTGTTCAATCTGTCTTCACTAAGTATGATGTTACTTGTAGGTTGCTTTTATAGGTATCCTTTATTCAGTTGAAGAAATTTGCTAGTTTGCCAATAGTTTTTAATATGATTGTGGTACAGTTTATTCAAATGGATTTTCTCTATCTGTTGAGATGACCATATAATTTTTCTCCCTAATGCCCTAGTTGGGTTAAGTAAATTAATTAATTTTCAAATGTTAAGCCAGATACACCTTCTTTGAATAAACCCTATTTCATCATTCTGTATTAACTTTTCCAATATTGCTGAATTTGATTCATTAATATTATATTCAGATTTTTTTTGCACTTATATGCATGAGAATTATTGGTCTGAGGTGTGTCCTATTTTTTGTTACATTTTTTGTCTGGTTTGGTATCAAACTCATACTGGCCTTTTAGAATGAGTTTAGAAGTATTCTCTCCTCCTCTGTTTTCTAAGATATTTCCTATAGCATTAGGATGATTTCTTCCCTAACCATTTGCTAGATTTCAACTAGTAAAGCTATTTGGGCTCATAGTTTTCTTTGTGAGAGAGTTTTTATTTACAAATTTAATTTCTGTACTAGATAGAAGATTATTTTATGTCAGTGTTGGTAATCTCTGTCTTTCAAGGAATTTATTCATTTCATATAAATTGTTGAATTTACCTGTGTGTTCTCTCTCTTTTTTTCTTGATTAGTCTAGTTAGAGGATTTTCAATTTTATATTTTCAGAGAAGCAGATTTTATTTTCTATTATTTGTCTATTTTCCAGTTATATGTTAATTGATTTAACATATCAATATTATTTCCTTTCTTTTAGCTTTTGGTAGTTAATATGCCTTTTTGCCTTTTGACTTTAGCTTCTTAAGGTAGAACTTCAGATCATTTGTTTTAGATTCTCTTTTTCCAATATAAGTGTTTAAATAAATAAGTTTCCTTTAAGCACTGCTTTAGTTGTATTATAATGGGTTGTATATTTTTTCCATCAGGTCAAATCGTTTTTAATTTTCCTTTTTGTCTGCTTATTTGATCCATGGGTAATTCAGAAGAGTGTTGTTTAATTTCCAAATATTTGGGCATTTCCAGATTTTTATTTATTGATTTCTAATTATTGACATTATAGTCAGAGTACATACCGCATATGATTTCAATCCTTTTAAGTTAACTCAGGCTGGCTTTGTTGGTATGAGGGTTCTATAATGTCTGTTATGTCAAATTAGTTGATTGTATTAGTCAAGTCATATATACTTTTTCTTTTTGTTGTCTGTGTATTCTATCAATTTATTGAAGTGAAATGTTAAAATTTCTAGCTAAAATTATAGATTTGTCTCTTTTTTCCTTTCAGTTCTGCTTTAAGTATTTTGAAGCTCTGTTATTTTGCATATACACATTTAATATTACTTTTTCTTCTTGACTAATTCACACTTTTGCCATATTGAAATGTCCATTTTATATTCCGTCATATTCCTTTTCCTGAAGTGTACCTTTCCTGATATGAATATAACTTCTTCAGTTTTCTTTTATATAGTGTGTGTAAGATTTTGTTATTGTTGTTTTCTATCCCTTTAGTTTTAATCTGTATCTTTATATTTTAAGTTCTTTCTTTTTGAATGATATATAGCTTTTCTGTTCAGTTTGAAATCTTTGCATTTTATTGGAAACTTTAGATAATTTATGTATAACTATTAATATATTAAGGTTATTTTATTGTTATCCTATTTGTTTTCTTTTTGTCTTATATATTTTCTTTTCTACTTTCCTCTTTATTCTCTTTCCATCTGAATTAGTTTAGTTGAGTATTTTGAATATATTTGAGTACTTTGTGTATTATTAGCTATATTTTCATAATATTTGAAATATATTTTGTTTTACATAGTTTGTACATTATTTACCTTATAATCTCCTTTCAAATAATATTACACCTTTTTATACATATTGTAATCATCTTAGAGCTGTATGCTTCCATTTCCCTACTCCAATTCTTTGGTTTACTCTTATGATGCATATTTTCCCATGTTTTAAACCTCAAAATACTGTTACTATTACTTTTAAATATTCACTAATTGCTTAAAGAAACTTTACAAATGACTAAAATGTTTCTTATATTTGCCACACATTTACCAAATTGGCATATATAGACTTCCTTATGTATTTTGAATTTTCTATATGATTTTATTTTTCTTTAGTCTGAAGAATTACTTTAAACATTCATTTAATGAGTATCTGATGCAAAAAAATTCTCTGAGGTTTAGTTTTTCCTAAAATATACTTTGCCTTCATTTCTAAAGGTATTTTTTTCCAGATATAGAATTCCAGTTTTACCATTTTTTTCTTTTAGTGCTTTTAAAATGCCATTGCATTCTCTTTTGGATTGCATCATGTTTTGATGTTTGAAGTTATTCTTTTGTTTTGTTTCTTAAATTTATTTATTTATTTTGAGAGAGAAAGAGAGCATGCATGCACACAGGGGAGGGGCAGAGAGAGAGCGAGAGAGAGAATTCCAAGCACTGACGGTGCAGAGCCTGACATGGGATCTAACACATGAACAGTGAGATCAAGACCTGAGCTGAAACCAAGAGCCGAACTCAACTGACTGAGCCACCCAGGTGCCCCATGAAGTTATTCTTAATCTTTGTTTTCCTGTTTTATGTAACATGTCCTTTTTCACTGGCTGAATTTACAATTTTGTCTTTATTATTAGCTTTTAACAATTTAATTATGATGTGCCTTGATGCAATTTTATTTGTGTTTATTTTGCTTGTGTTTGAGTGTCTTGGGATGGAAAGTGTATAACTTTTATAAAATTCTGAAAAATTTTGACCATTATTCTTCAAATAGTTAACTCCCTTATCCCCTGTGGTTTCTAGATAAAACACAAAGAGATATTGATGATGTATTGTGATACATTTCTTGTTCTGAGAAATGCTAATAGCAGAACAACTCCAATTTTAATATTGCTTTATAATTTAGCTAATTGTTTTTACCTATAATTAATATTCAAACAATTGTGAAAATTAATTACTCTGTTACCTCATAATATAATTGGGTGATAGACACAAAGAAAACATCTGTAATAAGTTGTGATAAGTGATTGCAGTGGAGGTTTGCATTCTGCACAGTGGGAAAGCAAATAATAATAATAATTAATAATAATAATAATAAAAGAATTAATTGCCCTGTATTGGGGTGGCTGGTCAGACAAGGATGGTGACACTTCATCTGGGTATTAAAGAATGACTATAAGTGTACTAGCTGGAGAAGAAGGGAGGAACAATATGTCATCCAGGCTTAGAGGTTTCAACAAGCTTGTTCTTTGGGGAATGATGAAGCATTTGTTGTTGCAGAAGCTGGAGTGCAAGGGCTTGTGAAAAAAGGCATGTTAAACAGTTGGCCCCAGATCATGAAGGTGGTCCTTGAGGGATATCTTAGCAAATTTAGATTTTGAACGAGAATTAGTATATTGTGCTTTCTTTTCATGGTGATTTATTTTATACAGATATCAAGGAAATAGTGATTTGCTCAAAGCATCAAGTAACAGTGGCATTTTAGCAACTTTGTTACTGATGCAGTCACAGGGGTTCTCTCCAGCTCCCAAATCTGTCTCAATTTTATACAAATTAACCATACAGTAGGCTTTCATTTACATATTTTAACAGTCTCCTAAGTAAGAAACTGTGACAGATAAACTAGAAAACTGCCTTAGTCTTATTCTCATGGGACAGAACTTTTTCTCAGACTTTTGAGTTTGGGATGTTTTGGATGTTGGTAACTTTTTTAGTTCAGTGATTTAATTGACTAAGCTAGGAGGGAAATATCTGAAACTGACATGAACTCTTGCCAGAAGATTAGCGAGGGAAATATTAGACTTCCCAAATCCAGTCTCTATCCCTTTAAAGCAGATAATTTAGAGGAGAATAAAAAATCTTGAAAATTAATGGCAATTTTGAAATAGAATATTTTGTCAAAATCAAATTCATTTCATTAAATGGTTGAGAAGAAGGCAACGAGTAAATGAGGTATGAATAACTATAAGATGGGACAATTACCACCTCAGAAACAATATATTTGTAAAGTTAATTCCTCTTGAACATGAACAATCCCCTTATACTTGACCCCTTTCTATTGCCTCTTCCATGCTTGAACTCTCCTTGAACTTTGAAGATCCATCTTGAGAGTATGATATGGCCATCTCTTTTGCATCTGGTTATTTTAGCTCCAATTTGCAGCCCTAAAATGGCAATTATGGTGATATATTGCTCAAGTCACCCGACATGGATTAGTATCGGGATCAGCACATTTATGCATAGGAGTAGTGAATGGAGACTGCAGCTATGATTTTAAATGACTTGATTAATTCTGAAACAACATTTCAGAGTCCATTAGGTCCAGCAGGTGTTGGGGTGCAGACTGCTTTTTCCCTAAGCAGCATATTCGATTAAAGTGCCAAAGTATTTTGGATCCATATATTATCTTTCCCAGCATAGTTTCCTTTCACTCTGTTATATCCCCCTAACACTCAATACTCCTCCTGAAAGAGATCCTCTCTCTCCCTATTCAGCCTCTACTCAAGTTCTCTTGTGTCAGATACTGATCACCAGTTCTGTTCTGAGCAACTTGAACAATGTGTTCTCTTGTCATTCAGGAAGGCATTTACATGACAGAACTCCTACTAAAAGCTCCTGCTGACTCAGGTCAAAATAAGGCCAATTGTGTTGTTTATCCTAAGGGCCATTTCATCAGCAACCCTCTTGTCAAGGTTAGAAATGTGTCTGGTTAATGCCTTGGTTCAATGCTTTCTTTTACTACTAAATATACATGTTTATGACATTATGCATCTCCCCTCTGCCCTCCACCCCATCTGGATGTCACTGCTCTAATAAAAATGTGAAGGGTTGGGTTTTTCATTAAAGTTCTTCAGAGTTTCAAATTCCTGTATTCTTTGTTGATTTCATGGAATCTAAGGTATCTTTCTTTGAAAAATTCTGACAATGGGCCCTTCATGCTTCATTACTTCCAATTCTTTTCTTTACAACATAAAGAACATTTGAATAGGTGTTGGTACAACATTTGCAGAATAATCTTAGAATGCGGCACCATGAATTGTTCTGTCATCTGTTCCCTTAGCACAATGTACCTGTCTCTGTTATTGCACATATCAACATGTATTCTAGTTGTTTATGTGTTACTACATTTATTCTCCTTACGGGTTACATCTTATTCTTCTATTTTCATGCCTATCATGTATCTCCCCATCCATTCATCCATCCATCCATCCATTTACTTAACACACTTAGAGCCCTCTATTATTATTGTTATCATTTGCTAACCATGTGCTGTGTACATAATATATATATATTTTTAATTTTTTAATGTTTGTTTATTTTTGAGAGAGAGAGACAGAGACAGAGCGTGAGTGGGGTAGGAGCAGAGAGAGGGAGACACAGAATCTGAAGCAGGCTCCAGGCTCTGAGCTGTCAGCACAGAGCCGGATGCGGGGCTCAAACTCATGAAGCACGAGATCATGACCTGAGCTGAAGTTGGCCACTTAACCAACTGAGCCACCCAGGCACCCTCTCAATAAATATATTTAATTACATTGAATTTATATGCTCTTAGAAGCCAAACAAAACACAAATCATACAATTTCAGTCATCTGTAGTTAATATTGCCCTTGGAAGTGTGTAATATAATGAGAATATAATAAATATATAAAAATGTGTAGGAATAGAAGGCAAGACATAGTATCAGCCTTTTTAGTACCGGCTGAGTAACTTCAAGAAGTCACACAATTTTTCTTTGTGAACTATTTCATTGTTAAAATATAGATAACACTACTTGTTCTACACAATTTGTGGTGCTGTTGAAAGGGTTGCAGAAGTGAAAATATTTTGAAAACCATCCCAAAATACTATTTGATATGATGATGAAGATGATAGTTGAAAGTATATGGTTATGATTGAGATGTGTGCCTGGGAATAATGTCTCTCATAGCAAGAGAATTAATGTTCATTTTGAGGCTAGTATAAATAAACTGGCAAAACTATTCTGCTTTCCAAAGCCCCAAATTATAATTTATGTATACAATGAATGTACTGCCCAATACAAATTTCCTTCATAAAACTGGATACCAAGTTTTACAATAACAATTTTAATTTTTTTCTGTTTTACTAAAAGGAATATAGTATGAAAAAGGAATACAGGTGATTTTAATGTTGAAAACTTAGAGGGTGAGTTACCTAATAATTTTCTATATGGTTTTTAAATCATTATAATTTCAAAGGATAGCTTATAATTTAGAGTTATTTAATGCATGAGCTTAAAAATGGGGACTTTCTGTTTTGTTCATCTCCTTTTTATTACAAATTTTGAAACAACTATGAAATAGGACACAAGAGTCAGACAAATAGAAATTATTACTCATAAGAGTTGAACTATTGAATATTAAGTTACATTTATGGCCGAAAAACGGCTTGCTAATATATTGCCTAATTTAAACCATTCTTCCCTCCTCAGAATTACACGCTCCCCCTTTTCAGCGGGAGGTCTTGATATGCTAAGCTATCACATGGGATAATAGGTCTAAAAGCTTACATTCTTCAGTCAAACTGGCTCTCAAAGATAGGGACTCAAGATACTTAGTCAAATGTACGCAGTTAATTCTTCTGAATTCATCAGTTAGATCAGTCACTCTTCCCATGAGAGGCGTGAGATGAGGGAGAGGCTGAATAGCTCTTGCTGGCTTTGTTCCCTGTGGATTAGAGTGGAAATTTCCTCTTCCAGATGGAAACATGAGGATAGTAGTAAGTGTCCTCCACACTTCATTACCATCTGTGACCCACTGAGCAAACTCTACCACAGAAACTCAGGCTGTGTCACTGGCACTTCTCAATGTCAACTGAACATTCTGAGGAAGAGAGGATAGGCCTTACACCTCAGTCCCTCTGCCACAATTCCCGCACCTCAACCCCACCTTTGCTTTTTAAAAACCTAGCGAAGAGTTTGGTCCCCTTGTTTAGAAACAAAACAAAACAAAGCAAAACAAAAACACAAATAGCGTACATTGTCTATCTCTTGCTTCAGGAAGTTGGAACTTGTTAGTCGCTAAGAACTCTTTCTGTTGAAAATATTAGTGATTAAGCAATAATAGTGTTCATATAGGGAAATCATGAAGTTGTTCAAAAACTGATTTACTTTTTTCAGGCAAGCTTTTTGCTTTCTTTTTTTTCATTCCAGAAAGCTAAGATTGTTGATTTTAAATGGTGGTAGATGATCAGGTACTTAAAAACTCTAAATAGAGGTTAATCACTACTAAAATGAATGAAAAGTATCAAAGGATTATTTCAGTACATGATATTTTATAAGTGCCATCACTTCAGCATCATTTTACCTTTTTAGGCAACACTTCTTAGGTATAAAAAAAAGGCTAATTACATTTCACATGTCTTAGTTAAACATCTATCATGTGCAAGACATTATGCCAAGTAGTGTAGAAAACACAGAAAGATCAAAACATGATCAGTTCCTACCCACCATATATGAACAGTTTCATCCACAAAATATATTTTATTTTATCAGGAATTATATTTATAGAATAGAATCATTATTTATAGAATATAGATTATATTTCTATTCTAGTAGAAATATGCTGAAATAAATCCTAATGCTATAGACCAAGAACATAATACAGTATTCACAGCTATTTTGTTTGTTCTATATTGAACAAACCCTGAACTGCCTGGATTAAAAACAATGGAAGAGAGACTCTAATGCTAAAGATGTGCATTCCAGCTGGTGGGAGGTGTATTAGAACAGATTGAACCACAGAATCCACCAGAGTATTATATAGCTGGACAATAGCACAAAGCCCTAAGTGCCGAGGAGGGAGCTTTGAATAGTTCAGTTAGTCTTTGAGTTTGAATAGATAGTTTTGGACAGAAGCTTCTCAGACCTTGGAAGAGTAGGAGGGAAGAGAAGAATATATGATGAATATCTTACCTCTGCACTTGAAAACGAGAACAATGGGCTTCTTAACCAAATGAATTGACATGACCACCCTATTCCAAACAGACAAGAAACTGCATAGCTTCAACCTGGATATTTTAATGAACAGGAAACAGTGGTTTCCATAGAGGGAACCACTTTACAGAATAGTACACTGTCATCACTGTCATTTCTTGTTTTTTCTTTGTTTGTTTCTTTACAAAATTAAAGTTATGAAATTAAAGTTCACATCATCTTCCTGGTTAAGAGAGAGACATATAACCTTCTGCAAATGTCAAGCAGGACTTACATCAGTCTTGAAGATGACATTAGAGGAACATTTAAATATTTGTTAAAGTTTTTATTGCTTGCTTACTTCACAAACTTTCTTAGGTTTTGACTTGTCGTAGAGGTATAGAATTCTTAAAGTTTGAAGTACTTTTAGATGATTTCTAAAGATAATTTCTCACCTATTTCAGTAATGCCTTCTCCTAAAGCACCTTTCATAGATGGTCATAGAGAGCGCAGCACCTCCTGAGCAAGTGATAGTTTGGTAGTTTTAGTGATTCAAAAGTTCTTTGAGACAAATCCTACTACTTTACAACTTCCACCCATTACTCCCATTTCTGACCTTTAGACATGAGAGCAAATGTACATTCCCAATCTATAGATGGCCTTCAGATGTTAGAGTATTAGAGTATAGCTCCAATGTCTTCCTTTAGTTCTTCCTCTGAACTAATCATATTGAGGTCCTTCAGTTATTCTTTATGTTTTCAGTTATTCTTTATGTGCCATCTTTTCCAGAAGGCTATTCAGGAATGATATTTCTCTGTATTTTTTATTTCATTACCACTGAACTTACCACATCCCCTCCCTTTCTACTTTTTTTTGGACCTTTTCCACATTTCTTTTCCCGTACAAAATTGTTGCAAGGTGACTTGGGAGGACATAAACAAGGGTGGGGTTTTGTGTGAGCAAATAGAATTTTAGAAATCTGAAAGGGATTCAGAAGAGTAAGCTGTTTGCTTGCAAAAACGAGTTTGCTTGCAAAAACCACTGCTGTGTGTAGGTTGCTCACTGGTCAACTTTTGAATGGGTAGGAAAATTTGGTAGTCATTTTCTTAACATTTAGTAGAAAATTAGCACAAAAAAGCTGATCTGTTATGTTCTATATGGCCATGTATGTATACCTCAGACCTTATGTACTTTTTATGGGTCAAAACAAGAAAAATATTTCCAGTTGACTGAGGATAAAATTTTATCTCTGGAAAGTTGTTATATTTTGGACCTACTTTATCTAAGTTTTGTGACTGTGTTTATTCATTGTACAGAATAATTTCTCCTTTGTTGATTGTTTTAGTTATTCTTTCTTTTTATACATTAAGATACAATTGACATATAATACTATATTAGTGTCAGGTGTGCAACATAATGATTCAATACTTTTATGTATTGCAAAATGATCACCACAATAAGTCTAATTAATAACTATCACCACATATAATTACAATGTTTTTCTTATAATGAGAACTTCTAAGACCACTCTCTCAGCAAGTTTCAAATATGTAATACAGTATTGTTAGCTATAGTCACTATGCTGTACATTACATCCTCATGACTTACTTATTTTATAAGTGGAAGTTTGAACTTTTTGACCATCTTCACCCATTTCATTCACCTCTACCCCCCCACCCACCACCTCTGGCAATCACCAGTCTGTTCTCTTTAATTTTTTTTAAGATTCTACATTAAGTGAGTTCATTTGGTATTTGTCTTTATCAGAATTCTTAAAATAATGCCCTCAAGGTCCATCCATGTTACTGCAAATGGCAAGATTTTCTTCTTCGTTGTGGCTAAATATTACACACACACACACACACACACACACACACACTGCCTTTTCTTTATGCATTCATCCATCAGTGGATACTTAGGTTGTTTTCATATCTTGCCTATTGTAAATAATGCTGCAGTGATCATGGGGATGCAAATATCTTTTTGAGTTAGTGTGTTTTTGTTTTCCTTTGGGTAAATATCCAGAAATGGAATTGCTAAATCATACAGTCATTCTATTTTTAAATTTTGAGGAACCTCCATCATCTGTTTTCCATAGTGGCTGAATGAATTTACATTTTCACCAACAACACCCAAGGGTTCCCTTGTTTTAATTTTTCTTGAATTGTTACTACCTAAGAGTTGAAGTTCAAATACCAATTATTACCCAGAAATGGCCATTTAGTTGAATTTGAAGGAATCCAAACTTTGACTTGGAATATTTTGTCATTTAAAACTCAATTTCCCTGTGAGTTTCAAGTCAAAGCAGTTCTAGTTTTAAGGGAGAGGATTATAAAAGAAAAAGCAAATGGATATTTTAAATAGCTAGAGAAAGTAAAATTGTATTGGGGTACTGCAGGAGTGATGCCCAGGGTGGATAATGGAGTGTGAATTAGGGTGAGGAGTCTTCAGTAAGAAGATGATACACAGGGGACTGTGTCTTGGATGACCATCCCTTGTTAGAGTGTTTGTGGCTGACACTTTTCCCAAGAAACAGTGACTTGTTAACATGTTTTGCATGACAAAATGGGTAACCAAAATTTCACACCCTTCCAGAGACTGGAGACTGGGCAGACTTCATTCACCTCTATGGTGATGGGCCTCAATTCACCACAGAGGGACACACTTTCCAAGTCTACAGTGAACTCCTCTGGAGCCTCCCCTGACATTCTTCCCTTCCCTCCAAAGCTTTGAGACATTAGCCTAACACTCGTTGTGTCTGTAATGAATGAGGAGGAGGGGCAACACCCCATTCCCTGTTGCAGCCCTGAAAAATTCCATTGAAATGTTTCATCTGAAAGCAGAATCCAACCGCAGGCACACAGCATCCTCTTTGTTCACATTCTCACTCTGCTCTCCACTAAAGTGGTGGATTTTAACACTAGAAGCTCAAAAAAGATGTGCAAAATAGAGCACAGGGATATACAAACCTTTATTTTATTAACACTGTAAGTTCCACTTTCTCAGAATAACCAGTTTTTACTGCCTAACTGAAAAAAGACAGTTAAAGGGACTTTTGGTGACATTCCCTTTGTTTAATGAAGCTTGGAGTTATGGGCAAGTGCCTTGAACTGCCGTTATTATCTGCATGACTGAATAAAGGCTGAGGGTCCAGATCTGTGCAAAGAGTTTTATTGCAAATAGGGACATTGATCATTCATAATCAGACCTACCAGGTCAGCATTGCTCAGTGCCAGCAAGCCCTGAAAAAGCTGACCAAGGGAGCACCAGTGCTCATAGGTTAATGTAATATTCAAGCAGAACGAAATCTTTCTCTTCTTATATGCTGGTCTCTTGGCTGCTTCTGACAGAGTGGAAATGAGAACCAAAACACATTTGAACTATATCCCATAACCTATCACTGAGTCATCCTCTGTTCATCTGAGATCTCTACATGTTTCCAGAGACTGCTTCTTTTAGAGGTATATTCCTTCTGTGTAAAGGTTTGTGCTTTGGATTTTCCATGATCATACTATGGAAAGTATTATGAAGCTGCTTCATTGTAAACCAGTGCTTTCTCTAATATTTACTCACATTAGAGATCATATTCAGAAGAGAGCATTTCAAAGAGATCACTATTTGAAGATTCAGAGTGAATGTCAAAACCACGTTTGTTTCTTTATCATGTCTTTGGTTAGTAAGTTTTTAAAATATACTTTTGAATACACAAACATCCTATTTAAAAATTCAGCTTTGTGTTAAGTTATCCCACTCATGAAAATGTGATAAATGTATTACTATCATGATCAGTCAAAGATGTATTTATTTCATTGAAGTGTCTTTGTATATAGGGTTGCTGGCACGGTAACACAGAGACCATTGAAAAGGTGAGTGCTTTCTCCTAGGTTACAAATTTAGAAGAACTGGAAGCATATTCATTTTAGATGTTATGCCTCCCAATTCTGCTCAAAAGAGTAACAAAGATAAGGAGGTATTAATCACTAAGGGGCACAATGGTAGGTGGCAGGGATGTGAAATTTGAGCAGAGTTGAAATCAAAAAGGAGTATTTTGAGAATAATAGCATATGGTAAAAGCACCAGAAACTTAATTTGATGTGCTGTGTTCACACAGAAAAATGATATTGCTAGCCCATTGTGAATTATTTTTCTATTGCTGGTGAATTTGCAATGATATATCCACATATGATCACTCAATTGACCTTGTGACCAAGGGTGAGAGGTTTACTGAGTCATCTGAATGATGAACCCAGGAGCTTGTTAGCCAACCAGCTATGCTTAGTGAACAGAGAGCACTACAGACTTAAGAAGGAAAATGTGACCAACTTGATAATCACCTCTTCAGAAATATGATTCAGGCAATTATTGGAACTCAACTCAGGCGAGGATTATTCCATCATATGTTGAGAAACAAAGAAGAATTTTTAATCTAAAACAACCAAATATATTGGGCACCTGGGTGACTCAGTCGGTTGAGTGTCCGGCTTCGGCTCAGGTCATGATCTCACGGTTCGTGGGTTCGAGCCCCGTGTCAGACTTTGTGCTGACAGCTAGCTCAGAGTCTGGAAGCCTGTCTTCAGATTCTGTGTCTCCCTCTCTCTCTGACCCTCCCCTGTTCACACTGTCTCTCTCTCTCTCAAAAATAAATAAAAACCATTAAAAATTTTTTAAATAAATAAAACAACCAAATATATAAATTTACATATCAAAATATTTTTAGATATTTATCCATATTGTCAAACTCAAGCTCATCCGAACATAGTAGCTCAACAAACTTTATCATTGATTTATGTTTAGTGAAATACTTAGTCATTATTTGGGCACTAGTATTTTGATTTAAGCCATTAATTGGAGGAAGCTGAATCAGAATTTTAGAAATAAAATTTAGAAATAAATTTAAACTCGATGATTTAATCACTCTATAACTACATAATCTTGAGGTTCAGGAATGTGCATGACTTTCCTGAGGCTATTAGGCTAGAGACTGTCAGACCTCATGGCTTCCAGTTCTAGCTCAGTGTTCTTCACCTTATGCTTTGTAATAATTTGTATTTTTTAGTTTTGTAGAAATGAATATTAATTTCTGATGCCAAAAAACTTGAAGAATACAGCTATTCTGGTCACGATGGTGATTTTGTATGAGACTCCTATTTTCATTTCTGTCTTGTCATTTATTTGGCTAGTAAGCTTTTACAATGTATTTTTTAATACATTCAATATATAATGTGTCCTTTAAAAAGTGTTTTATTTGGAAATTATTTCATACTTATAAAAAATTGGAAGAAAAGTATAACAAATTCCCACACACACACACATATATATATATATATATATATATAGTTAGTAATTATTTCTAAACCATTTGAAATTGTTGCAGATATAGCCCCTTAGTATTTCAGTGTATACTTCTTAAAAGCGAGGACATTTTTCTACCTGATACAGTACAAACAAAGAAATCAGGAAATTATCATTGACATAATTCCACCCACCTAATCCACAGGCTCCATTCAAATTTCACTCTTTGTTCCAATTATATTTTTTTAGAGTTTCAAGGCCCAGTTGAGAACTATGTGTTACATTTAGTTTTCATGTCTTTTAAGTCTTCTTCAGTCTGGAATAGTTTCTTAGTCTTTTCATGTCTTTTATGACCTTGATGTTTGAAGAGTATGGGCCAGTTAGTTTGTAAAATGTCCTTCACTGGGGTTACTTTGAAATTGTATTATAATTAAGTTTAGGTTATGAATATTAAGCAGGAACATAACAGAAATGATGTAGTATTATTTTCAGTGTATAATACCAAGAAGTACACTCTGCCAAGTTTTCCCATGTCTGGTGGTATACACTTTGATCACTTGGTTAGAGTGTTCTCTTTCAAGCTTCTCCATTGTAAAATTATTTGGCATTTATTAAAAGATAAGTAATTAATAAGTTTTATGAGGAGATGTTTGAGATTATGTAAATATTCTGTTCATCAAACTTTCATCCATTAATATTAGTACCTACTGATGATGGTTGTCTGAAACAATTATATTTTTTTGGTGCTGCTAAATAACTATTTTCTAATTCTAAGATTTCTTCTACATTGTTAGCTGGCATTTGACTAAGTAAAATCTTTCCAATATCCCCACTTATTTATTTAATCATCACCTATTTATAACAGTATGAATTCAAGGATATCAATTTTATTTTCTGGGTTATATTTTTTATGATTATTTATTTTGTTATTCTATCACATATTTGACCAGTGGGAGTTCCTTCAAACAGAATCCCATATCTTCTTGAAATATACCCTTAATTTTTGGAACACTTCATCAATTTCTGGCAAGCCAAGATATTGTAGGATTATCATAGTCTTTTTCCTACCCTAGCCTGGAAAATCAGACAATTCTCTAAGGAACCCTGTTTTCTTTTAGTGGAGAGTGGCATTTCAAAACCGAGAATCTGTGCACTAGGTGTGTTAATTGCTATGGGTATTATTGCTGCTTGGTCCCCTCAGCAGATCACCTAAGAGATGTGTGTATGTACATACGCACATATATATAGGGATATGTACATACACACACGTACATATACATATTTACCTTTATTTCTATATCTTTCTGTCTGCCTATTATCTCTATTATCTCTATATAAAAATAAAATTGAATTTACACTGATATACTCAATTCCAATAAAAAAACAGGTTTTTCTCACTTTCTCCCTTTTTATACTTATAAATTCCTTTTTCTTTCAGCAAGAAAATCTGGCTTTCATCAGCTACAGTATGTTTACTTATTTGCTTAATCCCCTTACTAATATCAGGTCAGCCATATCCTTGGCCCTGACACCATGGTCCTCAACCAAATGGGATTCCTCCTTAGACCCAGAGAATATACTAGTTAAGTCCCTGAACATGCTAGAAGAATCCCCAGCTGGAATGTCATGCCTTGTCTTCCCCACATCTCTTATCAGCTTTTGCACAACTTTGGTGGAGTCCATGACCAAGCCTTCTCTGATCCTGACTCTGGCTCAATGCAGTATATATATATACCATATGAATTCTTATTAAAAAAAAACCTCATTCTGGCAATATACATTTATAATTAATCCAAATTCACTTTCAAATACTATAACACTTCACAGATAGTGTTAGTACCTTATAACAACAAAATAATAACAAAATAATTCTAATTTCTCCCTCTTGTGTCATTCATTCATTTCACTCATATATAATTTATATGCATATATATGCAAATACATATATACACAAATAAATATATAAATATAGACATGTGGTAGAAGACATTATTATTGTTACTATTTGGAACAAACTGTTGTCTGTTAAATAAATTAAAAATAGGAATAAAAGTTTTTATTTTACCTTTATTCCTTCTCTGAAGCTCTTTCTTTATGTAGCTCCAAGTTCCTTGTTTATATCATTTTCCTTCTCTCTAAAGATATTCTAATATTTATTGCAAGATAGGTCTATTAGCAACAAATTCCCTCAGTTTTTGCCAGAGAAAGTCGTTTTTTTTAATCACTTTAGATTGATAATTTTGTAGGGCACAGAATTCTAGGTTGGTGATTTTTTTCTCTAAACACTAAATATTTTCCTTATTTCCCTTCCTGTTTGCATTGTTCCTGAGGGGAATCTGGCTATAATGCTTATTTTTGCTTCTCTATAGGTAAGGTGATTTTTTTCACTCTGCTTTCTTTGAAAAATTTTTTCTTTATCTTTGACTTTTTTTGTTTTTGTTTCAAAATGGTATGTTGGGGTGTAGTTCTTTTGTTTGCTTGGTATTCTCTGAGCTTCTTGCATCTGTGGTTTGGTGTCTGATGTTAATTTGGGGGTAATTCTCAGTCATTATTATTTCAAATATTTCTTCTATTCCCTTCTCTCTCTTCTCCCTTCAGTACTGCCCTTATGTGTATTACACTCTTTGTAGTTGTCCCACTGTTCTTCGATATTCTGTTTTGTTCTTTTTGTTTCAGTCTTTTCTTCCTGTGTGCTTTTCAGTTTTACAGTTTCTATTGAGATATGCCCAAGCTCAGAAATTCTATCCTCAGCCATGTCTAGTTTGCTATCGAAATCCACCAAAGGCTTTCTTGATTTCTGTTACAGTGTTTTTGATCTCTATCGTTTCTTTTATAGTTCCTTCTTCGAATTTCCTGCTCTCTGCTTACATTGCCCATCTTTTCTTGTCTACTGTCTACTTTATCTATTAGATCCCTTAGCATATTAATCATATATTTTAAATTCCCAGTCTGAGAATTCCAACACCCCTGCCATATCTGAGATCAGTTTTAATGCTTTCTCTGTCTTTTCAAACTGCCTTTTAATATGCCTTTTAATTTTTTCTTTATAAGTAGGTGTGAAATACAGGGAAAAGGAAGTGCTATGAATAGGTCTTTGTAATATGGTGCTGAGGTATGGGGAAGGGGAAGTGTTCTATAGTCTATGATTAGGTCTCAGTCTTTTGGTGATCCTATGTGTCTGGACTGTGAACTTAACAATGCTTTTCATTTCCTGTAAATGAAACAGGATGGCGAAAGTAGGCTGGTATTGGCTACTTCCCTTTTCCCAGGTCATCTGGGCTCTGATAAAACCTTATCTTATTAGGCTACAGCTAACTAGTTTCTCCTGAAGGCAGGTCTTTTTATCAACAGAGTGCTCTGATGTATTTTAAAATGGTTCTTTTCCTCCTCTCCCTGCTTCAGTATTTGGTTTTGAGGACCTGGTAGGGTTCCTGGAGGTAAAACTCACAAATGCACGCACCCCCACCAAGATGGCTTCCTCTGGAGTTTTTAATTGTCAGAGCCTCCAGAAATTTATCAATGATGGTTCAGTTTTCCATATTCCAGCACTTGTTCCTGTGGATGTTTTAGCTCATGGGTTTGTGCTCTGAAAAGGTGTGATTCTCTGTGCTTCCCTGTTGATTTCTCCAATATGAGGAATAGCGGTTTGTCCTGTGATCTCACTTTTCTTAATTTAAGAAGGGTTGTTGATTTTTCAATTTGTTTAGCATTTTACTTGTTAGGAAAGAGTGGTGACTTGTAAACTTCTTGGAAACTGGACTGAAAACCAGAAGTCGTTATTTGGGCCTTTAAAAATTTCTCTTGCTGATGTCCTGTAGGTTTGAGTGGATAAGCCCTGCATACATTCTGTTAAATTTATCTCAAGATATTTCATATTTCTTGATGGGCATTTTTTATGATTTATAATAGTTTATTGCTACCATATGGAAATACAATTATTTTTATATATTGAACTTGTATTCTGCATTTTTGTTGGTGTTCAAAATTAGGAAATGGCAAAATTAAAACCACCAAGTGAATAAATATGTATTTAGTAAAAATATGTATGAATACATAGTATTTAGTAAGAGTGTTTTGTGCATATATGAACAGTTCACAAACTAGGACTTTTTAAAAATAAAAACTGAGTTTCAACTCAGAGGCATGAAGTTACAGGATAGCTTATAAAGTGAAAATGAGGAAGTTGCTTACCCTACACTATGATTGGTCATCGCAGTGATGGTTTCTAAATGGCAGGAGATTAGTTAAAAGCGATTATCTCATACCATTTTTAGGAAGGTGACTTAGTTTCTTTTTGACTGTTGAGACATTTAGAAGAAATAACCTAAGTTGTTTTTATGTTCATGAAATAAGATGTAGTTCTACTTAAGTGGTTTTTGTCTTCTCAGGGAATTTGCAGGTCCAGTCTCCTTTCTGTTTTTAATGTTAACACTAGTAGGTAGATTATTGAACATTCCTTAAGATTTTCTGCATTGATGATCATGTTATCTGAATGAGGACAAATTTTGTTTTCTTCTTTTCCAATTCATATGCCTATTATTTTTTTTTCCTTTTCTTTGTAGTAACTAGCATCTACAAAACAATGTTGAGAAGACTTGATGAGAGCAAACATCTTTGTCTTGTTCCTGATCTTAGGGGAAGTAGTCAGTTAGTCAGTTTTTTGCCCTTAATTTTGACATTGGCTGTAGATTTTTATATATGCTCCTTATATTGATGAAGTTGATTTTTTTTTCTGTTAGCTGAGAGTGTTTAATCATGAATTTTAGCAGATACTTTTTCTTCATCCCTTCTTAAACCTGATAAAAGATGGAATTACATGAATAGATTTTCAAATGTTAACCCAACCTTGCTTTCTTGGGATAAACTCCTCATAGTCCTGACGTATTACCCATTTTATATATTCCTGGATTTGATTTGCTAAATTTTTGAAATAATTTTTACATTTAGTTTCATGAAGGATATTGGATTTTACTTTTTTAATAATGTCTTTGCCTGGTTTTATTATCAGGATAATGCTGGCTTCATAAAGTTAGTTGAGGAATGCCCCCTTTCTCTCCCCCGCCTTCTATTTTCTGGAAGAGTTTGTGTATGTTTGGTAGTTTTTGTTTAATTTTTTTTTAAGTGTTAGGTAGAATTGACCCAGGAAGCTATGCATTATCTGGAAAAGTTTGAGTACGTTTGGTGGGTTTATTTTTTTCTTAAGTTTTGTTAAAATTTACCCAGGAAGCTATGTGGGCCTATTTTTTTCATTGTAGAAAGATTATTCAATTTTTTTTATAGATCCAGGTGTCTCAAGTTATTTATTTATTTTTGAATGAACTTTGATAGTTGGCATTTTTCAAATGATGTATCCATTTTATCTAAGTTATTGAATTTCTTAGGATAAAGTTGACCTTAAAATATCCTTATTTTCCTATGAGTTTGATAAGGTATTTAGTAATGACCCATCTTTTATCTTTGATATTGGCAAATTTTTTTTAGTCATATTGGCAAAAAAATATTGCAATAGTTATGATCTAAATTACAAGATATTGTCTCATATAAGCACAAGTATTTGATTAATAATTTCTTTAACTGAAGTATAGGTGACACATTATATTAGTTTCAGGTGTACAACATAGTGATTTGACAATTATACATTATGAAATGCTCACCATGATAAGCGTAGTTACAATCTGTCCCCACACAAACTTATTACAGTAATATTGACTATATTCCCTATGCTGTACTTTTTATTCCTTTGGCTTATTTATTTTATAGTTGGAAGTTTGTATCTCTTAAACCTCGTCACCTATTTTGCCTATCCCTCACCTCTGTCCCCTCTAGCAGCTATGTTTGTTCTTTGTATTTATGAGTTGTTTCTCTGTTGTTGTTTGTTTATTTGTTTTCTTTTTTAGATTCCACATATAAGTGAAACCATACAGTATGTGCATCTGTCTGACTTATTTCACTTAGCATAATACCTTCTAGATCCATCCATGTTGTCATAAATGGCAAAATCTTATTCTTTTTTATGGCTGAGTAATATTTTATTATATATATACACCACAACTACTTTATCAATTTATCGACTAGTGGACATTTGGGTTGCTTCTGTATCTTGGCTATTATAAATAATGCTGCCTAAATTTAGGGGTACATGTATCTTTTAATATTTCCATCTTTTAAATTATGTTGAGACTTATGTTATGGTCCAACATTTGATCAATTTTGGTTTCTGTTCCATGTGCACTTGAATAGATGGTGTAATCTTAAGTGGTGATATTATAGTGTTCTTTAAATGTCAAGTAGATTGAGGTGGTTGACAGTGTTGTTCAGGTGTATATTATTGTAGATGGTTTTGTCTGGTTGCTCTATTAATTGCATAAAAAGGTATGTTAAAGTCTGTGACTAAGATTGTAGATTTGCCTTTTCCCCCCAGTTTTTGCTTCATATATTTTGACATTCTTTTATTGAGTCAAGTATATTTATATTTGTTTTATTTTCTTGACACTGACTTTTATAGTAATGAAATATTCCTCTTTATCTCTAAAAATCCTCTTGTTTTCAAGTTTATTTCTTATTTTATTAATATTTGATCATTCTTATTGTTAACAAATAAATGAACAACTTTTACTTTTAGAATTTGTGTTTTCTTTTGAAGATACTGGTTCAGAGGTTTTCTATTTAATGTAATTGTTGACATGATTGTATTTTGACCTTCCTTACTATTTGTATTAAATTTTTGTATTGAGTTTTCTTTTCTCTTTCATCTTTTTATTCACCCTTTTAAAATTTAATTAAATAAAATTTTAAATGCTATTTTCATATTTCTGCTTTCTTTCTATTAATATCACTGCATATTTTGCTATAGAGGTTTAAATAAATAATTTTTACCTATTAAGTCTACTTAGAGATAATTTTCAATTACTTTTTGTAAAATTTAGAAGCCTTGAAGCAGTATATATATATATATATATATATATATATTTCCTCCCCCTTCATAAGACTATTGTCATGTATATATCTGTTTACCCTATAAAACAACAACATACTTTTTTGCCTTTTATACTCATATGACATAAAAAATCAAGAGCAAAGAAAACAGAATTTTATATTTATTCATACTTTTACAATTTCTGGTGGTCTACCTTCTTTCCACCAGAAAAGAGTTGTTCTGAGTTATCATCTGATGTAATTTACTGTCAGGCTGAAGAACTGCTTTTAGGATTTTTTATAGGCATATCTGTTCCTGACAGTTTCTCTAATTTTTTGTTGAAAATGTTCTTAATTTCCCTTCATTTTTTAAGTATAGCTTTACTGCATATGTTTACCCTTCATTGCTTTGAACACATCATTCCAGTGTCTTCTGGTTCCCATAGTTTCCAATGAGAAGTCAGTCAACCTTTAAATTTTGTGATACCCTTACTTTCTTCAAACCTCTTGAAATATTTTACTCTGGCTTCTTTCAAGATTTTATCATCTTTGACTCATAAAATTTGTCTCTGATGTGTCTAGTTATATATTTCTTTTTATTTATCTTGATCAGTATTTGTTAACCTTTCTGGATCCATAAATTAATGTATTTTACCAAATTTCTAAATTTTTATTTATTTTTTCCTTTTTTTTTTTTTTTTTTTACCTCTGACTATCCTTTTTTATCCCCCTGGAATTCCAGATACATGCATGTTAGATCATTTCAGAAGTTCTGTTCTTTTTTCCTCTCTGTTCTTTGGATTGGAGAATTTCTATTGACTTATTTTAAGTTCACTGATTCTTTTTTTCAGCCATGTCAATCTCTGCTGTTGAACTTATCTGGTTATTTTATGGATTCCTCTTTAATTTACAGCTGTTCTGCCATCTCTTAGATTCTGTATAGTTTTAGTGTCCAAGAGGCTATTTCTCTTTGGTCTCTTCTGGTGTTTCTAATCATATTAATAGCCAAGTATTTGGACAATTTCTGCTCTGAGTTTTGTTCTATTTCTTTTTGTGATTTTTTTACTCTCAGGACTTCCCATTTACATTTCTAGCTGCTTTCTTTGTACTTCACTGTGGTGGCACTTTATTCTGTATGCCTGTGGTCTTCTCCTGTATCATTTTCTGTAGTAGTACAGGTTAGTAGTGCTTTGGGGCCAGATAGTCACATCCAATTCATACATGTAATTTTTCAGTTATAATTTTTAAAAAACAAAACTCTTTTCCTTCTGCTGACTTTTGAATGCTTATAGTACAATAATAATTGCTTGTTACCTTATTTTTCCAATTTTTATAAATATTAACTGTAGAGTGTTTGCATGACCACATCACTTCTCAAATATTTTCCCTCTCTAGCATTGTTATACATGGTGGTGTCCTGTGGTGTTATGTCTCTGTTAATCTAGGGATATCTGCTTTTCATCTTCAAATTATTCAGCATTTCTTTCTCTTATGTCATCTCTTATAATTTTCCAGAAAGTTTTTATTTATTCTTTTTAAAATTTTTTTTCAGAAAACTTGGAATGGGAGTAATGATGGATATAAATACTAAGCTTCCCACATTCATTCTAATCTTAAAATTGGTTATGTGACTATGTCTCTTTTACATTTTATATTAATATATCAGCTCATTTTATATAAACTAGAACATTTTGAACTATAATTCTTCCAAAAAATAAGAGTAAAACATTGATAACTGAAGTAATAATTATTTGCATTTAGTTACTCAGGATAGAGTTCAGAATAACTGGCAAATTCCCCACTTTGTTTTCTCAGATACATAGAGTCTAAGACCTTTGGTCTTTCTCTAAAATCTCTACAATATTTAGTTTTCTATTATTTATTTCAAATATATTTATAAGCAGCTTATTTTTATTTTTATTTTTGGTTGCATTTCTAGTTTTCATTTATTCACCTAGATAGATATAAACTTCTTATGGACATGGACTTTGCATGCCAAGAGAACAAACTCTAGGGCCTTGGCAATGTCAACTAAAACATCTACACTTTACCTTTCTCTAAGTTACTCTATGATAGATGAAGACAATTCATTTAAGTTTCCTAAACCAGAGTATTTATATTTATAATTGATATAAATTTTATGAGACTGTTTAAAAAGGTATAGATATTTTATTTCTTTTACAGTAGTTGGCTATGTAAGTAATATCCACATTTTATCACTGTTGTTTTTGAAGGAAATTAAACTCGATTGCTTGAAATCTTTCCCTTGATTAAACATTTTTTCTTTTTATTGAAGTTTTTAAGATATATATGTCTTTTAAAATAATTTAAAAAAGTTTTAATATATTTATTTTTTAACTTTTTATTTAAATTCCACCTAGTTAATTTACAACGTAATATTAGTTTCAGTTTCAATGTAGTATTAGTTTCAATACAATTAAGATACAGGGATCCTGTTTTTTAATCGTAATATTTTAGAATTTCAAGATATTTTTCAATAAAACTTGTAAGATAGGGTAATGTATGATTTTTAAAAGGATTTTCAGTTATTTGTTTATTTCAGGTAGGTATGGTATGCCTCATTGTTTTAAAGTCCAGTAGTTGAAATAGGCAGATGATTTATTGCCACTAACATCCATTAAAGGTGACACAATGAAGAGCCCTCAAAAATTCGAGATTAGTTAGATGTGCACTTTGCTTTGTATGTGAATTATAATCACAGAAGTATATAAAAGATATATATGAGCAATTACTACCATGTACAGTATTTTATTTATGAAAGCATTAAAGAATATGCCGATATATTTGTAATTAAGTTACTGATTGAATGCTGTGTAAATAGTAATATATTATCTGAAGGTTTTCTAAATAAAAAGTATTTGAAAGAATTATATAGAAACATTCCACCTCATCTTTGTTCAGCAAATATTTGATATATTTTGTCATTAACTATCATTATATTTCCGACAGAGATGTAAGGATATATTAACAATTCAAGAAACCCTTGAGATTAAATTTTCTGTTCATTGTTTTGAATTTGTGATTTGATCTGACAATTCAAGTTGATAACCTGAGCATCTTCCACTGGATATACATGCCTTTTTTGAGGACTTTAGTATTGTTTTTGCCATTTAACCTCTTTTAGATTCACGTTATTTGTATTACAAACATTAGCAAGATTACAATAATAATAAAAGGAAGAAAACAGTTATTGAATGCTGCCCACCTTTCAAATGCCTGTGGAAATTATTGTTCATCACCAAATATTTCTAGCTCCCTTCTTTCTGCTTGTATATTAAGAAAGCACTTATCTGACTACATAATTTGCTCTAGGCTAGTGATGTATATCATTTCCTTGTGAAAACCTTAAGAACCTGCACATGTGTTGCCATATTACTTTTTCCTTGTTGCATAAATCTTAAAAGTATATGTCAAGAATAAATCTCTGTTATTCTGGGTCCTTGAGAGACTATGATGAACACAACCATTGCTGACCAACCTTGGACATGACATAAACGTTTATGTGATAAGCCATGAGATTTTTGTTTGTTACTGTGGTGTATTCCAGCTTATTCTGACAGATACAAACATTGTTACCCCAGGGAGATGTCATAAAATCTAAAATATGTGACATTGGCTTAGCTTTCTGGTTGAGAGGCAATGAAGAAACTATTTCTGGATGCTGGAAGGATGGCAGTTGATGTTATGTGATGTCAAAATATTTGGTAAAATTGTTTATGAAGATGTGAAAACAAGATAATATATCTAATGAACTTGTAGCTCTAGGGTAGGATGTTAAAAAACAGAGTCTTGTTAGTATGTGTTGGCTGATGGTGTCTGCATATGATGAGCAATTATATGAAACAGACAAGATCAGAAAAGAATTTGCTTGAAAGTAGAAATGAATGGAAGTAGAGTGCATGAACTCGAGGTGTTGTAGAACTGAAGAGGCAACTGTTTCTGAACTCCGAGAAGGATTTTGAGTCACACATGCTGACTGAAACTCAGTTTAGTGACAATAAAATTGAGGTATATGGTTTTAGTTTTTTAGAACCTGTGAATAAGATGTCTAAGAATAAACTTCCAACTGAGGATGCAAAACTCTTTAATCATTAAAAATGCACAAAATGATTCAGAGGTGTAGCTTCCCCTCAGAGCTCAATAGATTCCAGATACCAATAATTCAGTTGAAATAATATGGTAACCCAAAGAAATATAGCAATGTTATAAAATAGGACTAAAAAGAGCTGTGAGTATGACTATTGGCACACGAGGCTGACTGAAATAAAATAGATAAAAGCTTACTAAGTTTTTTTCCTAGGAATTTTACTGAAAGTGCAAAGTCATAGAAGTCTTCAAAGAAGGCTATCAAAGAAGCCTTGTGAATTCAGATAACCTAATGAGCAAATCTGATTTACTAGCAATTAATACAGTTTAATATCATTCATCTTGAATTTGCAAGATTCAGGATAAAATCCTTTATCATTAAGGATTTTTTACTGACAATATCTCTACCTGTGTTACATTGGTAGGTATTTTATAACAGAACTGCAATAATGACATAAACTTTTCATAAAACTATACAATGTGAAGAAAGAACTTATCAAGTGAATCAAAGGCCAGTTTTTAAAGCATGTAAAATCTGTATACTGGATTATTTTCCTGTGACATCAGTAATAACTACACTGCAATACTTTCAAAGCATCCAATGAATGTGCTGTACTGGCAATAACAGTTATAACGTTCAGCCAATATAAAGATTATATTCAATATGAAGACTTGATTTTTAGGTATCTTTTTACATATTTCTTTATTCTGTTTCAAAATTAAATGAGGAAATTCTTAAAACTATCACCCAGTTTATTCTTATTTCAAGATTCACACAGCTACTAATCTAGAACTCTGGTTGCTGATCTAGTCCTAGACATCATGTCCTCTTGATGGTTGTGGAAATTAAGTATAACTTTTAATTATTTTGAAGTAAGGTTAATTCAACCAAGGGCCAAAGTTTTATGCACTAACAAATAAAATGTGTCCCTAACAAAATGTGCTTCTGTGGTCCTTATAAAAATATGATCAGGAATTGGGGTGGCTTATTTGGTTAAGCGTCCAACTCTTACTTTTCCACTCAGGTCATGATCTCACGACGGTTCGTGAGTTCAAGCCCCATGTTGGGCTCCAAGCTGAGAACATAGAGCCTGCTTGGGATTCTTTCTCTCCTCTCTCTGTCTCTGCCCCTCCCCTACTCATGCTCCATCTCTGTCTCAAAATAAATAAACTTGAAAAAAATTAACAGGAATCTAAAAGTAGTCTCACTCTGATAGTCTCCATTATAAATGTTTTTAAGAACCATATTGGAAAAAAAAAGAATGGATATGTTTACTCTTATTTCTTTGATTTCTTCCATCCCTCCCTTCCTCCCCATCTTTTCTTCTCCTATTCCTTGATCTTCCTCCTCCACCTTCTTCATGATTAAAGAAAAATTAGGCAACATTTGCAAATCAAATAATAGCACGAATCACATAATTACTGAAAATTAGTATATAATTTTTTAAAAATATGAGATGTTATAACAAAAAGGGTCATAATAATTGTGTAAAAAACCATTTCTTTCATGAAGAATAAAAGGCTTTTATATGAAATAATGCTCGGGTCTGGTCATATAAGTCAAAGGAAATTAGACAACAATTGAACTCTGTGACATGCTTTTATGAACTCATACATATGTGTCTGGTGGTAATCATTATGACTTGTAGGTTACTAAGTAGACCTCAGTTTTAATAAAAACAATTTAAAAACATGTTTTGTGTGTATGCGTGTGTGTGTGAAACAGCTTTTGAGTAACAATTAATGAACTCCAAGTCCATCAAAGTCTTATTTATCTTATTCATAAATATCTTATTTATAAGGCAAGTTATTGTCACGTGGGTGTGGAGAAGAGGGAGAATATAGTAAGAGTCAGTAAAGGTAGATTTTGTTTCACAATTCTAGCACAGTTATTATTATTTTTTTAATTTTTAATGTTTATTTTTGAGAAAGAGACAGAGCATGGGGGGGGGGCAGGGGCAGAGAGAGAGGAAGACACAGAATCTGAAGCAGGCACCAGGCTCTGAGCTGTTAGCGCAGAGCCTGATGTGGGGCTCAGACTCACGAACTTGGGATCATGACCTGAGCCTAAGTTAGATGCTTAACCAACTGAGCCACCTAGGTGCCCTTAGCACAATTATAACAATAAGACAACCTCAGATTTCTCAAATGAAACATCAACAGAAGTCAGCTAAGGAAAGGGTAGATGCTGACCAAGGACAAATCATCCAAGCATGTTCAAACTGACAAATAATCATATAAAAATAGTGGATTATTCATAATAACCAAAAATTGGAACTAACCCAAATGTTCATCAGCTGATGAATATAAAAACAAAATGTAGTATATTCATACAATGGAATATTATTCAGCCATAAAAGTGAATGAAATCCTGATTCATGTTACAATGTGGATAGATTTTGAAAACTTTATGTTAAGTGAAGGAAGTCAGACACAAAAGATCATACATTGTATGATTCCATTTATATGCATAGTCCATAAAAGGGGAATCCTTATAAGCAAAATAGATTAATGGTTGCCAGAATTAGGAAGAGGAGAAATAGGATATAAATCCTAAAGGGTATGGAATTTGGTTTTGGGTTAATGGAAATGTCCTAAAATTAGATAGGGGTGATGGTTGTACATATTTGCAAATATATTAAAGATAATTTTTTATTTTAATGTATTATTATATATTAGTTTATTATGTAAAAATAATTAATAAATTAATAATTTTGATAATTATTTAATAATTTATTATTTATACACTTTAAAATGTAAATTTTATAGACTATAAAGTATATCTTAAAAAACAAAAGAAATGGGGTGAATGTGAGCCCTTATTGAACAGATAAGCTTTGAACCAGTTATCTGGAAATGACTATCTTTTAATCATCGGCTCAAGTATTATAGACATCAGTTTCTATGGTTTGTGGGTTTGTTTTGTTGCTTTACTTTTTCCCTTTTAAATAGTCATATTAGAGCATTAAAGAGGGCACTTGTTGTGATGAGTACCGGGTGTTATATGTATGTGATGAATCACTAAAATATCTACTCCTGAAACCAGTTAGACACTATATGTTAACTAACTTGAATTTAAATAAAATCTTGGAAGAAAAAAAAGTCTTATAGATATTCTTAAGGTTAAGATTGGACCACTGAAATAAAACTATTTGCAGTGGTAGATTTTGTGACAATTAGAAATGCCTTGAAAATTTAATCTTTCAGACACAGTTCTATCATGTTTAACTTGATTCTACTCACAACTTACTATAGGTACTGAGGAGAGACTTATGGTTTGAACAGTATTGGTTTACATCTTGAAGGATACAAAAAGGAATAAAGAGTAGCAGACTATATATACAGGAATCATGGAATTATACAGAAGAGTCACGTCAGGGCCTCTGCTTTATAAGTGAGGTTCCCATATCATCATCATCAATAATAACAACAGCAACAACAATAAAAACAATAACTATTGCAAATAACCTATTAATAACCTATTAATAATTGCTATTAATATTAATAATAACCTATTAATAATAACTATTGCAATCTAATTTCTAACATTATGGGATGGGCAAAGTCTGGGAATAATTAGAAAGATTCAAATCCTTTTCATCTGGGCCTGATACTAGCACTAGAACTAGTCAAGAAGTAGGGATTAGAGAAATGGAGAAAACAATTGTTAATGGCCACAGTGTCTATGTAGAAAAGAGGAAAAGTTGTCATGGAAGAAGGCCAAGAGATGCTAAAATTGTCTTAAAGCTGACATTTAAATTGCCCACAATCAATACAACAAGTTGAACTGAGTTCCTACTAAATCGTTGATTATATAGACAAAACCCCGCAAAATTTGACTAAAAAATCTATGACTATTTGATATGTAAAATAACCCTTACTCTCTCCAGTTTTCAGGAACCCTCTGAAAAACCATCTCAAATTCCAAGGAGGGAATATTGTCCAATTACTTTATATGTGGCCTAGTAGAATAATTGAAAAGGAAACACCTACCAGTGTATAGAAGCAAAAGCCACAGGGAACAGTGGATTGGGGAGACCCTCTATTTGAGCAGGATTGGAGCCTAGTCCAGAAACGCTTCCTAGTTTCAGGGAGGGGACCTACAAAATCTCTAGATCTTTTTCTGATCATCTGAATGGCCATAATTATTTGATGACCAGAGGGCAGCACAGAAGTAGTTATTTTACTTTTCACTAAAGATTTCCCCCTCTTTTACTTCTGGGCACATAAAATTCTACTTCCCTGTCCACTTTAAATGGGCATAATCATCTGATTTTCTTTAGCTAATAAAATGAGAGTAGAAATGACATGCGTAACATCTAGATGGAAATTTTATAAACCAGTGTGTGATTTTTATCAATATGCCAGTGTGTGATTTTTAAATATAGAACATTAGTATCTCTTCATAATTTTAGTAACTGCCTATTGTGACTTCTCGATTAATTTTCTAAAATATGTACATAATGTTTCCAACATACCTACTCCAACATTTACTAACAAAAGCTATTTATTTGACTTTTTCCTAGAAATAATTTGATATGGTCTGAAGATGCCCCCTTAAAATGAATATGTTGAAATTCTAATCCTGAAGGTGAGAAGATGGGGCCTTTGGGAGGTGATTAGGTCTTGGGGATAGAGCACTCATGAATGAGATGCCCTTATACGTAAGAGATCTCAGGGAGCTCCCTTGGCCCTTCTGCCAATGTAAAGATATAAGAAGTCTACAGCCCAGAAGAGGGCCCTCACTTGACCATGCTAACATGCTGATTTCAGACTTCCAGCTCCAGAACTGTGAGAAATTAACATCTGTACCAAAATCTGTGTTAGTCACATTTCTTCAGAGAAATGCAACTAGTCAGATATATATGTGGATATATATGAGGAAATTTATTATAGGAATTGGCTCACATGGTTATCAAGGCTAAGTCCTATGATCTGCTGTGTATACTGGAGAACCAGAAAAGCCAATGGTATAATTCAGTCTGAGTCTGAAGGACTCACCTAATAAAAGTAAAAGCTAAAAAATTTATTAAAATAGTAAAATTTATCTAAGTTATTTACAAAAGATAAAACCAAGGCTAAAAATTATTGAGTGAAGAAGAGGAAAAACTATTGAATGAAGAAGAGGAAAAACTATGCAAAAGAAAATTAGGCAATATTATATCAACAAAAGAATTTAAGGTAAGAGCTTTACTAGGACTTAGGAAACTGTAACATAATGATGAAAAAGAAAATCCACAATGAAAATATAATAATTGGGAATTCATATGTCTCCAAGTACCCAACAGGTAAACTCAAAATGTACAAAGTGACAGCTGATAGAATAAAAATTTGAAGTGAAAGAAGTGACAATCACAATGGGAGATTTCAACAAACCTGTCTTAGAAATGGATAGGTTGGGGGGAAAAAGAAAGAATACAGAATATATAAGCAACAACAACAACAAAACTGCACCAAATATAGAATATACACTGGTTTCAAGCCTACATGGAATACTTATTAAAGAAAAAATAACCACTGTCATTCCCAAGAAACCAAAGGTTAATGAAAAAAAAATCAAGTGCATCTAATAAGACTGAAAATACCATGTATCTAATTTGTGGTTTGAGGCTAATAAAGTACTTATAAATTTATAACCTTATGCATATTCTTAAAATCCAAGAAAAACTTAAAATAAATAATCTCAGGTTTTGAGCCAGGAAGCAAAGCAAGGAAAAATCGAATAATTTCCAAGGAAGTTGAAGAGGCTAGATTATAAGGAAAATGGCAGAAATTAATTAAATAGAAACCAAGTAGGTGAATTAGCTTTATATGTCAAATATCTCTTTAAAAAACCCCAATTCTCAGTGTTGAATTCGAAAAAAAATAATCTCAGAACAATGTGCATGCTATATTATTTATGTCAATTTAAACATCAAATGTATTATAATGTATTCCATTTATTGTTTCATGTGTTAAATAGAGAAAAAAAGAATGCTGGTACAACTTAATGAAGATAGTGGTCATCTTTGAGAGAGAAAGAAAAGAATGAGAATGTGAAGGTAATTAAGCAGGCTTTAACTTCGTCTAT
The DNA here is from genome assembly GCA_028646485.1 of Cryptoprocta ferox. NCBI lineage: Eukaryota > Metazoa > Chordata > Mammalia > Carnivora > Eupleridae > Cryptoprocta > Cryptoprocta ferox. The sequence continues at coordinate 131,052,288 of CM053567.1, read as the reverse complement.
ATTGCTATATTCCTTAAAACAAATATGAAATAGTATTAACAATAATTAATTTAGGGCAGTGAGTTTGGAAGCGTTTGTCATAGGATTTTATATGTTTTATATAAATTATTGTATAAAAATTTATATTCAGAAATACAGAATATATGTAAAATATATATTAAAATTTCACATATGTATTAAATAGTGCAAAATAAAAAAGGAAAAACAATGCAATTTAAGATCACTCTAGAGATGTTGTAACAGAGGAACTGAGAAAGCTAAATTTATGATATATTTTGAAAGCCAATATTAATGTGAATGGAAATAATAAGATATATTTATCAGAGGATGTTGTTATTGACTCTGTCTCATACCCTATATCCAGCCAAATCATCCACCTAACAATCCCATTGATTCTGTTGTATTCTTTTCCACAGAATTTATTACCATCTAACAAGCTATGCATTTACTATTTTCCCCAGTAATCTACCTCTTCCACTTAGAATGTCCTCCTTGAGGAAAGGGAATTTTGTCTGTTGGTAACTATTGTAATCTCCAGTACTAGAACAATTCAGGAACTTGTTAGGTATCAGTAAATATTTGGAAATTGAATGCATGAATTTTCAAGATTAAATCCTGAATGTTTATGACTTGAGAAGGGAGAGGTGAGGGATAGGGAAGATGAATTGATAATTTGAAATTTCAAGCCTGGGTAACTAGGGTAGAATAGTAGACCATCACTGAAATAAGGAGGTGACTCTTCTTTACAATACTTTTACTTCTGATGATATAACTAATATTTGTTCATTGAAGACAATTCAGGAGAATATAAGAAAGGAGAAAATAATCATCACTCACAGATGCTCATTGTTGATCTTTGATGTATTGCCATAAGATTGAGATTATATGTATTCATTTTATGTCTTTTTTTGGCTTAACATTCTACTCTAAATTCTTTTTCATATAATTATTTTTTAAATGCTTATTTATTTATTTTTGACAGAGAGAGAGAGAGAGAGAGAGAGAGAGAGAGAGAGAGAGGATGGGAAAGAGAGAGAGGGAAACAGAGAATTCCAAGCAGGCTCTACACTGCCAGTGCAGAACCTGATGTGGGGCTTGAACCCATGAACCATGAGATCATTACCTGAGCCGAAATCAAGGGTCAGATGCTTAACCAACTGAGCCATCCAAGTGCCCCTCATATAATTATTTTTGAGATTCTATTTATAATTACAGCATATTTTCCACTTTATAAAATAAAAATTTATTTATATACGTTTTATTAGACATATAATGTGTCTATTTTTCCACTATCACAACTAATATTACACTGAATATGTGAACAAATCTTTGTTTCTATATAATTGATGTTTTATTCTTTGAAATAAAATTAAGAGTGAGAAGATAAAGATATTTCTAAGGCTGTTGAAGTGGGTTGTCAAACTATTTTCCAGAAAAGTTTCATCAATGCATTCTTAACAAGATACTTTTCATTTTCAAAATACCTTTTCATCAGGCTCAGCATGGAGCCTGGTGTGGGGCTTGATCCCGTGACCCCAGAATCATGACCTGAGCTGAAATCAGATGCTCAACCAACTGAGCCACCTAGGCACCCAAATATATTTGCATTTTTGATAAAGAGGTTAACTTTTTTTTCCCTGATGGCTTTCTGATGAATACATAGTTTAAAGTGCTCATTGCTGTACTTTTTTCTGCATTTGCATGCTGCATTGCATATAGGAAGTTTTTACCCTTTTGTATTTCCCCAGTTTTATGTTACTCTTGATTTTTTTTGTGATGTGTTTGCCATAGAATACTTTCATTTTTATGTAGTTAAACCAAGATATATCTTTTGTTGTTGTCTTCCACTCTGTTATGCTTGGAATTCTTTCCCACAGAGAGTTAAACATTATATTTCTTCTATACAAATATTTTGGGGTTTTTTATTAGTTAAAATCACCAAAATTTAATTTTGTCTATTACATCAAATAATATCTCAATGAGTTTTCACACCTTGCTTATATTTGATTGAAAAACCATTGCTTAGCAATTCCTCACTGTTTGTATTGACACATTTCCCACATGCACAGAATACTTCTCAGCATTGTTCTATTTCATCAATTTACTTGTCCATTCCTTTGTCAGTATCACATTAACTGTTATTATGACTTTATTATCTTTTAACACTTGGTGAGCTTATTAAATCTGCATCACACTTCCTTTTCAATAGTTTTAAATTTTGGTCTTTAACATAATTTTGTCATCTTCTTAAAAAATACATAAATCTCATTGGCATTTTGACCAGGAACACATTAATTGCAGAGATCGCTTTGAGTAGAATTAACAACTTTGTAGTCTCAGTCTTCCTGTTTAGGAAAATATTAATTATCTTCTTTTATCCATACTAACTTCTATACTCCTCTGTTTTCACATAAGTTCTACACATTTCCTGATAACATTATTCTAATGTTTTTTATGATTTCTTTCCATATCATACCACACTGCATTTTTACTAATACAAACATCATAATGTAATTTCTCATTTTTAAAATAGTTACTATTTTAAAATAAAAATATTTTTACTAATGTTAATGCATGTCATTGATTAATATTTGAATCACTATTAAAATATGTTATTTAGCATGAAATTTATTTAGGACAATATTTTTAATTATTGTCATCTAACTCATCCTAAAAATATTCTTGTGCCAAAAAGCTACTGACATCCAGCCAAAAAGCTGGTTTCAACATGGTAGGCCCTTATACCTACTTGATGCTTCACCTTCTCAGTAGCTTCTATTTGGTCCTTTGTCTTTTTCTATTTCCTAATATTCCTGCTCAGAGAAAAGGCCTTGATATATCTTTTTCTAGGTAAGGAAATAGCAAGAAAAATGGCTTTATCTTAACTATAGGGATATTCTGGGGACAGCACAGGTAAGAATTCTTTTTTCATTTTAGTTCACTGATAAAGCAATGTATCAAGACACCATTGTTTCCTTTAAAAACATCTTGTTAAACATGAAGCTAACCCATTGGAACATGAATGCATTTTATCTTCTTGCATCATTCCGATTAATCTTGAATCTTAGATATCCTTTTTAATATAAATAATCCATGTTGACACAAGACACATGGCTAGGAGAATAACCATGTGAGACAGTATGAGACCCATGTGCTTCATTTAAGCTGTAGACCATTTGTGTGTGTGTGTGTGTGTGTGTGTGTGTATGTTTAATATACAAGAATGGGTGTCCAGAATTCTAATCCAACTTTCTGTTGTTTCCCCAAGGAAAGCAGGTCTAAAGAAGCCATCTGTCTGAATGTAATGCCTGACAAGTGTATAGGTAAAGAGTAATTTCTATGTGCTGCTTGTAAAATCACTTACTTTATGTATGATTATATATCATTTATGTTGGTTGCCATTAAAAAAAAATGCAGACCTCCACTTGGAAGAGAGGAAGTGATAGGTTAGAAAATGAAAGTGGAAAAGCCCCTGAAATATTTTGCAACTGTAGGGGTACATATTAATCTAGGGAGAAGCTTAAAATAAGAACTGAGGGTTCAAATTTTAATATTTTTCTATAAGGCTACTCCACACAATTTATTTGGAAATCTAACTCTATACTTCATGCTGCAGTCTTAACTTATATAGGCATTTGGTGTATTCAAAGAATGAAGGTTTTTATGAATGATATAAAGAGTTGTCAATAAAATGATTTTTAAAAACATCTTTTAATGATTAGTGGTTTATGGGTTCTGGGTTAGAATGGAAGAGTGAGCAGTTGTGATTTTCCATCTCTACTCAAATCCCTAAAAATGACAAAACAGTTATAAACAAAAAGTAAATCAAACAATATGCTACTTGATTTTGACTGAATATTGCCATTATTATACAATTTTGTCTATAAAATTTTCAATAAAGAAATATTAAATGTTTATTTAATTTATTATTTTTCACATTTTAATTTAAATTCTAGTTAGTTAACATACAGTGTAATATTAGTTTAAGGTATAGAATTTAGAGATTCATCACTAACATACCATACTCAGTGCTCAACAGTACATGTGCCCTCCTTGACCCATCACCCATTTAATCCATTCCCCTACCCAACTCTCCTCCAGTAACCCTCAGTTTGTTGTCTATAGCTGAGAGTCTGTTTCCTGGTTTGCCTCTCTTTTTTTTCCTTCTATGTTCATCTGTTTTGTTTCTTAAATTCCACATACGAGTGAAATTGTATGGTATTTGTCTTTCTTTGACTGACTTATATCACTTAGCATAATACTCTCTAGCTCCATCCATGTCATTGCAAATGACAAGATTAATTCTTTTTTATGGCTGAGTAATATTCCATTACATATATACAACACTTCTTCTTTATCCATTCATCAGTCAATGGACATTTGGGCTCTTTCCATAATCTGGCTATTGTTGATAATGCTGCTATAAACATTGGGGTGCATGTATTCTTTTGAATCGGTACTTTTGTATATTTTGGTAGTAAACACCTAGTAGTACAATTGCTGGATCATAGGATAGTTCTAGTTTTAACTTTCGGAGGAAACTCCATACTGTTTTCCATGTTGGCTGCAGCAGTTTGCATTCGCACCAACAATGCACAAGTGTTCCTTTTTCTCCATGTCCTTGCCAAATATCTGTTGTTTCCTGTATTGTTAATTTTAGTCATTCTGACTGGTATGAGGTGATATCTCGTTGTAGTTTTGTATTTCCCTGATGATGAGTGATATTGGGCATCTTTTCATGTGTCTGTTAGCCATCTGGATGTCTTTGGAAAAATGTCTGTTCATATCTTCTGCCCCTTTTTAATTGGAATATTTGTCTTTTGAGTGTTCAGTTTGATAAGTTCTTTATAGATTTTAGATGCTAACCCTTTATCAGATATGTCATTTGCAAATATATTCTCCCATTCCATGGTTGCTTTTTAGTTTTGTTTATTGTTTCTTTTGCTGTGCAGAAGGTTTTTATTTTGATGAAGTCCCAATTGTTTATTTTTGCTTTTGTTTCACTTGCCTCAGGAGACATATCTAGAAAAAAGTTGCTACAGCTAATGTCAAGAGGTTATTTACTGCCTGTGTTCTCCTATAGGGTTTTTATGGTTTCCTGTCTCATATTTAGGTTTCATTCATTTTAAATTTATTTTTGTGTGCAGTGTAAGAAAGTGGTTGAATTTCATTCTTTTGCATGTTGCTGTTCAGTGTTGCCAACACCATTTGTTGAAGAGACTGTCTTTCTTCCATTGGATATTCTTTCCTGCTTTGTCAAAGATTAGTTGACCACATAGTTGTGGGTTCATCTCTGGGTTTTCTGTTCTGTGTCTGTTTTTGTGCCAGTACCATATTATTTTGATCACTACAGCTTTGTAACGTAACTCACAGTCTGGAATTGTGATGCCTTCAGATTTGCTTTTCTTTTTCAAGGTTGCTTTGGCTATTTAGGCCTTTTGTGGTTCCATATAAATTTTAGGATTGTTTATTCTAGCTCTGTGAAAAGAGCTTGAAAGGGATTGCATTAAATATGTAGATTACTTTGCATAGTATAGACATTTAGCAGTATTTGTTTTTCCAATCATGAACATGCAATGTTTTTCCATTTCTTTGTGTCATCTTCAGTTTCTTTCATCAGTGTTTTATAGTTTGTAGAATACAGAGTTTTTATCTCTTTGGTTGGATAGGTATCTTATGGTTTTTGGTGCAATTGTAAATGGGATCAATTCCTTGATTTCTCTTTCTGCTGCTTCATTATTGGTGTATAGAAATGCAACAGATTTTTGTATGTTGATTTTGTATCCTGAACTTTACTGAATTCATGAATCAGTTTTAGCAATTTTTTGGTGGTGTCTTTAGGTTTTCTATCTGGAGTATCATGTCATCTGTAAATAATGAAAGTTTGACTTATTCCTTCCCAATTTAGATGCATTTTATTTCTTTTTGTTGTCTGATTGCTGAGGGTAGGACTTCCAGTTCCATGTTAAACAGTTGGTGAAAGTGGACCTCCCTGTCTTGTTCCTAACTGTGGAGGAGAAGCTTTCAGTTTTTTCCCATGGGGTATGATACTTGCTGTGCATTTTTCATATATGGCCTTTATTATGTTGAGGTATATTCCCTCTATCCCTACTTTGTTGAGGGTTTTTATCATGAATGGATGTTGTACTTTGTCAAATGCTTTTTCTGCATCTATTGAGAGGATCATGTGGTTCTTGTCCTTTCTTTTATTAATGTGGTATATCAAGTGATTTGCAAATACTGAACCACCCATGCAGCCCAAGAATAAATTCCACTTGATTGTGGTGAAGGATTCTTTTAAGGTACTATTAGATTTATTTGCTAGTATTTTGTTGAGAATTTTTTGCAAGCATATTCATCAGGGATATTGGCCTATAGATCTCTTTTTTAGTGGCATCTTTGTCTGGTTTTAGAATCAGGGTAATGCTAGCCTTATATAATAAGTTTGGAAGATTTCGTTCCATTTTTATTTTTTGGAATAGTTTGAGAAGAATAGGTATTAACCTTCTTTAAATGTTTGGTAGAATTTCCCTGTGAAATTAAATATTTCCTCTAAAGTTTATTTTATCTGACTTCTGAATTTTCTTTTTTCTTCCCTCGGTTTACTTGGAACTGAAGAATATACTTTATTGAGCTCAAAGTTTCATTGAACATGATTTCCTTACAGCCTATTAACATCTAAACATACAACTCTTGACAGTTGTATATTTTTGGAGGAACTTTAACTTAGGTTTTGTCTAATACTTCAGTAGTCGTATATGAACATTAGTGATGATCAGTCACAAATACAGTCACAGCTCCTAGATCTTTCTCATCTCATTTTTCTCCCTGTTTTTCCACTGTTTTCCTTAGCATGGTCACTATTTCCCAAATAAATAGTAAGTTTAACACTAGAAACTTTCCGAAGTTCACTTCAATTCTAGTTACAGAACATTTACAGAAAATGGGTCTCTATTGACTATTCAGTTAGGCTTATTTGAAATTTTGTTTGGTTGTTTAGTTTTAGAGTGTTATTATTTTCCACAGAAATTTTAAATTAATGTAGTCTGGTAATTTAATGCAACTATACTAACAGAATTCAACCCCATGGACTTGGAGGAGAGAGATTAAGATTAAATTTGAAGAACATTGATCAGTCTTTGAGTGGATCATAGTAAGTAAGAGAAGGAAATTCAAGCAGTGGTACATTGTATTTCTGTGGTAATTGCATGTGTGTCTACAATAAGTTAAAAAATAACAACACTTAGGTCATTGATAAGTTTCAGGGATGTTTAGGGTTTCTTCTTTCCACTATTAGGCTGGAATGAATATTGAACCACTAGTCATGAAGCTAAAGATGTCATAGTCTGAAGTCCTTTGATTAAGAAGTACTTACTGTAGAGAAATATTCTGTCTGACATGAAACATTTGTTTGACCATTTTCCTTCTCAGTTCTTTTCCCTACATGTTAACACAACCTCTCCCCTCTTCCCTCCCTCACTTATGTCTTCTTATTTTTACATCAATGCTGGAAGGCCCTTCTGCCTGTAACAGAGGCAAACTGGGCAGGCAGTCGGCTCCAGAGGGGCTGACCAGCTGTGTCACCTCTGATCTCCCTCATCTGTTTGCCTGTGAACTTTGGATAGGAGTTCTGCTGCATTGCACTGAGTCCTGTAAGTATCGTCCCTTAAGAGCATCCACTGAGGACACCAAACTGAGAAAGGCATTTATTGTATAGTACAAATTAATATACCACCTCTCTGCTCTTGGCAATGGCACTTAAAATGGCAGATGGTCTCTACCAATGTATCATCATCAGATTAGTGATAAAATCTTTTATTAACATGAAGGAGACAATACTTTTAAGATTTAAATATTTTATTCATTTATGAATCTCTACAGTGGGGAGGAGTCAAATGATTAACTCTATAAGAGTTTCAGTCTAATCCCATTTATTTGATTAAAGGAAATAGTATAACTATAACCTTTTTTTAAAAAAAAGATGAAATTATGGTTTCTAAAGCATTGAGTTAGTCTGAATTATGCATTGTATATATAATGAAAAGCAGAAAGTATAGTTAAAAATTGTCATTTCTTTGCCAACTTTCTGCTTTTCAGCTCATTCCCATATTGCCTTAAACTTCCTGAAATATGGGAAAATCTCTTTCCTCAGAAGATGTTAGAATCAGATTGCTGGAAGGACAAGAAGGGATATGGACTTTGAAGGCAAAGTTGTCTGCAGTAGGAGAAGAGAAGAAAAAGAACATTTTTAAGCAACTCTATAGCTTAAAATTTTGAGGGTCAGTTGGGACATGTAATTATTTGGACAGGGTTGTATCATTATACTTTCCAGGCTGATTAAAATTTGTTTTGGGGGGGTATCTAGAATAGTGAATATGTTTCACAGTTCTCCATCCCTTTTTAGGTACTGTTAGAATGATAACATTGGGGAGTTTTGATAGTTAAAAGTGCTGCAAATCTCCTGCCCAACATGCAATTCTTGTGCTAAGGGAGACTGGCTCTCTACCATCCATATTTGGTACTTCTAAACTATTTACATCACAGCGTAACAGAGTTGGAGTGACAGCTTCATTTGGCAAATATTCTCAATTCTTGACAACTTGAAACTATATGGCACTAGAGGACAAATGTCACAATTTTTACAATTACATAATTAAAAAAATACAGCCCTTTCTTATTCTAGGGAAGTGAGGTTGTTAATCATAAACAATTTAAAATCTTTTAATGTTTTAGTATAGTTAAAACTATACTGTGGCCAAGTACCTTTTATTGTTAATACTTATGAAGAAAAACTGCATAGGATAATTTTTAAGATTAAACACTGCATAGGATAATATTAAGATTAAACAAATTGTCATGGGGATTTATGCATTTGTTAAAATAGCATTGTGAAGCCCGAGACCTGAGCACACTGCATCCTGATGACTCAATTATTTCATTTGTTGCTCTCCCCTGTTTTTAGTTACATTCAGAGAACTAAACTGAGCTGTGCTCTGATAGGCATTTTACTCTCCCCAAAGAAAGACATGCATTAAACTGATCTGCTCTAAAGTATAGGGGTGATTTTAGACATAGAATTCCACTCTCTGGTTATATTTTATTTGTATAATTATATAGTTTTGATGATTTGTTCCAACTCTACATTCTGCTATCTTATATAATTGCTGGGTGGCAGTGATTATATAACATGTAATAGTGAGAATAGTGACATTAAATCTGGTATATTCCTGAGGATTCTCTTTTTCCATCAAGGGGGAGAAGCATATTTCCTGCCAATTATGACAGTATGAACAACCAGGTAGCAGAGATGACACTTCCACATTTACTTATATTGTAAAGTCATAACTTAGTTTGGTTATAAATTTGTAGATGGCATATTATGAACTTGAAAATCCATTTACTTTTACTCTAAACTTTGGAAGTAGACAGGTAGCATTCCTCCAAGATATAATCCCTGGGACTTTCTATAATTTATTTTTAAGGTGTCCTGTGTTTCTGGGTTACCTCCTCCCAAATTCCTTTAACATTCTGGTGGAAATAATGAACAAAAGAAATATCTTCTAGAATTAGATCACGTGGTCTTGAGATTTTTATATACATCAGTAAAGACATAGTAAAAATACCAACTCTTTAGAAATAATTTGATATGGAGAAACAGTTTCCTTTTTAAAAAGTGTTTTTTAAATTATGAAATATTTAAAAATAAAGTTCACCAAATGCTGTAAGAGCAGCTTTAAGCATACAACCTTGGTGAAACAAATATCAACATTTTGCTGTTTACTACTACAGATTCCTACTTATTTTTATTCAAGTATAATTAGTGGTATTATATTAGCTTCAGATGTACACTATGATTCAACAATTGTATACATTTCTCAATGCTCCCTAAAATAAAATTTTTTAAATGTTTATTTATTTTTTCGGGGGAGGGGCAGAGAGAGAGGAAGACATAGAATCCAAAGCAGGCTTCAGGCTCTGAGCTGTCAGCACAGAGCCCGCAGCTCAGACTCACAAACCACAAGATCATGACCTGAGTCAATGTCGGACACTTAACCAACTGAGCCACCCAGGCGTCCTGGAAAAAAGATGCACTTTTTTTTTTTTTTTTAAACAAGTGTTGACAGTTTTTTTAAACTTTTTTTGTGTCTTTATTTTATTCTGAGAGACAGACAGTGAGCAGGGGAGGGGCAGAGAGAGAGAGAGAGGGAGACAGAATCCGAAGCAGGCTCCAGGCTCTGAGCTGTCAGCACAGAGCCTGACGCGGGGCTCGAACCCACAGACCGTGAGATCATGACCTGAGCCGAAGTCGGACGCTCAACCGACTGAGCCACCCAGGCGCCCCAAAAAGATGCACTCTTAATCCCCATTTTAAAGCCACCCTCTCCACATGACCTTGGATTTATTCTTCACAACATGGCTGTCCCAGTGTTGTTAGACTTCATATATCATGACTTAGGGCTCCAAAAGTGAGTGTCCAGGCAGAATCCAGTGAAAGCTGCATCACCTTTTATGTCCTACTTTGAAAAGTCACACAACTTCATTCTCTTGGCTATAAGTGAGTCACAAGCCTTTTCAGTGACAAGAGACCACATATCTCTATAAGAAGACATTTTTCCCTCTGGCCAAAGATTAATTATACTCTTATCATATGCAAAATTCTACTCTACTCCTCTCCCAAGACTCCCCAAACCTCTCATCCCATTATAACATCAGATTTAGACTTAAGATGCAGGATTTCATCACCTAAATCAAGTTCAGGTGTGGATAAGGTTTTTCAGGTGTTGTTCCTTTAGTACAATTCTTTTAGTGAAGTTCTTCTTGATCTAAAAGATTTGTGAACTAAAGAGACAAGATTATCTGCCATCCATACATCCAACATACAGTGGTAACATAAGTATCAGAAGATTGCAATGGAAACTCTTGTTCAAAAAGGTATGATGCACATAGCAATCTTGGTCCAGAGCAATTGTGAAATTTATGTAAGCACATTTTTCCAGTTTCTGGATTAGGGTTCAGTCCTACTCTCTGTGAGCTTTTCTCTGAGGCTATTGGCCCCATACTCTAAGTCATCCTTCTTTTTCTATATTAAATGGTCCATGATTGCAACTTGGTTATATTTCTTAGCCTGCTTTCTGTAGAAAAACGTTGGGAGTCCAAAGCCGCCTTTGTATTTTGTACTGCTTCTATTCCTTTTTGTTCAATTTTATAATATTTATACAAGTATAATTCTTATAAAATACTGTGACTTATTGAATATTTATTTTATTTTTTTCCCCTAAAGACTAACTTTGGAAAAACTAGCTTTGGAATACATCATTCATTCTACTGTTTTTGTTTTCTAATTCATTAGGCTTTTATGTTTACTAAGTTCTTCATTTGGCTTTCTTTAGGTTTTAGAGTTTTTTTTCTTTTTTTAACATAAGTATTTTAAGGTATATGTTTTCCTTGGATCTGTTGTTTAGCTGTAGTCTTTATATTTTCTACTCCTATTATTCTGCAGTTTTGGTTTGGGTTACCTCTTTGACTTGTGATATACATAAAGTACACTTACTTTTTTTATTTTCTTTTTTGAAATTTCCAGAAATAGAAGATTTTCTGTTTTTGTAACTGTCGATTCTTAACTTCCTAAAAATCCACCAGAAAACCTGATAATAAAGCAAAACTAAGTCTATATGACCTACTGCAGTAAGAGAGAACACCACATTGATATAACCTTTGTGCTGTATTAGAAGGAGGAGACCACAGGTGGGATTTGTACAGGTTTTCAGTTCTGGGTTCTAGTGGTATCATAAGGTAGGTCTTTCAAGATAGGGAAAAGATTGGAATTGGTCAAAGTTTCCTAATAATCATTTAATATTAGTGGATACAATGAAGTGAGAGTCATGAAGAAAGTCTCGATAAGTAAACTATTGTTTGGTAGGTAAGATATTTGCCTACATAAGTATTGTGCTATAATGATACAAAGATTATTTGCCCATATGAGTTAACTAGTTGCTTGGACAAATTGGTTTGCTGGAATTTTGAATTACTAGAATTACTGAAGCAAACATTAATTTTTGGTTTACAGCTTTATCTTCCTGATTAACAATTTCCTAGTACAAATAGTAAGTAATGCCGACACAGGTGGCCTCTGTTTTCAATCTGATAATTAAGATAGGTGGAATTGGGTGGTCTCAGCTTTTATTATTGACATCTAATTTTCTCACATTGTTTTCAGAAAATATCTATGTTATTTCCATATTATTGGGATTTAACCTACTGTAGACTGCTTTTTTTTCCTGTCTACATAGCATTTCTTAGAAATTTCATCTATTATTTCAAGTTCTATTTATATTTGGGCAACCCTGAAACCTTTATCTCCAAAGTGTGTCTTCTGATTTAATTTATTTACTCATTCATTGGCAATCATTTAGTAAGTGCTTATTAGGGTTATTTTACCACTGATTGAATTATGAACTTGCATCTTCAATTAGACATTTCTATTCTACCTGGATTTTTGAAATGGATTCTTTTCCTAAATTACCTTTTTTTGAGTTAATGGTACTATTATATCACTTATATTCAAACACTTAAGTTATCTTTGATTCATCTTTGTTCTTTTTTACTATTAAATCTATTACTGTTCCTTCTAAGTATCATTTTAGAAGGAATGTTAAAACTCTCTCCAATCCTAGTGCCACAATCCTTGATCAGCATTTATTATCTTGTACCTAGACTTTCCATAATAGCCTTCTAATTGAACCACCTAACTCTATAGACTTTTCAGTCTCCCTAATTTCTGATTTACACCGAGGTCCATTTTAATCAGCCTTCTCATAAAGGGTCAAGATAGTTTGGCTTTGGTTCCCTTTCAAATATCAGTCTCCTGTATAAAGTCACTATTTCATATTAACAGATCTGTTCACCAGCTCTCAAACAGTCTTAGGCTTTCCAGTCTTTGCCTGGTTTTTAAGAGGTTGCAGTAAAAGCAGGCTATTAATGACAACTTGAAAATCATCTTTTCATATTCTTCTTTGTTTTTTTTTAAATTTTTTATGTTTATTTATTATTGAGACAGAGAGAAACAGAGAATGAATGGGGGAGAGGCAGAGAGGGAGACATAGAATCTGAAGCAGGCTCCAGGCTCTGAGCTGTCAGCACAGAGCCCAACGCGGGGCTTGAACCCACAAAATGTGAGATCATGACCTGAGCCGAAGTCGGACGCTTAACTTACTGAGCCACCCAGGTGCCCCTTTGAATTACATTTATACTTCATGTTATAACACAATATTGTTTTATTTTGTTGCTTAATTGTTAGAACTCTGGTCATTGAGACCTCATGTTCCTCTTTGGCATATTCCCATAAATGTGTGTGTGTGCCTGTGTGTGTGTGTGTGTGTGTGTGTGTGTGTGTCTGTGTTTGTGTGTGTGCACTAAAAGATGCTTCTTACTTTATGGCACTAAAAGATGGTTCATCTTATCTTGTATATTCCCTGACTCAGTCTTAGAATCAGCATTTCTTTAAGGAGCCATGTTGTTTTTTGTTTTTTGTTTGTTTGTTTTTTTAATTGGAGCATGGTATTAGAGGCCAAGGTCTGGGTGGAAGGTGTGCTTGATGCTACTGGGATGTATTTCTTTCATGTCCTTTAAGGGAACAGAGCAAAGAAATATGTACCTATAAATACTTATGTATGTAACCATCTGTATGTATATTTTAAACTAAATATGAGTTTTGTCTCCAACAGTAATCCATGACCACCAAATCATTCATGGCTTCTCTGTTTATCTGTATATTTCTATTCCAACAGTTAGAAACCTGAATCCTATCATCAGCCATCCATTTAATTAAATATTAAATTCTAGTATACGTATATAGCAGTTTCACAATTGTTAATCCCATGCATGTGTGAAACAACTTTATCAGTTAGAATACATTGATTATGTGCAATTTCTTGTGCATTAAGTCATGCAGACTCCATTAATTTCTACAGTTACTTAGTAACTTTTCACTAACCCCTTCAGTGAGATTGTCTGATGCACTTGTAATACAGTTAAATTCTCTTGACATTCCTTCTTGGAATCCCCTGATTTCTGAAATGATTTTTTTCAAAATTTGCATAGATTAAGATTCACTCTTTGTGCTGATTCAAATCCAATAAGTTGAATGGATTTTGACAGTCATGTATGCACAATTACTGTATTATAGAGAATAGTTTCACTGCTCTAAGATATTCCCTGTGCTTTATCTCTTCAACCCACCTTTCTTTCCCTGAACCCCCTAAAAATATTGGTCTATTGTCTCTATAGTTTTTCCTTTTCCAGAATGTCATATAATTATAATTGGAGTTTCGTAGTATGTAGCTTTTCAGACTGACTTCTTTAACTTCTTTTACTTAGCAATATTCTTTTAAGAAGTCTTATATTTTTTGTTACTCGACAGCTCGGTTCTGTTTATTGCTAAATAATATTTGGTTGTAAGGATGTGCTTCAGTTGTTTATCCATTCACCTATTGAAGGATATCTTAGTTATTTCTTGTTTTTGGCAGATTTTTGTGTGGAATAAAATTTCAAACTAGATGGTTAAATATCTAGGAGTAAGTGTTGGGTTGTATGGTAATATTATGTTTAGTTATGTAAGGAACTATCAGATTATCTTCTAAAGTGGCTGCATCTACTTCACATTTTTTTAGAGAACAAATTCTTTTACTAATTTTTCCAAATGACCTTTGTGACAGAGTAAGTCATAGAATATTTATGGTGTAGTGGTTAATTGCACAGTCTCTGGAACTACAATGTTTGGTTTCAGGTCTTGATTCTACCATTTATTAAGTATGTAACTTTAAGCATATTGGTTAATCTCTCTGTACTTCAGTTTTCTTCCCTGTAAATTGAGAATTATTGCCTAGATATTAGGATTAAATTAAATAACATTAATTTGGCAAGAGTAAGATGTTAATTGTTCTTGTCCTTTTTATTTCAGTGCTTTGCTTTAGATTTATTTGACAGGACTTCCCTGATTTTCCTCATTTCCCTCTTCCCCAACCACTCAGGAGGACAACTAGGTTTTTATTCCTAAGGTTTAGCTTCTTCTTGTAGGTGGTGGCAAAAAAGGCATGCTAGCTTTTGGCTTCAGAGCCATTAAGGAAATTAAATGGATTATTTAAGAGTGGAATCCACCCTAGAGAAGGGTTGAGGGGAGAGTGGTCTAAACTCAGAATGGTGTTAGACTTGAGAGCAGGCCCACTGCTAACTGACCTACACAAGGTTTCTGTGTAAATTAGAAAAAGACTTGCTCTCTGAAAAAATGTAGTCCAGAGCCAAGACATATTGCTTCACAGAGGAGCAGAGCTGAATTTCAGCGTCCCCACATACCACCTAAGCTGAGTTCTGTTGTGCAGTTCATACACTACATAACTTAATGTTAGTTCTGCCTGGAAGGTGGGAGAGAGGGCTGTGGGTTCCATGTAGGGAAGTACATGGCCCAAATCCATTGGAGCACAGCATCTCAGAAATTCTTGGACATCCATCCTAGGGAATGCTATGAGATAACAAGAAATGGTGAGTCACTAACCACTGGACTTTGCAAAAGAATTATGCTACTATTGAAAGCCATCAGTCAGCATAAAGATCATGTTGTCCAGCCAAAAAGGTAAGCACATGAGAAACATTAAAGACAAAACCACAAAGTGAACAAATAATGGAAAACCAATGTCTGAAGAAGCATTGAGTCACCATGTACAGAAAAGGTAAAGTTGGTTATAGATTGAGAGATTTCTGTGATACATCTAAGTTCTTAAGACTCTCCTAGAAAAATGAAAGATCCCCCAAGGACCAAGGAATGATTAATTGGAATTCCTATAGACCTTAGAGAGTGAAATTATATGATTTGGAAAACAAAAATAAATGGGACATTTATTTTATCCAAGCATTGAAACTTGCTGTAAATAAAATATAGACATACATGTTTTAAGCAGAATGTAAGAATTAAATTTTATAGCACTTGTCTGTACAGACAAATTGAGTTCTCCTTGAACTCTCATTTGGCATCTTCCAACGTATTGTTATTTCCGAGTTCCTGGAATCCTTCCTGTAGGCTTCTTGTTCATTGGAAGTGTAATGCAAATATTTTCAGATGATTCACCTCCCTTTATAAGTGATTTTTTAATTTTTTGAGTTTCCATTTGGGAGTCTGTGAAAACAAGGAGTGTCTCAAGGATTGTCAGAGGATGAAGAGGCTACATGTAGAACACATAGGATATTTTTTCTATAAGATAATCAGACACCCAACTCTAGCTGAAAGTGTCAGGAATCTTATTCTTCCCATGATCTATTTTTATTTCTATTATTTTTTAATGGGAAGTATTTTATCTCATTTTAGTCAAAGACACTTAAATTTTTTTTTAAGTTTTACTTTGGAGTATTTATTCCCCATTACATCACCAGGCCAAATATCTGTCATTATATTCACAGCTTATTGCTCCTTTGGACAGTAGATGTGTAAAAGTCTAGCTTGTTATTGGTACCATATAAATTTTTGTGTAAATCTTTAAATATATCTCCTTGGGAAGACATACATTTAGCCCAGCCAGGAGCCCTGATGTTCCATGGCAACTCTGTAGCAGGGATATATAAGTTGTGAAAGCTGTGCAATTTTCTCCTTTTATCTGATTTATCCTTTGGGGTAAAAGTGTAACCCTTTTATATTCTACAATCTAGACCTACAATCTAATGATATATAGGCCCAGTAAATTAATTAAAAAGTTAGTTTGGTTGCTATGCATTCTCTCACCATTGTGAAAAATCATGTCCTCTTACAGGGGGATTTTGACATTAGATTTGATTTCTTAGCACAATACACAGATACAGCATTATATGTGAAAATGCTGCTTAATACATACGACCAGGCTTTATATCTGTGTTATATTCTGAATGTAGTTTATTATTTATAAAACATCTAATGAACCTGTGAGATGTTGGACATCTGCAGATAATCCTGTAATATAACTGTAAGGAGATAATATTTATTGAGCAGGGACTGATTCCCAAATAGTGCTGTTTTGGGAACATTACGGAGAAAACCCTTGTACACAATTTCAAAACTTAATCATTCAGCGCTGACCAAATTATACTGGAGATTGATTATATTTGTTTGAAAACCCATCTGTTCTTATCAAATAACACTGTATTTTAATGGATGTGGTTTGAAACAGACTGAGAAGAATGTTTGAAAGTTTTACTTACTGTCTTTTATGTGTTCACAAATTCACCATTTTAATTTACCTGTGTGAAACTGAGTCACCCATACAAAACAGGTCTCTTTTCCCCAGTACAAATAATTCATCCAAGTAGATGCCTGTGAATCTTTAGGATAAGTGGTAATTAGCTAGGCTAGGAGAATGCAGAAAAGTGTATATGTAGGTGAAATAACATTTAGGCCTAGATGTGGGCAAGAGGAACACGTATATTTAAGAAGCATAAATTCTACACTGACTTCAAAAATCTTTTATAAAGAAAATTGTGAATCAATTCAATACAGGATAGAGTCCTGGATTAGGAGAAATAGTTTCAGTTCTAATACCACATATGATCCATTTAGTCAATAATTTTGTAATGAACATATAGTACATGTCAGACATTGTGCCGAATTCTAGGAATCCCATGGTGAATAAGGCACAGTCAGTCCCTACTCTCAAGAAATCACAATCTATTAGGGGACATAGACAGAATTCCCACATAAGTTGGAGATCTTAGCTCTCCTTCTAAGCCTCCTGAGTTACCTGAGAATCCCCCAGCATGCCTCATATGTGCTTACAAAATCCTTCAGTGTTCTCCTTTGGGTTCTTGCAAAGATACTTCTGGCTAGTGCCTGACACTCTCACTGAGAGAGGTACCTCTATGTGAATGCTGCCTTCCCAGCGTTCAGTTTCCCATATTCTCAACCTTGCAAAATCCTTGAGTTACCATGTTGCCATTGGTTTGGTGTGACATACTGTTCTTCAACAGAAGGTAAAACATATCCTGAGCCCTACTTCTGTGTTGTGCTTTGTCACCTGAACTCCGAAGCAGTGCTGCTTATGCTCCAGGGCTCTCAACGTTCTGTCAGATTCAATCCCTGAGGGCAGGCTGGGGAAAAAATATGTATTATGTTCTCCTTTTCCCTCTATTTCCTCTCCTTGCCTTTTTTTTAAAACATATTTTATTGTCAAGTTAACTAACATACAGTGTATATAGTGTGTTCTTGGCTTTGGGAGTAGATTCCCGTGATTCATCACTTACATAAACACCCAGTGCTCATCCCAACAAGTGCCCTCCTCAATGCCCATCACCCATTCCACACACACACCCACCAACCCACAGTTTGTTTTCTGTATTTAAAAGTCTCCTATGATTTGACTCTCTCTCGGTAACTATTTTTTTTTACTTCCCTTACTCCATGGTCTTCAGTTAAGTTTCTCAAATTTCACATATGAGTGAGGACATATGATATATGTCTTTCTCTTACTGACTTATTTCACTTAGCATAATACTCTCCAGTTCCATCCATGTTGTTGCAAATGGTAAGATTTCATTTTTTATTGCTGAGTAGTATTCCATTGTGTGTGTGTGTGTGTGTGTGTGTGTACCATATCTTCTTTATCCATTCATCATTTGGTGGACATTTAGTCTCTTTCCACAATTTGGCTATTGCTGATACTGCTGCTATAAACATTGGGGCACATGTGACCCTCTGAATCAGCACTCCTATATCCTTTGCATAAATTCCTAGTAGTGCAATTGCTGGGTTTATGATAATTCTATTTTTAATTTTTTGAGGAACCTCCACACTGTTTTCCAGACTGACTGCACTTGTTTGCATTCCCACAAATAGTGCAAGAGGGTTTCCTTTTCTCCACATCCTTGCCAACATCTGTTGTTGCCTGAGTTGTTCATTTTAGCTACTCTGACTGGTATGAGGTAGTATCTTAATGTGGTTTTGATTTGTATTTCACTAATGATAAGTGATATTGAACATCTTTTCATGTGTCTGTTGGCCATCTGGATGTCTTCTTTGGAAATGTGTCTATTCATGTCTTCTACCCATTTCTTCATTGGATTATTTGTTTTCTGGGTATTTAGTTTGTTAAGTTCTTTATAGATTTTGGATGCTAACTCTTTATCTGATAGGTCATTTGGAAATATCTTTTCCCACTCTGTCGGTTGCCTTTTAGTTTTGTTGATTGTTTCCTTTGCTGTGAAGAACGTTTTTATCTTGATGAACTCCCAGTAGTTCATTTTTGCTTTTATTTCTTTTGCCTTCAGAGACATGTTGAGTGAGAAGTTGGTGTGGCCGAAGTCAAAGAGGCTGTTGCCTGTTTTCTCCTCAGAATTTTGATGGATTCCTGACTCACATTTAGGTCTTTCATCCATTTTAAGTTTATTTTCGTGTATGGTATAAGAAAGTGGTCCAGTTTCATTCTTCTGCATGTTGCTGTCCAGCTCTCCCAGTGCCATTTGCTAAAGAGACTCTTTTTTTTTTTCCATTGGATACTCTTTCCCTGCTTTTGCTAAAGAAACTTTTTTTCCATTTGATACTATTTCCTGCTTTGTCAAAGATTAGTTGGCCATACATTTGTGGGTCCAATTCTGGATTCGCTATTCTGTTCCATTGGTCTATGTGTCTGCTTTTGTGTCAATACCATACTGTCTTGATGATTATAGCTTTGTAGCACAGGCTAAAGTCTAGGATTGTGATGCCTCCCGCTTTGGTTTTCGTCTTCAGTATTACTTTGGCTATTCGAGATCTTTTGTGGTTCTATAAACCACAAAATTCACTAAAATTTGTGTTATTTCTTCTAGCTCTGAGAAGAATGCTGTTGCTATGTGGATTAGGATTGCATTGAATATATAGATTGTGTTGGGTAGTATAGACATTTTAACAATATTTTCCTTTTAATACATGATCATGGAATATTTTTCCATTTTTTTGTATCTTCTTTAATTTCCTTTATAAATTTTCTATAGTTTTCAGCATACAGATCTTTTACCTCTTTGATTAGGTTTATTCCAAGGTATTTTATGGTTCTTGGTGTAATTGTAAATGGGATCAATTCCTCGATATCTCTTTCTGTTGCTTCATTATTGGTGTATAGAAACACAACTGATTTCTGCACATTGATTTTGTATCCCAAAGTGTTTGGACTGTCATGTTTTCATTTACATTTACTTCCATTTTTTAAAATTTTTTCTTTAATTTCCTGGTTGACCCATTAATTCATTAATAGAGTAACTTTCCAAATTTTTTGTTGCGGTTGATTTCAAGTTTCATAGCATTGTTACCTGAAAAGACGCATGGTATGATGTCAGTCCTTTTATATTTGTCGAAAGCTGTTTTGTGACCCAGCGTGTGATCTATTTTGGAGAATGTTCCATGTGCACTTGAGAAAAATGTGAATTCTGCTGCTTTTGGATGAAAAGTTCTGAATATATCTGTCAAGTCCATCTGGTCCAGTGTATCATTCAAGGCCATTGTTTCTTTACTGATTTTCTGCCTAGATCATCTGTCCATTGCTCTAGGTGGAATATTAAAGTCACCAACAATTACAGTATTATTATCAATAAGTTTGCTTATATTTGTGATTAATTGATTTATATATTTGTTTTTTTCCAAGTTGGGGGCATAAACATTTACAATTGTTAGCTCTTCTTGATGGATAGGTCCCATAATTATTATATACTGCCCTTCTTCATCTCTTGTTACAATCTTTAGTTTCAAGTCTAGTTTGTCTGATATAACTATGGATACTCCAAGTTTCTTTTGACTTCCAATAGCATGATAGATGTTTCTCCATCCCCTCACCTTCAATCTTCAGGTGTCCTCAGGTCTAAAATGGGTCTCTTGTAGACACCGTATAGTTGGATCTTGGTGTATTTTTTTTTTATCCATTCTGATATCCTCTGTCTTTTGATTGGGGCGTTTAGTCCATTTACATCCAGAGTGATTATTGAAAGATAAGGATTTAGTGTCATGTGTTATCTGTAGTTTTCGGGCTTGTGGTGACCTGTCTGGTCCTTTGTAGTCTTTGTTGCTTTCCCCTCACAGGGTCCGCCTTAGGATCTCCTGCAGGGCTGGCGTAGTGGTCATAAATTCCTTTAGTTTTTGTTTGTCTGGGAAAGGCTTTATTTCTCCTTCTGTTCTGAATGACAGTCTTGCTAGATAAAGGATTCTTGGCTACATATTTTTCCTATTCAGCACATTGAATATATCCTGCCACTCCCTTTTGGCCTGCCCAGTTTCAGTGGACAGGTCTGCTACTACTTTTATGTGTCTACTCTTGTAAGGTAAGGGCCGTTTGTCTGTACCTGCTTTCGGAATTCTCTCTTTATCTTTGTATTTTTCCAGTTTCACTATGATGTGTCATGGTGTTGCCCTGTTCTTGTTGATTCTGAAGGGAGTTCTTTGTGCCTCCTGGACTTGGATGTCTGCTTCCTTCCCCAGATTAAGGAAATTCTCAGCTATAATTTGTTCAAATAAACTTTTTGCCCCTTTTTCCCTTCTTCTGGAACCCCTATGATATGGATATTATTATCTTTCATTGAATCACTTAGGTCTCTAATTCTCCCCTTGTGGTCTAGTATTTTCCTATTTCTCTTTTTCTTGCCTTCATCATTTTCCATAATTTTATCTTCTATTTCACTTTTTCTCCCCCCTGCTTCTTCTATCCTTGCTGTCATTGCATCTAGTTTATTTTGTATCTCATTTATAGCCCTTCTTAATTCGTTGTGACTATTTATTAGGTCCTTGATCTCTGCAGCAATAGATTCTCTGCTGTCTTCTATGCTTTTTTTTCAAGCCAAATTATTAGTCTTATGATTATTATTCTAAATTCTTGTTCTGATATATTGTTTATATCTGTTTTGAGCAATTCTCTGGCTGTCATTTCTTCCTGGAATTTCTTTTGAGGATAATTTTTCCATTTCATCATATTGGCTAGTTTTCTGTCTTTTACGTGTTTTACTAGCTTGTTATGTGTACTGCACCTGTGAGTACTACTATATTAAAAAGAGGTCATACATTGTCCAGGGCCTGGCATGTCAGGCAGTATTTTTGGAGTGTGTTGCATGCTCTCTGTTGATGTGTGTCTGATTGCTTTATCTCACTACTTGTATTGATGGTTTAGACCTTCTGCCAAGTGTGCTTTGATTTGTTTGCTGAAGTTACCCTGGAAAAAATTATAAAGGGGGGTGGTGGTGGGAGAAGCCATATCTCATACAAAGAGAGAAATGACGGGTGGAGAAAAACAATTACCAGGCAGAGAATCAAAGAAATTATAAGGCTTAATCCAGAGAGAAATAAAGAAGAAGGAGATACAGAAGAGATGTAAAAAGAATAGAGTAGAAATGCCTATGTCCCTCCAAGTTTTCTTCGTGGGCCCCTTGAGATGTTTCTGTCACTCTGTAGCCTAGATTCCTGGAATTCCAAGTGTTCTGACCTCAATACTGCTGAGTTTGAGAAACGAGGGAAATTTGGGCTCCCCTACTTCTCCACCATCTTGACTCCTCCTCCCCTCTTGCTGCTTAAAACAAACAAACAACTTCACAAATCTTTTTCTCCCAATAATAATTCATACAAAGAGATGCCTGAAAATCTCTAGCTAACAATTCAGTATACAGAGAAACATCACACTTTGTAAATAATAAGGTAATATACTGTTTATAATAGACTATGATAAATGTTATAACAGTTCACTTACCAGATTTTGGGGAGACACACATAGGAAGGGCATTGAACTTAGGGAAGTGAGGGTTGGGCGCTGGAAGTCTCTGGAAGACATGACAACAAAGCTGAGAATCTAAGGATAAATGAGAATTAGTTAGTTTAAGATGATGCATAAGAGTATACATGCAATTAAAATAGTATTTATGAAGGTCCAACGGTGAGAAGAACACATTTATTTAAGAAGAACCAATTCTTCCCTTCTTCAAGGACCAACCTGGAGATCTTTTATAAAGTCTTATATTTTTCTCATTTATGTGTTTACACCCTCTTTTTGCATTTATTGTATTCAGTCTTCTGTTATAAATATTTGTAAGCATATCTATCCCCCATAATTACTGTGGATTATACTAAATTATTTTTCACATCCTCCACATTAACAGCCACAGTGATTTGCATATAACAGGTACCTAACTAGAAGTAATATGCTTGCAGTGGTTAGGGGTACTTGGGATAAACAGATTTTTTATGAACTAACAAATGGCAATAAATGATTCAAACAAATAGATGCAATAGAAAGCACACTAGTTCTAGATAAAAAGGAAAGTCTGGACAAGATCTTTCTTATGTGTTAGAATAATTTTTTTAGTGGTTAGTGTTAACCAGAGCATTTATGAAACAGTCACCAAGAGAATAATCACTTAGTTCTTTGTACAGTTAACCCTTGAACAACATGGAGTTGAAATGCATGGGTCCACTTAGACATAGATATTTTTCAGTAAATATACATATAGTACTATAAATGTATTTTCTCTTCTTATGATTTTCTTCATAACATTTTCTTTTATCTAGGTTTAGTGTAAGAATACAGAATATAATACATATACAAAATATGTGTTATCAACTATGCTTTAAGTAAAGCTTCTGGTCAGAAGTAAGCTATTAGTGGTTAAGTTTTGGGGAGTCAAAAGTTGTATGTGGATTTTCAACTGCATGGTGGAGGTCTGCACCCCTAATTCCTGCATTGTTTGAAGGTCATCTGGTGCCAGCCCCCCCCCCCCCTTTTTAGTATATATGCTGCCAAAGCAAGCACGGGCATTTTTTTATTTAAAAAATGAATAAAATGTGATTCATACAAAATAATATATAAAATATACATAAGCTTAAAGACTAATAATAAGACAAAACTCTTGTACCTTCCACAGAGCTTAAAAAATAGAATATAATAAGTATTATAATGAAAAGTTTCTTTTCCTAGCAAAATAGTAAACCAACATGGGCTGCTGGATTCTTCCCTCAGCTCTGGAAAAATTTTAGATCCCAGAACTAAAATCACAGATAAAAAACATAATGAGGAGACCAAAGGAACATTCCATTGTGCTGCAACACTAATCTCATTAGGGAGAAAATTTAAAACAATTGTAAGTTAAACCCATTTGTCATAAGAGCATGTATAGAACAAGTGACAAAAACAGAATAAGAACACTCAATCTACTTAATAGAAAGCAGTAATGGAGAAAAGCAAAGCAAAGAAAGTACAGGAAATTGGAAAAAAATTTTAAATGGTAGTAGTATTAGATCTTAAAATAATAGAAATTTCAATATGTATAAATGGGTTAATTTGGCTTATTAAAGTCAGAGACTCTAAGATTTTATTTAAAATATTCAACATTCACTATGAGTCCCAATTTTAAGCAATATTAAGAGAAGTTGAAAATAAAAGCAAGGGAAAGTATACATAGGTCAATTTGAACCAAGCAGAAGTGGGGGTAACAACCTTAAATTTTGACAAAATAGAATTTAAGGCAAAAATGTAAGTGATTAAGAAGCATATTGTATATATCTAAGAAAGAATAGACTTAGAGGAACAGATATATATCTATCTCTAAAGCCTATGGAGTATGTATTGTAGATATAAAAAGAAAGAGCATAATAACTATAGCTTTGAAGTCCACTTTCACTGATTATATCCCATTCCTTCCCTCCAAAGGTAACTACTACACCAAATTTTCTGTTTATTATTGGTATATTAGTTTTTTATTACTTTGTAACAAATTACCACACTTAGAAGCTTAAAACAACACATATTTATTATCTTAAGTTTGTGTGAGGCTGGGGGAAGGAGGCAGGAATGGACTAGCTGGGTCCTCTGTTCAGAATCTCAAGTCTGCAATTAAGGAGTCAGGTGGACTGTATTCTCATCAGAGGCTCAACTGGGGAAAGGTCTACTCCTAGCTCCCTCAGTTTGTTGGCAGAATTCACTTTCTTATGGTTATAGGATTGAAGTTCCTGTTTTCTTGCTGACTATTGGCTTGGGGCCATGCAGTTCTTGAGTGTTCTTTGCTATGTAGACTTTGTCATAGGCCTTCTAGGTCAGTTTACTTCAGGTCCAGTGGGTGAATGTCCCACTCCAGCTGCTGATATAGAATCTTATATAATGCAGTGCAGTCACTGGAAACTCCTCTCATCACCTTTGCTCTAGTCACAGATACCACTCATACTGCAGGAGAGGAGCTTATATAATGGTGTTACTCACCAGTAGCTTATACACTAATTCTCCTTTTTGCAGCTGCAATTACTGGGCAGCTAATGCTATAATTGATGGATGTTGCCAGTTGCCGAGATGGATGGAAATTAATACTTAAATTGCCATTGTTGGAGGTCATAATCACAAAGTGTCCACACTTTGCATTGACTCACTTTATTTTTTCACAATATATGTATGTATCCAAATATATATATTGTCTAGTTTACATATGCTTTTGAATCTTATACAAATGGAACCATTCTGTATTGTTATGTAATTTTCTTTTCTACTCAAATTTTTTTGACTCACCCATGTTGATGTACATTACTGTAGTTCATTTTTTCACTAATATATAGTAGTCCATGGTAAGACTGTCACAAAATTGATTTAGAACTTTAGGCCTATTTACAGTTTTTGCTAGTATCAACAACGTTGCTATGAATGTTCTTGTTCATGTTTTTGCTGCAAATGTCTAAATATTTCTCAAGGATTATAATCCAGTCTTCATCAATGACCAGGGTAAGTTGTGTTTTAAAGACATAAATCAACTTAAACCCCTCCAGATATAAATGAAATCTCACTGTACTTTGAACAAAATCCAAACTCCTTTATTGTACTTTACAAAGTCCTACACGCTCTGGCCTTTGTCCACATCTGTGACCTCTTCTTGAACTAGTCTTACTCTTACACACTATGTTCCACAATGGCCTTTTTCTTTTTCTCAAATATGCAATTTTTTTTCTTTCATTCTTGCCCTTGGGCTTTTGTACCCTCTTAACTAGAATGCTCTTCCTTGTGGCCTTTGACTGTTGACTCCATCTCATCATGCATGACTCAGCTCTGATAGTATCAGAGTGCCCTTTACTAGATACCGAATGCAAAGTATTTTCCCACTCACTCTCAGTCTCCTGACTCTATTTTAATTCTTTTTCTGGAATCTATCACTATTATAGTTTTCTTTCATTTATTGATTTTCTGTAACTCTCCAGAGAGCAGGACTGTTTCTACTACTTATCTGTATATCCCCAATACCTAACCAAATGTCTGGCACATATAAAGTACTCAAGAATGTCATAGTAAATGAATAAAATAATAAATACAGTATCAGATTTTGTGAAAGCCAATAGCATAGAGATAAAGGTAAAAGGGAGTATGTAACAATGTTTCTACATACTTTAGGTGGGCTCAGAGGATCTGTCTGGCCAGTATTCTTCTTACCTATTAGGAAATGTTGCCAGACACCAAAATAGAGTTTTGTTTCAGATACTTTCGATTCTAAATTAGGAAGAAATGACATAACTGTCCTGGGTGATTGTATCTAGGGGAGGGTTGGGAAATGCTGTCTTTGCAGGCTTATCATTGGGCTTTTAGTTGTTGACAGCGTTCCTGGATCACTAATTAGAACTGTAAAATTTCAGGTGAGTGACAGTAGCTTATACACTAATTCTCCTTTTTGCAGCTGCAATTACTGGGCAGCTAATGCTATAATTGATGGATGTTGCCAGTTGCCGAGATGGATGGAAATTAATACTTAAATTGCCATTGTTGGAGGTCATAATCACATATTCAGTTGCATCCAAAAAGTGGTGTATTTATATCATCTCTATTAATAAAACTATACTTTGATGAAATAAACATTCCATGTATAACTTAGATGTTGAATATTATAACGATAGATTTAAATATTTACATCAACTTTTAAATTTCAATATGCAACGCATGCAAGTTCTATCCTACCCCCCAATTAACAGCCCTTTAAGAAAAATAGAAAAATAAAAGAGCTCAACAGATAAATCCTCAAGGAGAAAATTATTTGTTCCATAAGGATCTTTGATTTTATCTTGAAGCTCTTACACTTATTCAACATATCTGCTTTTTTAAAATTGTATATGCTTTACCATGTTTTAAAGGAAAGGAAACTTTGGGGAACACATTTTCTATAATAGAGCATGGCCAGCTAATGATTCTATATTGCCAAAATAAGATTTGGACTCTTGAAGTGGGATGCTTTTGTGGGGGGTCAAGGATTTCTGAAATGATAGTATATCATAGTATTAACTTTTAAAACAATGATTATGTCATATTCATTCTGCTGTAGTGAATGCAATCGGGAGTATGAAGGTAGTGCCAGATTTTTTTCTTCTGGTTCTGTATATGTTTCTTACTATTTGTTTCTAGTTTTCTTCATGGGTTTGCAGTTTTGGGCTCCTCCTTATTTTAACCTACCTAGTAATTCCAGACCAAGTCTACACCTCTGTAAGTTTGATTTAAGTGGTTTTAGGTGATGGTTGGGCATAAGTATCTTTTCAATTGTTTCTAACATGCAGACTTGAGAATCAGTATTTTATATTATATTCTTGGGCAGTTCAATCACTCTCATAATTTGAACTACTGTGCTGATGACTCTCATATGTATATTATCAGCTCTACCCTGAATTTCACTTGAGTATGAAAATACATGCTTGTCTTCTCTCCTTCGATGGTATCAACATGCTAATACTGAACTCTTCAACCACCAAGTCTCCTCCATTTGCTCCTTGTTCTGCTTCCTGCCTGGAATCCTGGAAATGCTTATAGTCTTTTCCTGTGCCTTTCCTACTATATTCAACAATCCTGACAAATTTTCTTCTAAATGTTTCTCAAGTCTTTCCTATTTTCCTCACCTGAACTTTCTGCTTAGCTAAGGTCTTCTCATCTTAGCTTTCCTGATGGTTTAAACAGATTTCACTTGTTCAGGTAGTCTTCCCTACTGTTCAGACCCACTCACCCTATCATATAAATATATCATTCACAGTTAAAATCCTATACTGGCTTCTCATTACCTACTGGATCCAACCGAAACTCAACCTTCTTAGCAAAGGTAATTATGGTAATTTCATGAGTGGCTTATATCTCCTTTCTCATTGCCTGATTGTACTTGATTCACACTTCAGAACCTAGGATATGAAACTTCTTATGATGGTCCCTAAACATCAAGTGTTGTTAATTCTCCATGTTTTTGTTCATGTTCTTATTTTTGTCTAAAATTACCTTTCCTTTCATTTAAACTAACTTTGAATCATCCCTTACTACTTAACTCAGGTATCACCTCCTAAAAAATGACTTCTTGAACTTGCTAGACTTGGATAAATGTCCCTCTGTCTTCTCTGAGCATTCTGGGAATTCTATTATCATAGAATTAACCAAACTAAACTGAAATAATTGACTTATCTCCCTCTCTATTAAAATGTAAGCAGGAGCTGTGTCTTACTATCTTCTATCCTCAGTGCCCATGTGGAACCATATCTAGAATTTAGCAGGCTTTAATTACACACTGCTGGAATGGAATGATTCCTGACAGCTCCGCTACATCACCATATATCCTTTAGGCACTGCAACTCAATGAATGTGTTTTCCGATTGTGAAATGGGTTGATGAATTACTGTTAAAATTTATTTGTGATAATTTCTGTTAAGAAGTTTCAGAAAGCATCAGGTAGTATTAAGTAATAAGAAAAGGTCATCTTATTTCACAATTGTTCCTCTTTACTTGCTACTCCCTTTAAGGCATTCCTAGTGATTTTATGTGTGAAGCTTTCCTTACCTAATGCCTAATTGCATTCTCTGCTTTCGCACAGTCAATTCTTGATTATCCATAGTCACGGTAGAAAGGGAGAGCGTGAAAAATCTAAAAATCTCATTTGCATCAACTGCCTCCCTCACCAAATCTTTTGCCAGAGATAGTAATGAGTGTAGCAAAGCTGGTGGAGGTGCAAATGAGCTGTGAAATGGCAAAAACTCCTGTTGCCAGATAAATAGAAAATGAAAAGGTCTGAATAATACACATCTGGATAGTCACAGAATAACATAGAATTAACTATATTTAAAAAATTACAATTTAGTGTATGATGAATACTGATGCCTTCGGCTTCTGTATAGGTATCTGGACTTGTTTTACTCATGGGCAAACTAGGTGGTTGTATACATACTATTGTGTCAGGCCTTCTGGGTTGATGCTATTTCTGCAAATGTCACATTCACTCTCTTGCCTCAGTGTTTGAATTTTCATCATTAAAATATGTAAAGCATGCTGAAAACAGGGAGACTGGATGTACCAGACATAAAAATATACTCTACCTGCACCTAATTTTATTAAGTCTAGCTATTCTTAAGCCATATGAATAATACTTGCTTTTATATTCTGATCACATAGATTTTTAGGAACCATTTGATTCCATTCCCAGCTTTAGGGGACAGTTATAAGGCAGATTAATCAATGCAAGTAGTATTTCTTTAGACACTTTTCTCGAATTGATACAGTTTATTGGAAACTCCAAAACGTTCTGAAAGTTCCTATAGCTTACAATACCTATATGGTTTTGAATGTTGATATTGTTGGAGATGGAAGAGATCTTTATTTATTAAATAAAGGAATTGGTACATGTGGTCATCATGGAGAGTCCAAAATCTGCAAAGTGGGCTGGCAGGCTGTAGACCTATGAAGACCTAATGGTGAAGTACAAAGGACATTTGCTGGCAAAATTCCCTCTTGCTTGGGGGGGCGTTTAATCCTTCATTTTATTTGTATCTCCAAATGATTGGAAGTCCACTCACATTATGGAGGACGATCTTCTTTATTTAAAGTTCACTCATTAAAATGTTAATCTCATCTAAAAACACTCTCACAGAAGTATCTGGAATAGTAATGATCACACAACTGGGCACCATGGCCCAGCCAAATTAACAGATAAAATTAATTATCACACTCTTCATCTTTTAGATGATGAAAGGGGCCTAGGGAAGTGAAATAACTTGCCTGAGCTTCTGGTAGTTGAGCTCAGACTAGTATTGAAATCTTTCAATTTCTTAATTTTTGCCTTTTCTACCATAGAACACTGACTTTTCACAACTGTGATAATTAGAAAAAAAGCAATAGTATTTAGCTCAGAAATAAATATTAATAGTATTTTATAAAAAGAAAACAAGTTTATTGATCAGGACTGTCATGATATTTCAGAATGTCTAGCATACTTTGTCTCTGCCTGAATTTCCAGTAATAGGTTCTTATTTTTTCTTAAATAACAACTTTTTATTGGGATATAACTCACATATCATAAATGTCACCCTTTTAAAGTGTATGATTCAGTGTTTTTTAGTATATTCACAAAGTTCTGTAACTATCACAACTATCTGTTTCTAGACAATTTTTATCACTCCCTATTCTCCCCCTCTCCATTCACTAGAAATCACTAATTTCTGTCTCTATAGATTTGCTTTTTCTGGACATTTATTATAAATGGAACCATATAATATGTGGCCTTTGTGATTGTTTCTTTCACTTAGCATGTTTTCAAGGTTCACCTGTGTTGCAGCATGTATCAGTACTTCATTGCTTTTTATTACTATTATTCCATTGTATGGATATATCACATTTTTGTCCATTTGTCTGTTGATGGATATTTGGATAGTTTCCACTTTTTAGCTATTAGGAATAATGCTGATATGAACATTTGTGTACAAGTTTTTTGTGGACATATTTTCAATTTTCTACGGTATATACTTAGGACTTGAATTGTGGGGTCATATGGTAACAATGTTTAATTTTTTGAGATGATGTCAACTGGTTTTCCACAATGGCTACACCATTTTATACCATTAGCAATGTATGAAATTCCAATTTCTTTATATTCTCTTGTTCTCCACAATACTTATTATTACCCATCTTTTCAGTTAAAGCCATCCTAGTGGGTACAAAGTAGTATCTAATCGTACATTTGATTTGTATTTCCCTAATGACTAATGATTTTGAGTATCATTTCATGTGCTTATTGACTATTTGTGTATCTTTGGAGAAATGTCTTCAAATCTTTTACTCATCTCTTAATTGGGTTAAATTTTCTTTACTGTTGAGCTTTAAGAGTTCTTTATATATTATGGATACAAGCCCATTTATCAGGGATATAATTTGCATCCTATTCTGTGATGTTCATCAAGGACACTCCCTGATGATGTTCACAGAGTATAAACATTATTAATTTTGATGAAGTCCAAATCACATTTTTCTTTGTTTTGCTTTTGTATTTGTTGTCATCTAACAGATTATTGTTTAATCCAAGGTTATAAAGATTTACCCCTATTTTTTTCTTAGTTTTATACTTTTAGTGATTACATTTAATTTTATGATCCATTTGAGCTTTTGTTTGTTTTATTTATGTTCTTAGATAAGGATCTAACTTCATTCTTTTGCATGCAGATATCCAGATGTCCCAGCATCATTTGTTGAAAATACTATTCTTTTTTCCATTTGATAGTCCTGACACCCTTATCAAAAATCTGTTATCTTAAATTTATGGGTTTATTTCTGGATTTAAATTTGATCTCACTGATTTTTATGAGTATCCTTGTGCCAGTAGAACCCTGTCTTGATGACTGTGGCTTTGTAGCAAGTCTTGAAATCAGGAAGTGTTCAGTCTTATAAATTTGTACTTTTAAAAAAATGTTCTTGATGTTTATTTATACTTTTGAAAGAGAGAGACAGAGCAAGAGTGGAGGAGGGGCAGAGAGAGAGGGAGACACAGAATCTGAAGCATGCTCCAGGGTCTGAGCTGTTAGCCCAGAGCCCGATGCAGAGCTTTAACTCAGGAGCCGTGAGATCATGATCTGAGCCGAAGTCAGATGCCTAACCTACGGAGCCACCCAGGCACCCCTAAATTTGTTTTTTTAAAGGTTATTTTGGCTGTTCTGGATTCCTTCCATTTGCAGATGGTTTTATGTTCAGCTTGTACATGTCTGAAAAACAGGAGGCTGTGATGTTGATAGAGAGATCGATTTTTGAAGAGTATTTCTAATTTAAATTTTACTTTTAATGTTTACTTATTTTTGAGAGAGAGACAAAGAGACATAGTGTGAGTGGGGAGGGACAAAGAGAGAGGGAGACACAGAATCTGAAGCAGGCTCTAGGCTCTGAGCTGTCAGCACAGAGCCCCATGTGAGGCTTAAACTCACGAACTGTGAGATCATGACCTGAGCTGAAGGCAGACGCTTAACCAACTGAACCACCCAGGTGCCCCAAAGAGTATTTCCATTTTAAGAGTATTAAATCTTTCAATCCATGAACATAGAATATCTTCCCTTTTGCTTAGTTCTTCTTTAATTTCCTTCAATGATGTTTTATACTTTTTAGTATGTATGTCTTGCTCTTCTTTTGCTAAATTTATTCCTGAGTATTTTATTCTTTTTGATACTATCATGCAATTGCTTTATTTTATTGCTGCTAGGTAGAAATACAATTAATTTTTGTATAGTAAGCTCATATTCTGGTATCTTGTTGAATTTGGCAAGATACCTAGAAATTTTGAAAACTAGAAGTTACTTCTATATGTCTCCAAAAGCTTGTGGGTGGGGGAAGGTGGTGTTCTGCCCTAATGAGAATGCCAAATGGAGAGAGGCTGAGCCTGATCTGAAAGGTGAGGGTTGAATTCCAGAGAACTAAATGGTTCTGCCAAATGAAAAAACTGAATTTGTTAGAATTGCCAGTTGTCAATGCTGGAAATTGGGATTGATAAACCTTTTGACATGGAAGAGGAAAGATTAATGACATGGATACACTTGAGAAAGTAGACCTATAGCACTCATGGTGCCAAGTGAATACTAAAGAAAAGAAAAGTCAAGGAGAAATTCCTTATAAGTGGTGATGGCATAAAAATTATAGTATGTCTTATATTGTCTTTTTAATGTATACTGTACACAAATATTTCTTGATCATAACTTTTCCTTTAGTCAGAGCCTATAACATCTTTGTGTACACTCTATGGTGGGCAAATGAAGAAGGGATTGTTTTTTGATTGGGACAACTTGGCATTATAAGAATATTCATGTGTCATGGCATGGGAATAAAACACTCTGGTTAATTTTATTTCAAAATAAACTATTGGGACCTCATCAAGATAAAAAACTTCTGTACTGCAAAGGAAACAATCAAGAAAACTAATAGGCAACCGATGGAATGGGAAAAGGTAGTTGCAAATGACATATCAGATAAAGGGCTAGTATCCAAAATCTACAAGGAACTCACCAAACTCCACACCCAAAAAATGAATAATCCAGTGAAGAAATGGGCAGAAGACATGAATAGACACTTCTCCAAAGAGGACATCCAAGATGGCCAACAGACACATGAAATGATGCTCAGCATCACTCATCACCAGGGAACTACAAATCAAAACCACACTGAGATACAACCTCACACCAGTCAGAGTGGATAAAATGAACAACTCAAGAGACTATAGATGCTGGCGAGGATGTGGAGAAGTGGGCACCCTCTTACACTGTTGGTGGGAATGTAAACTGGTACAGCTGCTCTGGAAAACAGTGTGGAGGTTCCTCAAGAAACTATCAATAGAACTCCCCTATGACCCAGCAATAGCACTACTGGGGATTTACCCAAGGGATACAGAAATGCTGATGCATAGGGGCACATGTACCCCAATGTTCACAGTGGCACTTTCAATAGTTGCCAAATCATGGAAAGAGTCTAAATGTCCATCAACTGATGAATGGATCAAGAAGATGTGGTTTATATATACAATGGAATACTACATGGCCATGAGAAAGAATGAAATCTGGCCATTTGTCGCAAAGTGGATGGACCTCGAGGGTGTCATGCTAAGCGAAATAAGTCAGGCAGAGAAGGACAGATACCATAGGTTTTCACTCATAGGTCTAACAGGAGAAACCTAACAGAGGACCATGGGGAGGGGAAGGGGGGAAAAGAGGTAGGGAGAGGGAGGGAGACAAATCATGAGAGACTCTTGAATACTGAAAACAAACTGAGGGCTGAAGGGGGAGGGGGAAAAGGGAAGAGGGGTGAGGGTGGTCATGGTAGAGGGCACTTATTGGGAAGAGCACTGGGTGTTATATGGAAACCAATTTGAGAATAAACTATAAATAAAATAAATAAATAAATAAATAAATAAATAAAATAAAAGGAGAGTCACCATTATTTTATATACTTATTTACAGAGAGCCAGAATATTACAAAATATATTCACATGAAATGTTTCCTGGGTTAAAGAGGGAACATGGTAATGTTTTGATAACATAGAAGAGGAGGGGAATGATAGAGAAGGAAATGCTCTAAGAAGAATTTTTCATAGATTGTCATATATTAATATAACATATCTATGCTGTAGGCATTGTTATTATCATCACCCATTTCACAGATGACAAAACTAAAATTCATAGAAATTTAAAAATTATTTGGGGTAATTCAGCCAGTAAGTGGCAAAATCAGGTCACTGACTCCAAAGCCCTTCCTATTTCCACTATATTGTGCTGCTTTTTAGGGCAGCTGTGTTGCCCAAGTGTAGGAGTGCTGTTCACATAGAATACAATGTGAATGGTGCCGGCTAGAGGGGGAAACATGGTTCCCTGAAAGGGAAAGAAGATTCCATTTCTAGCTATGTGATCTGGGAAAGTTGCTTGCCCTTTCTGAGTCTTAGTTTCCACAGCTATACAATAGGGATTCTCATATCTCTTGATGACTGCCCTGGACTTGGTTGTGAACCAGAAGAGATAATCTAAGGAGGCATTGTAAAGATATAAAGGTAGATAGAAATAAGGGATGGTGAAGAAGATGCAAAAAATTCAGTCTCATAACCTGTCATTGGGTTGTTATGGCAAACATTATTTATCATTATACCAGAGACATGTGTTGTTGCCAGCACCAGGAGAGTTTTAGTTAATAGA
The DNA here is from genome assembly GCA_028646485.1 of Cryptoprocta ferox. Classification (NCBI taxonomy): domain Eukaryota; kingdom Metazoa; phylum Chordata; class Mammalia; order Carnivora; family Eupleridae; genus Cryptoprocta; species Cryptoprocta ferox. The sequence goes on along the minus strand of CM053567.1, from coordinate 131,017,364 downwards.
ATGCTGACTTACAGAGGGTTTGCCACCAGGTATTTCTGTGGAATGAAAGACCCCATGAGCGCAAGGCTACCCAGGATATCCAGATTCTCTATTTAAAGGTGTATGCTTGGTAGGCGGCTAGGGAGGCTGTCCTTGACTGGGGGTCTGGCAAGCTGCTTACTGTCTTCCTGAAGAAATGAAAAGATCTTGTAGCATGTTTCTGTCAAGGGTCTGCAGGAAATGGGAAAGATCACCCTATTTGTTATATTTATTGGAGATATTATTATTTGTTTTATGCTGTGTGGAAGGAGGGCCAGAGCTATAATCTATTGATCATTTAGTTTTATGAAGTTCTCAAATGGGTGATCTGGTATTTTTCTGACAGAGAGGCTATGGTTCCTGAACACCAGTAATAAGATTGTCATGTCATTTTCTTCTCGTTGGTCTTTTTATTGCTTTTTATTTCTGCTAATATTATCTCTCCCCAACCTCACCTCCCTCCATGCAACTGTTTTTTTTTTTTTGTTTGTTTTGTTTTTTTACCCCTCAGGGCCATGGTTAGGACCAGCTTGATTCATTTCATAGAATCTGCCCTATGCTTTTAAGAGATTACTCATCTTTGCTTTTCATGTTTCATCCTGTGAAACAGCCTGCCCACTACAGTCACTGCAGTAATGTCTTCGTAGTAAACACTGATATGTAACTTGGGAAGAAATAGGTCAGGGAAGTAGAGACCAAATGTTCATTTTGCAGCCACAGTGTGAGCAGATGGATAACAGAATGAGGTGGCTTTTGTGGGCCTCAATTTTCTGTAAACTCTTTCAGAATCTCCTGGGATTCATACTCCTTCAAGATCCCTGAGAGCTTTTAGCAGGTGAACATTGAGAATGATATTTTTCTAATCTGACACTAAGGTTACTTTCCTTTTGATTTTATGATTGTACCAAGAATAAATTTGATGGGATACATCTTTTCTCCTCCTTATCATCTAGGAATATACCAAATAACACAAAATCTTTTTGGGAAACAGCTTGGCTCTCAACTGGTGACAAATGAGGGGCATTGCCCCCAGGTGGTCACCAGTGACCACAACATGGATGAAACTCCATTCTGCCCTCATGCCAGTCAGTCATCCAGATAACATGGGTCCAAATCATTCATAGGCTGGTTATGCCTTTGCTCCCAAGGAACACAGAGTTTAAAAAGTGAAACTGTTAACAACAAAGACAAAACAAAAAATATACATTTAAGGAATAGATTGGAATGCACGCAAAGATAGTAGAAAGATCAGCAACAGCAGGCAGCTGGCGTCCAGGCTAGTGAAGAGTTAAACTCTGAATGACTGTGGGAGGCTGGTGTTATGGCTGGGGAACAACTGCCTAATGTCTTTCAACCGAACTGTTTAGCAAAGCTCCATTATGAAAGTAATTGTGTGCTTGCGCAGGCACACCGCACGGAGGGAATGCTCACAGTAAAGGTATGATTGTATTGCCCACTGCCATGCCAATTACTGGATATTAATGGCAGGATGGCATGCATATGCCGGAGCTGGGAAGCAGAAGGTTAATAGACGAACAGCACCAGAAGAGCCCATTTATCAGTTTCTATTTATCTCTCCTTGGGAGGTGGCAGGTTTACAGTAAATACCTTCTGTCCTCCTAATTTCCTAATGATGGGGATAATGATGGAGAATGGTGAAGTCATTAACTGGGACAGGCTCTGTGCATCACTCTGTCAACCACATCTCCCCAAGACCTGCAATGAGAAGTGATGGGCCCCAGCTGTTCACCAGAATATGAGCCCCTCCTCCCATCCCCTTCACCCTAATCTGCAGGCTTGGGAAATGGCTTCCCAGATGAAGAAGATGGAGGCCCTGGGTGGGTGGAGAAGCATGAGAGAAGGAGAGCAAGGCTCTTCTGACAGGAGTATACCCCCTTTGCACAGAACTTGGAGGAAGTACTGTTGACACATGCTGGAATCCTTCTCCAGTGATGCCAAAACTACTAGGAATTACATGTGGAAGTGAATAATGAATCAGTAATTGAAATGTGTGTGCTAGGGGAGGGTACAGAAGCAGATTTCACCAAATGTTCTTTTAAAAAAAGGGAAGAAATTAATAATTCATTTTCTCACCTCACCTCTAAATGGCGTGGATATACTGGAGGACAATGCCTTTGGCAAAGGTAAAGTTTTTTCTTTACAGTTCTGAAGGCAGCCTAAAGGAGCTTAGATTGATTAACTTGGATATACTTTCTTTTTCCTTCCTAGTGATCTATTCCATCTAATTGTACATAGAATCTTTAAATTTTTAGTTATTGCCTAAAACTAAGTTGGATTTGCCCCTATAGTTTACAGAGCCCCTGAAAAAACTATGAACTTATTTTTTATCTTTTTATTTCGTAGGCCAATTGACTATTTCAAGAACTTGCTCTCTGTTAGTTGAAGCAAGCTACTTTTTTCCCCCTTTTTTACCTATATATCTTAGTATTGTTTTGCTAGCAAGTAATGGAGAATGACTTAGGCTGACAATAGCAAAACATGAAGGTGTATCCTAGTGAATTGTATTTATCTCAGGATAAGGGATATAGTTGGGCCTCAAGAATAGGCTGGGATAACTGATATGAATATTTTAGGTGCTCTCTTTCTTTTGCTCTCTTGCCTTGTTGCTCTCTACCCACTTAATTACTTTCTCTTTCTATAACTCTATTCTCCTCAGAACATGGGATGGAAAACAGAGCTGCATACAGTGCCTGGATTTGTATATTTCATGTTCAGACCTTGAAGATAGACCAAATCAACTGATCTTTATCTGTCTATGTCTCTCTTTCTGCCTCTTTTCCAGTGGTGAGACTCTGTTCTAGTTATTTTCCTGTCTAGCCAGGCCATTGGGATTAGTCATGTGAACATGTGTGCAGTGAGGGTGGAGAGACGGGGAGTTACCAGAGGAAGAGGAATTATGAGGTATGAAGACAACCTTTTAGGTACCCACTATAGTTAACCCTTAAGAAATCACCTGGTGGTAGGAAATGGGGAAAGCACAGTTCATGGGCATTTGTCTTTTGGGAAATTTACGTCAACAATACTGAACAGTGTAAGCCCTCTTAACATTAGATCAGATCAATTCCTTATTCTATTACTTATTGGTGGTATGAGCACTTTCCATCTGTGATATCAGCTCTGAAACAGGGATGATTACACCATACCTACTAAATGGGGAGTCACAGGATTAAATGAGATGATGTCTCTAAAGTGCTCAGTAGAAACCCATATAGAGAAAGTTCTCTATATATGTTGTGGATATTATAGTTGTCAGTGTGAATTTTCTAAGTTTGACCTGTTTTCATTCTATGGAGATGAACTAGCCATTTATGACAAACATGTGGCAGACTGTATTTTCAGAAATGGCCATAGTGATTATTCCCAACCTGACATGCTTTTCCAGATCATGGTCACTCCCAAGAAGATATGGAGTTATTTCTCTTCCTCTTAAAACTGGGTAGGCCTTTATGACTACCTCAGTGAACAGAATCCAGCAGAAGTGATGCTGAGAGATCCTAGATCATAAAATACAATCTGGCTCCCACTCACAGTCAGCATCATGGACATGTGACCTATGCAGGGGTGCAGCATTTTGCACTCAGAAGTGTCCCATCCTTGCTTTAATGCTCTGTTGTGGTCATCTTAAAATTCTTAGTTTTCACTGGGTCTCACAAATTGTGTTGCTAGTCCTGCTTTTATAAGGCTCTCTATCTCTTGGGACATACAACTTGGTATCCCTAAACCGAAGTGTAAGACCAGCTATGTTGAAGACATCATGCTGGAGAGGCCATATGAAGATTATATTGCGTTAGAGAGAGATGCCCAAGGAGCTCCAGCCCATCCAGCCCTGAGCTATTTGAGTTTTCTCAGCCCAGGTGGTGGATATGTGAGTGAACAAGGCCTAAGAGGTTTTAGAACCAGACTAAAAGTCACTCAGCTGACACTGAAGAGAGCAAAGACAAGCTGTTCCAGTTTTAGCTTGCTTAGATTGTAGATTGTGAGCAAAATATTATTGTCTTAAGTACTTGGTTTTGGGGTGGTTAGTGGCATAGCTACAGATAACAGGAACAAAATGATTTCTGAGAATAGCATGAGAATGGGTGTCTTAGTTACTAGAGAGTACAGATGTGAATGATTAGTTTTTCTAACTTCTAATAGGTAGATTAACACATATTAATGTTAACATTACATGAAACAATCATTTTCATTTTGATCTTAAAAAGTTTTTAAGATCTTTTGTATCACAATATTATCATTATTACCAGCATAATTTATATTGTTCTATGAAGATGAAGACATAATTTAGTAAGGGCAATATAGAATATTAAAAACTAAAATCACAAATGCCTAAGAATAAATATAATACAAATAATATTAAATATAGCTATTTTTTTTTATTTAATTCAGATCATTCTGAATGTTTACTATATATTGAGTATTGCACTGGGTGCTGGAGATCCAAAGATAAGATAAATGTGGTACCTGTCATCATGGAAGTATAGTCAGGTGTGGTGGGGAAAATATAGTAAGCAAATATATACATTAGTGAATTAATTATAAATAATATGTACTATAAAGAAAAAGAAATGAATGGGGAACCAACTGAGAGAGAACATTCAGAAAGGGCCCTTCTGAGAAGACACACTGAAACATGAAGAATGAAAAGGAGTCAATCATGTGAATGCTGGGAGAGGAATGGCCATGGCAGAGACTAGTGTGTTCAAAGCCTCTGAGATCACAAAAGACTTTGCATTTTGTCTCATTGCTTGGAATTGTGTTACAGGGGTCTTTTTGTAATTAGTAGAAAAACTAGAAAAACATTAAGAAAATGTGAGGAAATTTATTTATCCTTCAAAAGAAAATAAGGCACAGAACTTTTGTTTTATGATTACCAGGCTCTTTCTCTTTTCCTCTTTTCTTCCTTCTAAATATTTTTACAGCTATAATCTATGAAACTTCTAGTTGAGGGTATTTTTTTTATTCTGGCTTAAAAAACAAGTAGTTCTGAATATTAGAGGAAAAAAGTGTTGTTTTGGGTAGATGCATGAAAATCATACCATTGACTACTTGGGATTGTTCTGTACAGTAATATTTAAATAGTATTGCATTCACTAAAACCGAAGCTGTGAAGCATTCTTTTAGAATTGGGTCATTGATTTGGTCAATACATATCTGTTAGGTTTCTATTCTGTGGCTGGTGTGATGCTTGGCACTGAAAACAGACTTTGCACTCTTGATATCCAAATATCTAGATATGTACAATCAAGAACCTGGCCTGTAGATAAAATGCAAGCAGGTAAACAAGCGGTAATTATATAGTTACCATATAATAAAGGCTATGAAGGGGAAAGTACAGGTGTTGAAGCATATAATGTGGATTTGGGATGAAGTCAGGGATTATTTTAATGTCAACATAGTACCAATATTGGATAAGGCAACCAGACCTTATAATTTTAGTAAAAATGTTCATGGATTATTTACTTTGTCTCTTATCCATGATCAGTATTTAATCTTAGATGGCCTCTCTTCTGATTCTGGGATGTGTATTTAGGAATACTTGGCAAATGATTATTAAAAGGACAAATCTATAAACACTATTAGTCAAACTGAACTGCCAAAAATAATACAAATAAAATTTGGTTGATCTGCAGTTTGGAGATTCTTAGTGGGAAGGTGCCTAGCACAAAGTCTAGTAAATATGCATTATTAGTTTCCTTATTTGTATTGTTTTTCCTTTATGGGTATAGAAAGTTGAGCAGGTTCAGAAACTTAGGACACTAAGAAGAATGGAAACGCTATGAAAGGCAGAAAGTAAAATTAGCAGACAAAGGTTAGCAGTTTTGCCTTGAGTTTAAATTCCTTCATTCTGAATTGTAATCAATGATTTAATCATTTAAACAGTGGGATAGTAGTGTTTTCAATGATTTCATGACAGCACTATAAAATATAAAATGAAAAAGTGGGAAAATGCTACCTCTTAATAATACAAATTTCCCTTGCAAAATCCATTTTCTGACATTGGAACAATTTTCTTGAATCGTTCTTGAAACTATCTTTTTAAAAAAAATTAGTAAGATCCCTAGTTGTATTACAAAACTACTTATTAACTTATTTTCAGAGAAAAAAATCAGTTTTACTTTAGAATACCTTTGGCAATTTAATTATACGCTTTAAACACTTCCCTACAGAGGCTAAGCAGCTATTTATTTTGTGGATTTTTTTCAAATCTCTGGTTGTCCACACAAAAGAGCTTTATTTAAATACATGATGAAAATCAACAACACTCAAAGTTATTTCAAGAATATTTCCTTTAGAGCTTCTCCTTTATCTACACAAGGGATTCTCAACTCTGGTGGAAGACAAAGGTTCTTAGAGCTCCTGTGACAGTTTTTTTCCAGTCATCCATGTTCCTTGCAGTACTCTGTATTTGAAGCACAGATACACGCTAGTGAAGAGTGACCCCTGGCTCTTCCACCCTTCCCCCAAACCCTGTATTAATACCAGATGAAAGACTAGAAACTGTCTTTATGTGGCTACTTCTCAGATAATATAAAGTAGTGAGGGGCATGAATTCTGAATCAGACTGGGCTCCAAAGTCAGTTTATCACTTATTAGCATTATAATCTTAGTTAAGTGATGAAGAATTGCTGTGATAGTCTTTTGGAAATTAAGGACTTCTTTCCCCAGAAGGGCTCCTGGCAGGCAGCTCTCAGAAATAAAAAAGTTCTGAGAAGCACACATACTAGAGTAGGTATCTTATGTAAGACTGGAAAACCCACCAGAAGACAATGTTCCATGGGAGACTGATCCTATACTAATGAGAGAGGTACCAGCATCAGTTAGAAGTTCAGTTTTGGCTGCCTTTTATAGCACAGGGCTAAAAGGAGGAGATGCCATCATGAAATGGGCCCAAAGGTAGCTGGCTGTGGGGATAATAGGATTCCAAAAGAACAGAGGTCAGGTAGTAGTGCATAATAATCAGAAGTTGGCTGGACATAATTTTTGTAATGATTAGGAAGGTTAAAGGATGCCTGAAGGCTGCCACCGAGTTAATTCAGCAGTGGGGGCAAGAAGCTTTTCTTTGAAGGGCATCGAAGAGCTATCTCTACCTTCACCACAGTGCCCACAGGAGAAGAAGTAGTAGGCAATTGACAAGGATACTACTTAATTTATATAATCAAGAGATATGAGGAATGCATGACCAAGAGACTAAGGGCAGTTACTCCAATAAAAAGTCACAATTCTTTGCCCAGTTTCTAGATCTGAACAGGTTTACAGACCCAGAATGCACTGACTGAAGGAGATTCCATATCCCCAAAGAGAAGCATGGTAATGATTCCTCCAGTGCTTCTCAAAGGAGACCCATGGCAATTTACTTGAGTAAATTTATTCTGGATAAATGGGAGTACTCAGACACCTTAAGGATTATTGCTCATAAGATTTGAGTTGACATTCATACCTGGAAACCCAAAACATAATTGTAAAGCCAGCTGTTGGATGGAGAACAAATTTTCTGGGGCCCAAAACTAGATAGGCAGAGGAGTGACATGATATGATTTATATTTTTAATAGATCACTGTCTATGGTGTTGAGACCAGACACTAGGGGTATAAGACTAGAAGTAAGGCAAGGAGGGCACTGCAGTAATCCAGATGAGAAATTATTATGGTTTTGATCATGGTAGCAACTGTGGAGGTGGTGAGAAGTGGTCAGAGTCTGTATGTGGAGTGAAGAACTGTTGGAATTTGCTGATGGGTTGTGTGATGGGTAGAGAGAAAGAGGAATCAAACATGCCTCCCCAGTTCTCCTTATTTGGCCTTCCTTACCTCAAATGCCAAGGTGGAGACATTGATTACTGTCACTTGTTCAGACCAAATAAAAATCTAAGTAGCATTAAATCTAAGCATATAAGCTAATGCAAACATAGTAATTGTGATGGTTAATTTTATGTGTCAACTTAACTGGGCTAAAGGATGCCCAAATAGCTGGTAAAACATTATTTTGAGGTGTGTCTGTGAGGGTATTTCCAGAAGAGATTAGCATGTCAATTGATAGACTGAGCAAAGAAGATAACCCTGACCAATGTAGATGGGCATGATCCAAATCATGAAGGAAAAAAGAAGGAATAAGCAGAGGAAGGACTAATTTTCTCTCTTTGCTTGATCTCTTGGCTATCAGTGCTCCCAGTTCTTGGGCCTATGGACTCTGGATTACACCACTGGCTTTCTGATTTTCCAGCTTGCTAATAGCAAACTGTTGGATTCTTAGTCCTGACTAACACAGACATCAACTTAATTACCTGATATTTATTAAGTTATTGGGAAGTGGTATTCAATTAAATATTTAGTGAGGATATTTAAAGGTATATGCAAAACCCAAACAAACAAACAAATGCACTACCTCACTCTTAATTTCCAAGACTGAAAACTGTAAATCGGAATGAGTTGGGCAGTTTCATAGTACTAACAGAGAAATTGAGTAGGAGTCATACAAGTAGAGTAACAACAGCAGGCTTGGAAGGGGCATTAGAGGCAGTCTTGTTCAACCCTTATTTTTCAGTTAAGAAAGCTGAGGCATAGAAAGCTTATATAACCCCAGTTTGACTGGACTTCAAGCAGAATTGCTGTCTCCTGACTGCATATCTTGTTCCTCTGTGTCCACAAGACTGTACTCCCTACTCTGCTCTCTTAGCTTACATTAGAAAGTGCAAAGTACATCATATGGGAACTTTAGTAAGCCAAGGTAGATATGCTTTTGTGGGTGATAAGAATGGGAGACTTTGAAGACAGGTTCTTTTCTCTCCAATGAGAGACAGAGCAAGTTATTGTGTCCTTGGTTAGTGTAATTCTATGAGTCTGGGGGTTAGATGAACAGGCAAGGTGGAAGGTATGACAAGAATAAGGCAGCAAGTATGAGGAGCACAGGCTGCACTGACCTGCTACAGCACCCACCTCCAACCATTCAGACAACTATGTCCTGAACTAGGCTCTGCAGGGGCTAATCAAAGGTCACAGGACACTCTCCTCAGCTGGTTATCACATTGTGTTATCTCACTGGGAGATGGGTAAACACATGTGAGGTACACTGAAACTCAGTAAGCTTGTCTGTCTTCTTTGCCATTCATCTCTAAGACACACAACAGTGCCTGGTACATAGTAGATGTTCAATAAATATTTATCCAATAAACTATTGCATCCAGGATTAAGATCCCAGACAAGTAGAACAGAAAATAAAGTCTCTAGGAGTTTGGAAGAGGAGTAGTCACTGTAGGCGGTAGTCATCTGGGAAGGCATCACAGAAAATGAGAGCTTTAGGTAGTTGAGAAGAATGAGAAGGCTGAGAATATCTGTAAAGAAGGAGAAGGTCTCCAAGTGGGGAAGGATAAAGAGATGGGAGAGGAGGGAACACAGACAAAAGCAAGGAGGTGGGCATTCATAAGGTGTGTTCTAAGGACAATGAGAAGGCATGTTTAGCTTTATTTTTTTTTTACTTGGAATAATATGAGCTGTTACTTATAAAGTCAAATGAGATTTTTGCAGGGCCTGTATGCCTAGGCTGGCCCTGGAGCTAGAAAGAGCCCTTGGAGTTTAGAAGGTTGTTAATGACAGTGATGTCATTGGGCTACAGTGAAGCTGGGCTTCTAGAGCCATGGCACTTGAAGAAATAAGAGGGTAGAAGAGACCTAAGACACATGGGAGGAAAAAGACTCCCAGCCCACTGACCTGTCTGGCCAGTCCTGAGTACTTATGCTCCCTACCTCTTGCTACCTCTGATTCCTTCTCAGGATTTAGGCACATGCCAAAAGCTTGTGTGAAGAATAAATTCTTTAGAAATTCAGAAATTGAAGAACCTTGGATGATCACTGTAGGTTAGATAGGATGTGATTTTGAGATAAAATTATCAGGTTTTAAAGAAAAGTTTGTTGAAATCTTTTCAAAGAAGATTAAGAACTGGGGCAATTTCTCTGAGAATTAGACTTTCTGAAACAATTTACTGATATCTGTTTACATGTTCCTTAAATGCAACACATTCCTAAAGCTAAAGTCCTTTGTTAACAAGGGGGAAGTGAGAGAGGGTGGGAGAGGTTTCCTAATGCCTTTCAGACACTCCCTGTGTCTCCACTTCTTTCAGAGGGTGTGTAAGAATCCTATGTTGTGGACCATTGGGAACAATTTAAGGTCTCAGAAAGTATGAAGTTTGTCCTCTGCTGTGGTTCCTTTTCCTTAAAATTTACCAGCCAATGCTACGTAGAGACCAGAGGAAGCAGCGGGAATGTTTGTAAGTAAAAACTCCAGACTGCTGTAGAGTAGAATCACCATGGCTGAGTTACAACCAGATGCGCCAGTCATTTAGCAGTTGCCTCCTTAGCTTTGAAACATCAAGTATGACATGAATCAAGATGTATATTAAGAAAGATGGTATAAAACATCTGTGGATTCTAAATAAGGGAAAAACCACATTAGTTACCATGCAAACAATGTTGGTGATAATTTCCATAAAAACAGAAAGTATCCAGGAACTCAAACAGACAAAAGAGCTGAAGTAGATCTTTTATCCCAATGCAAATAATGTACAAAGGGAACCGGCTATTGTGTATCTTTTCCTGCTAAGCATGCAAGGGGTATTTAAACAAATACACTCATTTCATTTCTTTAAATTTAAGAGAAATAGATTCTTCTTAAAAGAAAGGAAAAATAATCTCTTCTTGAAGTACCTAACTGCTGTCAAATAATTCTCTGAGTGTCTAAGTCACACACTGCCCATTAGGAATAGTTTGCTGGAATAGTTTGCTGGAATAGTTTGCTGCTTACTTCCAGATACAAGTTCTGCCTTTAAAATTCTTGACTATGGTCAGTTTTTAAGAAGGGTGAGCCCTGAATACCCCATACAAAAAGACATGGGCATTCATATCCAGTCATGGCCATTGTAAAGATATTTTGGCATCAAATAACCTATGCCCCCAATTACATAATGTCCTCAACTGAGATATTTCTACTAACATCAAAAAACAAAAAGCAGAAACAAACAAAAAAAGCAACCCAAAGATGGTTGATTGTGTGTTTCACAAAGCATTAAGAGAAATTCCCAAGTTACCACGCCCTTGCCTTTTCCCTGGATAATGATACCTGACATTAATCAAGTAGCCTTAGAAATTACAGGACAGTTGCATGGATAAGAGGCAGGTCTCCTTCTTCCTTTGTCCTTAAAATCATAAAACTTCTCATTTCAACAACCATTGTACCTGAAGTTAGCAGTTTGTTTCATATGTAATTTTTGCTGTATAACAATGAGAATGATGTTTTCATTATTTGTGGTATATCGGTCTGTTCCTTTCCTTGCCCCCATTAACAATAAAAACCCATGCAGTTTTCAGCCATTATCATTTTTCTCCTGATAAACCATCTGTGACATGGAGACCTTGAAGCTGGGAGTTCTGGCCACAGTGCTCAATAGACTGTGCATGCAGCTTTTTCAGAGGTAACTGCTGTAAAAAATCAGCTCCACTGTTATTTCCTTCTGTTATGATTTTTCTGTCTCTCCTTTTTATATATCTAATGTTATATGAGTTCACATGAATTCAGCCAACAGTGTTTTGCCTGACAATAGAAATTACCTTTAAGGTTCCTATTGGGTGCTAGAGGTGTCCTTTCCCTTAATTAAAGCTGTTCTTGCTGCTAAACATAATCAAGAGTCTAGAAGGAAAATGTTCTCACTACAGAGTGACTTTGTCCATCTTTTATAGTCTCTTTTCTTATAGAGTTCAGGAGCTGTGTGCCTTTTGAATAGATGACTAGGTCCACATGAACTGATGATCTAGCCACTAATAAAATGAAAAAGGAATTGGATGACAAAGTCTCATCCCCAACCAATTGGTTTCATAAGTAAATAAGTATACTTAGCTCTCTAGAGCCTGCTGGTTTTGACTTCAAGTCTTTGTGAAGTTTAAGTGGTAATGGTAATATGAAGATAATGTTAGAAACTCAGTTATAAAAGTGGATTTAAAATAGATGCTAATGAATCAACTTTTGTGTTTGTTTATGTATTAGTCAGGATTCTCCAGAGAAACAGAACCAGCAGGATATATATATATATATATATATATATGGTGGGGGTGGGAGAGGGAGGGAGGGCAGGAGGGCAGGAGGGATGGATGTTAAGGAATTGGCACACAGGATTGTGGAGGCTTAGCCAATCTAAAATCTGATGGAGAAGGCTGGAGATGAAGGAAAGAGTTGCAGTTTGAGTCCAAAGGCAATCTGCCAGCAGAATTTCCTCTTTGTAGAGAGAGATCAGCCTTGGTTGTGTTAAGGCCTTTAACTGATTGTGTGAGACCTGCTCACATTGTAGAGAGTAATCTACTTGACTCAAAATCCACCATTTTAAAGGTTTATCTCATTGAAAAACACCACCATGGAAATATCCAGGGTAATGTTTGACCAAATATCTGGGTACCATGGCCCAGCCAAGTTGACCCAGAAAATTAACCATCACAGTGCATGTATTATTATATAAGCAATACCCATAATTAGATATCGTTTGGGAACTCAGAAAGTCTTTTGAGCAAGACATTGCTTTTATTTTTCATAAATATCTCAAAGACAAGAGATCACAGTTTTTATTTTAGTTATAGAAACTATATATAACTATATATAGAAACTATATTTACTTATATAGTTACTGTACAGATACGGTCAGGAAGTTTGTACAATCAGGAAGTTCTCTGCTGATTCTCTGCTAATTTGTAGTACGAAATGTTCTATTGTTCTTTGGGGGAACTTTTTGTGTATTTTGGACATATGTGAGGCCATTATAAAGTCACTTAAATAGTAATTTTAATCTCTATATTCAAGCAAGAAATTATGTGTGTGTGCTTATGTGTATGAATTTTTTTCTTTTTTTAGCATGTCATTGAGTGTCTATAACTGGAAGAAACTTTGTATTTAGCTCATAATACTTTGAGGGTGAACCACATTTTGTCTTTTGGTTGAATTTTATTTTTTCTTTAAGAGCATCTGAGCCAGTAATGGAACAGAGTCCAGAAGAAAGTATTACCTGTTACCTCCTGGGCCCTCCTTTTGTTTCTTTCTTAACTGAGCTGCAGAACCCTCAGAACCCTTTACCTTTTCTTCTTTACCTCAAAAGAAGAATGAACAAACATGGAAAGAAATATCAAGCTGAATAAGGAAAGGTTCATTTTGGAGGAAGAAAATGTTCTTTCTTACCTTAGTTAAAAATGGAAGCTCAGTGCACTACTGTTCTTAGAGAATGGGTAGCCATCAGCTCATTTGAGGGATACAATTAATATTAATGCTATGCAAATGAAGTTAATATAATTGTTTCTCCTAAGTGGGTTTGTACCAGGCCTAATTTTGTTTTGTATCCCATGAGACTTGTATATTTTTAGTGATGATAAGAACAGGTCATATTATACTGTACAAAGCCAAGAGTTTAGGATGTATCTTCTTGCTAGTAAATTATTTTTTTGAAGTAAATTATCTCTTATAGGCAGGTTAGCTTCCTGGGAAAAATAATTTCTCTCAAATGAGGCAAGAGGATAAGTTTATTATTTGCCTTATTCTACTTGGGACCAGGTTTCATAATAACTATTCTAATAACCAGATAATAGCATTACAGAGATGTAGATATTGATATCATGCAGGAGGATTAGTAAATTTTGAAGATGTTTCTTATCTAGTCAGATATGACTGTTCTTAAAGATGGGAGATATTATCAGCATCTGAGTTCAACATGAAAAGTAAAATTGAGCACAGTTAGAGAAAAATAAATCAATACATCTTTTGAACAATAATATTCAGAAATATTTCTAATATAAAGTTTACAGTGAATATTGAATCTCATTTGTTAGTTGCCATGACCCAGAAATTTGACTATACTCAAAGCTGGTTTTATTCTTAGTTTTCTCCCTATTTAATGGTTAGGCATGTCTGAATCACAGCCATTTTTCACTTACAAAATAGATGGTATGAATCTGGTATATGTGTTAGGAAACTGGCAAATACTATATCAGTTGTGTGGTTTGGGAAAACATGATAAATTTGATATAAGGCCTAGAGATTACTTTAAATGATGATCTATCTTAAATACTCTGGAAAAGTATATTAGGAAGGATAAAAATAGGTCATGATAGCTTCTATTCATCCCACAAATATTTATTGAGTGTTTACCATGTGCTTTTAGGTACTGTGCTAGGTACTGGGCATGTTGTTTTATACAGCAGAAGCATGGTCCCTGCTTTTATGGGATTTCAAGTATAGTGGGAAGGATGTACAATAAGTAATACACACACAAATATGCACGCATATATTTTGTGATGAGTGCTATAAAGAAAAGAACTGATGCTGAGACAGAATAACTTTTGTGGTAGTTGTGTGATGGAGGTCTACTTAGATTGGCAGATCAGGAAAGGTCACTATGATTTGACATTTATGCTAGTGTGTTAAGGATGAGGAGACTGTCATAGAATGACAGAAAGCCTTACAGAAAGGAAGAGGAGCATGTGTGTATAAATGCTCTACGTCATGAGGCACCCTGGGGAATTCCTGAAACTGAAAGAAGGCCAATGAGCTGGAGCACAGAGAGCAAGAGGGGCCAGGGCTGGTGGGGAGAGGGAGGAGAAAGTTTGGACTTATGCTGTTTGGACGGTCATGACTGTTGTAGGCATTATTAGAGTCTTATGCAAGTGGAAGCCACTGACAGGTTTTGTATAAAAGTAAGTATGATAGGATCATTCAAACAAATTTGAAAACTCATGATATTTATTTCATGGTATTAAAAGTATAGAATTTTAACATTTTTTTCACATATCATGTTCTACATTCTTGGGTTTTGTTGTTGATGTTTGTTCTAGAGTCATTTTCTGTAGAGAAGTAGCAGTCATCTGTAATAATTAGATAATACTTAGGAGAAAGAAAAATTCTTCAGCTTGACATTGGGAAAGTTGTTTTAGCCACTCTCTTCCATGCCAGAACTCTGAATGTTAAAAATAAAATATGGTGAAGTAATTTTAAGGCAGTGGTACAAGAATATTTACTTTGAAAAGTATTTACATTTTGTCATATTACTTTTCTAAAACTCTAGTAAGAGGTGTTATTTTCAAAGACAGTCTAGAGATATACAATAGTTTTCAAATACTATTTTAGCAAAGCCATTTTTTACTACTCCCTGAATGACCTCACAGTGGTAGAAATCCTTTAGAGCCTTTTGGGTAAGACAGGAGAATGAGAGACAGTACTGAAGCTTTCATGATCAGATAATGCTTTCTCAGGAAACAAAAGGAAACATTTCTTTTGTTCCAAACCAAGCAGAGACCCAGGGCAAATGCAATAACAAGAGCACACTATTTCCCCATAAAAGGTGATGAGATCTCTCATGGTGATTTTGAGTGTGCATGTGTTCTTTAACTTGTCGAAAATGAAAAGATGGAGTTTGTCATTTCAGGTGAAAGAATAAAAATACAAAACTTTACCCTTAAAAAAGTGAGATGGGTCACACTAATAAAAGGAATTATAAAATATAAGGAAATATAAGGTAATACATACAAGCCACATATGTTTTATCCAAAAGTGTGAAATGTTTATGAGTTCACAAATTTATAGTTTATATAACCAGCTATTCCCAGATTATAGGTGAATGAAATCAGAGTTCTTCTCTGCTTGCCTACAATGATCCCTACTTGCTATGGAGGATGTGCCTTTGTATTTGGATTCTGTCCATGATATTCTTTGCCCACATCTCTGGTCCTCAGTTTTCTCTTAGGACAAAGCAAAGAGGAAGCGGCCAGGGAGCCACCTGCCACCTGCGCACTTGCCCTGAGTGCACTATGTGGGTGGCACAGCCCAGGCGCTGCTGTCTAGCTGCTGTGGACTCTGTGCCCTATTGTAGTTAAGTCTGGTTCCCAGACTTTCCTTAGAAAGTTCTAGGAAGAAATTACACATGCTTTGGTCATGATTGATTATACTGAACAGGAAGGAGACTGAAAGACCATAAGGTGGTTTACATTAAGGAGGAATTTTACTCCAGGGGCACATTATAGCTAAGTTTCTTGGTTAACAGTCTTGTAGTTTATTAGTCTGTGACCTTGTGCTGCTGATTTGAAGCTATCTAGCCTGCTCCTGATTCTATGTTCTCTTGTTTTGCCTGCTTGTGAAAGAGGAAAAAGGTTAAAACTCTTAACCTAAGATGATACTAACTTTACACTAAAATATGGAGTTGAAGTTGGTGTGTGAGTGGTTTGGCCACCTTATTCTGTGCCTAGTATAAAATTCTCTTACTAAAGTTTAGTCCTTTTGTTAAAGGCTGCTGATAGTCTCATAATTTTACCACATACTTCAGATAAAGCATCTGAGTGGAAATACTTAGACATATTTTCAGTGAAGTCATTTAATATATGTTTTGAATTAATCCTTAAATTCCATGAGCTAGATGTATTCCGCTTTTATAGACAAAACCAAGGATCAGAAAAATTAAATGACGATGCACCCAGAATTATAAGAGGTAACTGCTGGGACAGAAATCGTCCTATGGGTGAAGGAGATGAGCAGTCATAGATCTATTGGTTTTTCCCTTCCTTCACCAGCATGCTAAATTAATCATTTCTGCAATATGATATATAGGATAACAAGGACACAACACAATCAGAATTGTAGCATAAAGGTTTATTTTTAAGGTATTAAAAAATCTCTGTTGTGTATTCATGGCAACAATTAAGCTCCTGGGAAGGCCAAAGGGTGAGAATGTTTAAATGAATCTTTTTCTGTCATCCATTATCAAATCGGAAAATCAATACTAATAGGGGAAGCACAAAAGCAATGACTAAGTTCATTACACGTGATCAGAAAATGAAACCCATCTACCATGTTAGTGTCGCTTTCAATTTATGGTGACATTTACTGAAAATACTTTGCAATATTTGGCAGAGTGAAAAGAGAGATTGTTCCCCAATTAACCAGAGGATCAAAGAGGGAAGATTAGGGAGGGAAGTGTTATCTATTTTTTTTTTTAAGAAACAAAATGTTTGGAAAGGTCAGGCTTTGAGTGAGCTAACCTCTACCACTTTTAGTATTCAGGTTGACTAATGAGCACTTCACTCATCATTCTAATGGATGAATTTATGCTGAGAAAGAATAAGAAAGTGCTTTTCAATAGCTGGTGCCAATGGCAATTCCATACACAGAAGCTAAATAATTTCTCTATTATCTACTAACATCTAAAAAATCTTAAACCTGAATTTAAACTATAATTTTATACCACAATATTTTGTATTAAGTACTTTGGATTCATAAATTAAATCAATTACTCAACAAATATTTATTGAGCTCCTGCTCTGTGCCAAGCCTTGTTCTAGAACTCTGTAGAAACACTGGTGTAGAAAGTCCCTAAACTCTTGGAGCTTTTACTCTAGAATGTCTTTACAGGAATTATCTAGATATAGTTAAGAAAAGTTGTTCTTGTTTAGTGATAACATTTTTCCTCTCTGAACATAGATTTGGAATGTGTTAATGGATCTGCATAGATCTTAACATGATCTCAAGTACTGTATGAGTCCTCCTTATATGAAGAAAACTAATAGCTCTAAAACTTTACATCTTGAGGTGGTTGCTAGGATATATGATTTCTACTCTCCCTACTTTCTCCTTAAATGTTATTTCACCTTGGGAAAAAAGTTCCTGTTTTGGCATTGCCAGCAATGCCAAAAATCTAAAGAGGATGAAACAAATTCCTCACAGAAGGAAACTATAATGTTTTTAAGTACTTACTATTCAGATGGTAAATAAGGTTTAGTTAGAAATAGTAGGGCCTAAGAAATTACAGTAGTAAAAACTGCCATTTTTTAACAACTTCTGTGGAACATTAATGCTCACACTGGGTTAAAAGTGTTTTGTGGTTAAATAAGTTTAGAAGCTCAAAATAGAAGCTTCTTACTGGGAGATTTATTTTGCACATTAATATATGATGCTTTAAGAAGTCCTGCAATTGAGAAATCTCTTTAACCCAGTGATACTTAACCATACTTGGCCAGGGAAATATTTGCATGTATCAATAATTAGCATTTTGAGAAACTCTTCTCAAATAAAACATGAACTCTCGACAATTGAGAAAAGAGAATTCCCTCAAGATTTCACTAGGATGCTGTCTTGCTACATAGTCAAATACCCTGAGGGAGTGCATAATTATAGTAAGTCATTTCTCAGAGATATTGTGGGTTTGGTTCCAGAACACCACAACAAAGTGATTATGGCAATAAAGTGGTCAACTGAATTTTTCAGTTTCCTAGTGCATATAAAGTTATGCTTACATTATAATGTAGTCTCTTAAATGTGCAATAGCATTATGTCTAAAAAACCAATGTACATATGTTAATTACTTTATAGTTAAAAATTGGTAACCATCATCTGAGCTTTTGGTGAGTTGTAATCACTAATTACAGATCACCGTAACAAATGCAATAATAATGAAAAAATTTAAAATGTGAGAATTACCAAAATGTGGCACAAAGACATGAAGTAAGGAAATGCAGTTGGAAAAATGGTGGTAATAGAGTTGCCCAATGCAGGGTTGCCATAAACCTTCAATTTGTAAAAAATGCAGTATCTGGTAAACGCAGTAAAAACAAAGCACGTTAAAGTGAGATATGCCTATACTGCCCATCTCCAATGTCTGTAATTGGCTTTTATTCCAGTATGTCTGTCATCTTTTTCTGCCCTTATAAATACCAGGCAGTATATTTTTTTGCAGTATACCTATTCCTCTAACGTTATAATGTGTTTTAAATTTCTGATTGTGGGAATATAATATTTATGATTTCTGGTTTTCATCAAAAAATAATTTTAAATGAGAATTGAGTTGTATCACATGTTGAGTTTTGTCTTTCACTGTTAAATAATATCTGCTCTACTTGAATAATAGTATTTATTGTAAGCATCCAGAATACTGGCTTTCACATTCTTTATGTCACCTCCATTTCTATTCAGAGCCACATAAATCAGGGATGGTTTCTGTCTTCCATTTAAAGATCTGATGATCCTTTAACAATCAAAATATATCCAAAATTACTTCTTCTGGCAAATTAATGTCTGCAGAGCACTTTTCCAGCAGTAAGATTGCAACTTGTTTTGACATTTTGTATTAAAATAAATGCTGGAGCACCTGGGTGGCTCAGTTGGTTAAGCATCTGACTCAGTTTCAGCTCAGGTCATGAGCTCATAGTTTTGTGAATTCGAGCCCCACATCGGACTCTGTGCTGCCAGTATGGAGCCTGCTTGGGATTCTCTTTCTCTGTCTCTCTCCCGCTCACACTGTCTCTGTCTCTCTCAAAATTAAATAAATAAACTTAAAAAAAAGAGAAATGCTAATTTTCAGGTAATTCTATAGTCATGCCCTCAAACAGTAGGTAAAGATAGAAGAAACAGGCTTTTCTGAATGGCAAAGAAGTTTTTAAAATAGGATGAACAGGTAACGATACTGCCTGGAATTCTTATGCAAGGATGCAAAGTGGTTTAGAGGAAACAAAGTCACCAAAAATAATTCCTAAAATACAAGATAGTCAGATGGAAAACAGGAAATATCAAGTAACAAAGGGATGGGTGAAATAGGTAAAGAGCATTAAGAGTACACTTACCACAGTGAGCAATGAGTAATGATGTGTAAAACTGTTGAATTGCTATATTGTATACTTGAAACTAATTTAACACTGTATGTTAACCATACTGGAATTAAAATAAAAAACTTAATAAACTAAAATAAAAGCAAGAAAAATACCCGTGAATTAGTACAAATTACTCATCTTTAAAATAAAACTTTTTCAAAGAATTAATACTTTTACAGAGAGAGAACCTACATTGCTAGAAATATCTAGATCAAATAGAGTGACTTTTTTTCTATTAAAACAAATGTAACAGACATTAAAATTTTTTAAATCACCATTTTTTCCCCATCATAACAAAACTATTTTTATTTTGACACAGTATATCCAAACCTGTTGTCTTTCTCATTAATAAATGTACATTTAAAAATAGTTGCAATTTAAAAAATAACAAGGCCAATTCTCACAGAAATTGAAATCACAGGTGAATTGTCACTTAGTATAGAATTTTTGATTCAGTCTGTTCCGTTCACTCAGATTTCTGTGGGTATGAAACACCTTAGAACCCCTGCTTTAATTGCTGGGTGCCGAGTAGAGAGGAGAAAGATCTAGTGTTTTACTTAGGGTTTTAATTTATGCATTGGTTAGAGCATACTCAGGCTCCATGAGTCTGGGAGAGCAGAGCAGTATTCTGGAAGAACAACTGTTTCCTAGCAAATTCGTACTTTTTTTTTTTTTTTTTTTTTTTTTGCTACAAGCTTTCTTCCCCCCACCAATGGCAGGGAAAAATGTCTTTTGCAGAAATAAGCACATATATTTCTAGAAGAGAAATAGAAGCTGATATGTAAGTTTATTTCCTTTAACATAGACACTTAAATTTTTCTGTAAACAGCAATTGTATCAAGTTAAATTAGTTACCTGGCAAGAAGTGAAGACAGTTTCTTTTGTATTTTGTTGACCAAAATAATTATTTTATTAACTACATCTTTTTTTTTTCTTTATTTATTGTTGGACTTCTGAGTGGGTGTTTACTACATGGAAAAAGCTGTAGATAAAACTTCTTTGTAGAATTGTTTTCATACTGAGTTTTACATGCTTCAGTTTGTTTTTAATTGTAGTTTGGGTAATCGTTCCATTTGATATGGTTAATTTAATGTAAGAGCTTTCCCTTTCATTTTGTGTTCTCTTTTTACTCCTTTTTCTCCAATAGGCAGTATGGTATACATTTCATGCTTTTATACATGGCCTACCATGTTTAACAAAACATTGGTTCAATTTCATTTCTCATTAAAGAAACCAGCTAAACATCTAACAAAGTCACAAACTTTCACAGAATGCACAATGCCAACACAGATGGTCTTCTCTGCATTTCCTATCAGTACCTTTCTTCACATATAGGATTCTTTCTCTGGGGTTTTGAAATTTAGTGGCTAGTGAAGTCATGATGGGAAGACAGTATATTTTTAGAAGGCAGATGAAGTGGCATGCTATTTTTCAAAGAACTGATTGCAAAGATGCTAGGATCTTTGGGGTTGAGTTTGGAATCAGGAGTTTCCTAAATGGTCCTCAAACTCTTTGGGGGAAGTTGCTATTTTAATGGATAAATAATTCTCTTGTAAAATAAAAAAACAGACTTGCTATTTCTTTAAAAAGCTGTTTCTAGGTCTTTCCTTCCCAATTAAAAATCTCTCATTGTGTAGATATGGCTTTAATTTGAAGCAATATGGTATTCTCTTCCCCCCCCCCCCCATTCTAACTAAACAAACTCTGTAAGAATTAGCTTTGAGTTATTCCATCTGTGGACTTTTAATTTTGTCATAAAAACACAGAAGCCTGGCAGGGAACTCTTTCCAACTGGCTACATGTATCATCTTGTCTGAAAGCTGGTTAAGTAAGTATGGCATTTAAAATGAAATAAAGAACTTCATTTATGGAACTAGTTCACATGAAGTGTTTGCCCACTTCTTTGACCATCTGTTTATGTTGACAACCACCGCCCCGCATTGTGCCAAAGTGCCCTTGGCTATTAAAAACAGTGTTTTGTGTGTGAGTGGTGTGTGTGTCCTCACACATGTATGTGTTTCTGGGGTGCCATTTTCTTGAGAAGTGTCTTGTTAAAGGTTTCATGTGATCCATGTGGAGATATTTCAGGTCATTTGCTGTTCAGGAAACATTACGCTGAGAATACTACAAGCCCACTCATTTTTAAAGGAGCCCTTGTTCTCTCCTCCCCATTCCCACCCACACCTTAGATATTGAAATGTCTTCTAAAAGACTATGAATAGATTATCAAAATACCTGTTGAGTTTGGCAACAATGGTAATGATATTTTGTGTTGAAGGTGAATTCAAACAGGATATACCCTGGGAATGACTCAGGAATCCTATGCTCTTGGCAAGATTCTTTCTGTCAAAGGGATATCTGAGTTGAAATTTCATTCACCAGACAACAAGGGAAATGAAGTCTTTGGGGGCAAGATGGCCACCTTGTAGATGAAGAACTGTGGACACAGGAATTGCCAATCTGGCATCATCATTGCTTTTCGTACTTTTAACAGCTATTTATAAAAGGTTTTAAATAACTACTTATTAAAAGCCAATCAGTGCACAACACTATTTTAAGCTGAACTGGAGAAATAAAATGGCACATTCTTAGTCATACCAAAATTATACTTCTTGGCTTCTTGGGGCACCTGGGAGGCTCAGTCAGTTAAATGTCCAACTCTTGATTTCAGCTCAGGTCATGATCCCATGGTTTGTGAGATTGAGCTCGGCATCAGGCTCTGCACTGACAGCATGGAGCCTGCTTGGGATTCTCTCTGTCCCTCTCTCTCTCTGCCCCGGCCCCACTGGCATGCACATGTATGTGCTCTCTCTCAAAATAAATAAACATGAAAAAATAAAACAATAAAAAAAACAAACAGAAAAACTACAATTCTAATGGGAAGGAGGAGACATAGTTGATAAGAAGATAAGACAACTAAGAGATAGATTCTGATAAATGGAGATAAAAATTGTACTAGTTCCAAGGATGGAGAGGTTTTGGTGGGCTGCCGAGTGACAGTGACAAGTCACCTTCTGTTCTTTAAATTAAAAAAAAATTTTTTTTAATGTTTATTTATTTTTGAGAGAGAGAGTGTGTGAGTGGGGGAGGGACAGAGAGCGAGGGAGACACAGAAACTGAAGCAGGCTCCAGGCTCTGAGCTGTCAGCACAGAGTCTGACACTGGGCTTGAACCCACAAACTATGAGATCATGATCTGAGTTGAAGTCAGCCGCTTAACCGACTGAGCCACCCAGGCGCCCCAAGTCAGCTTCTGTTCTTAAAGGGCTTCATCTTCTTTTTCCTCAAAGCCCCTAAATTATCTAGAGTGTATATTGGAGCAACTGAGAGGCTCCTAACTTCCCCTGAGCATTAAAATGTATATGATAACAACAGAGGAGCATCATGAGAGCAATGATATTTATATACTTGAGGAACTCACAAGGATAAGGTGTAGGCTTAGAAACAAATGTATGATTTGGGAACTAGTATAATAAACCATCACAGAACTCTTTTGGATAAGGTTGAGTGGGTATCCTTTGTCTGGCTCTAATCTGTAATTATTTTTATTATTATGTTTTAATCTTCTAAGATGAAGTAATGATTTTATTTTATTTTTACCATTTGGTTTTTAAATAGGTTTGCTTTTTCTCAACTAATTTTCCATGTGTTACCATCATTTGCCTTAGAATTCTTTCTCGGAGCCTGGGTTGAGCTGAATAACAGATATCATTTCTGACAGCTGTAAAGTGAAGCTAACGAACATCCCAATGAGGATGTACGGTGCCAGGCTCATCCATCCAGCTGAATTTGCATTGTGAGTGCAAATAGCTGCATGTCATGGCCCACTGCTGCCCAGGGCTGGAGTCATTTATTTAATAACTCAGCTCACAAGCATTACAGGGGAACTACAGCATTGCATATTATTGAAGACAAATAAGGAATCAAAAATGCTGCATAGAAAAAAGTAATATTTTAGTTGTTCTTCTCACTGACTGCAGCTGTTTAAATGCTGAGCATTACAGTTACTCCTGAGGTGTAAAATGTTAACAATTTCTACTAAGTATGGAACTCTGTATTTCCTGCTGTGTCACATGATGGCATGCAATCTTTGTGTTTATTGGGAAGGATTTTTAAGATGGGTTTATTTTTGTAACCCTCAGTATTTAAAGTGCAGATCATTTATGCATTTTAGCAAATAGAACTTGCTCATAATAGTTGATACTTAGAAATACTTGTGAGAAGATGAATTAACAACAACAACAACAACAAAACAAATCCAGTGTTAAATCTGGATTGTTTATGTTTTACTTGTAATGACTTTTCTTTCCTTTCTTTGGATCTGTTCCCTCCCCACTTTTGTTCATCTACAACTAGTCTAGGCATTCAGTCTTGCTTTGCATATTACAGATTTGTCATTGAAACAGCGAGCTACAAGTAAAACAAAATGAATTATCTTTAAGGGAAGGCAAAAAGAGTGTTAAAATAGCAATATACAGTTACAAACCTTAAAATATATAATCATAACTGTTAATGGTGAAAAACTGTACCCTTTGGAGATGTAAATGTGAAAACTTAACCTCCTATTGTTCCTATGATTTGTCTCTTGGCACATCTTATTTTGCATAGTAGATTGTCAAGATGTATTGAAGTGAATGAGTGAATAAATGCTATACCTTTGTGATGGAATCACACTGATGGAAATAAAGTCTGGATTTATAAGATGAGTCTTAAGAGAGTACTCATAAACATCATGTCAAGACAACCAAGTCCTTTCATTTGTTTTTCCTAAATAAAGGTATTTTCTTCCAAAGGGGATTTTTAAGAACTTTAGAGCTAGTCAAAACTGGAAAAGTCCAACGTGAGGTACAATTTCTTTTCTCTCCCTGCTATGAACTCCTACAACTGTGTAACTATATCTCATTTATCACATGTATAGCTCTGCACCTGGTTTTAAAGTCTTCTGTATTCATACCAAAGGGAACAGAATATGCCTCCCCAAAATATGTCCCTTTGGCATGTAGATTACTTTGAGTTTAAGATAATCAGGGCTCAGTAGACTCAGTTAAGAGTCCCCTTTAACTGGGTAAAAGAATTTCAACAGGAGAGCTGTACCAGGAAGAGAGCTATTACCAGAGACAACTTTTTATATCAGAAAGACTTATCTGCATGGCATGGAAAACATTTGTTTACCAAACATTTGCTCTTCTTACCTTCCTGTGAATTGTCTTCTTCCTTTTGAAGCCCCAGACTCCTATCCCCTTCTCATTAGCTCAAGATGGTAGACAAGCCTCAATTACCAGACTGTCAAGAGGAGTCTCATATTTTCCTGGCACTCCCCTGAGTAGTAAATTTGTTTTTCTTCTGTTAATCTGTCTTACAGCAATTTAATTATTAGACCAGAAAACCTAGAAGGGAAGAAGAAGGGGAAAATTTTCCACCCCTACAATACTTTCCTTCTAAAATAAAGCTCCTTGAGACAGATTTGTGTCTTCTTCATTCTCGTAGTTTTGTACTTGGAGTAGCTCAGGGATTGGTAAATAATTGAAAGCTTGTTTTCTTACGGTCTTTTATGATACCAAAGTTGGGACCTACATAATACTCTTGTGGGCATCCTGAATCTATCAGGTTAAGGATGTAAGATACACCTGCAAACAATGAAAGTGCAATGGGTTTGGGTTTGGACATGGCTTATTAGGGAGCTTTTACACAGCTTGATGAGAAAATAGCAGGAAGTACACTTGGAAAGACAGGCAGAGGCAGGATGGAAAGGGTCATTCATAACAGCTTGGCTTATACCTGGAAAATGATAACAAATATGGAAGATTTTAGTCAGGAGATGATTAAATATTTTAGAAAGATTATTCTGGTAGTAGTAAGTAGAATGGATGGGAGGGGGTCAAGACCAGAAATAGGAAGACCAATTGTGGTCTGCATTGGCATTCCCCTCCGTGTGTCATGGCATTGCCTTCCAAATAAAATGCTTGTACTTGACCCCTTCTCAAAGAGTCTGCTTCTAAGGATCCCAAACTAAGACAACATTTGTTGAGAGGCAGGAGTTAATAGAAAGGGTAAGTCTGAAGATACAGAAGAGACAAAAAATAATCAATAGAGTAAGAACTTCATGTGTTGGGAGAGGAGTGGTGGTTGATATAGGAGTCTTATTGACAACAGTAGAGGTAGCAATAATTGGGAAGAGAAAAGTATAGAATCCTTGCAGAGAATTATAAAAGAATTTAATTGAGATGGGTGCTATAATTGACATTGGGTTGCCAAAATACACAGTTATGCATGAAGCACATAAAATAAAGTATTTAATAAACATACTTAAACAAAGTAAAACAAAGCATTTATCATTTGTATATTGATATTAGTATTTTATAATTTGAGAGAAAATCCAGATTCAAACATCATAGAAACATGAAAGCTATTCCTCTGTGAACTGCAAAACTAAAAAAAAAAAAAAAATTGAATGCGTTTATAAGAAAAAAAGTTCTTATTCTTCTTGGATTGTTTTTACAATGATGAGATTTTTTAAAAGTATTTTAGAGTAAACATCTCATTTCTATTTGGCCTAAAAAGTGAACTCATTAAAGAAACAACAACTACCATTTGAAGAGACTTTCAAATATAAGAATAAAATATCTGATAATAAATGGGCTGTCACAATTTATAACTTTCACCATACTGTGCTTTCTTTAAGTGTTTTACACTAAAAGCAAAGATTAAACTGCTGGGGCACCTGGGTGGCTCAGTTGGTTAAGCTTCTAACTTCAACTCAGGTCATGATGTCACGATCTAATGGTTGGTGAGTTGGAGCCCTGCATCAGGCTCTGTGCTGACAGCGCAGAGCCTGCTTCAGATTCTCTGTCCCTCTCTCTCTGCCCCTTCCCTTCTCACTGTCTCTCTTTCTCAAAAAAAATTTTTTTTAAATAATAAAAGCACAGATTAAACTTTTAATAACTTAATAACTTATCTTAATGTCCTGATGGCAAGAATCAGGATAGTCATTCCTTTATTCATTTAACATTTCCTGATAACTTAATCATGCTGCTACATTTGCTGTACCAGACACTGAAGATAAGCTGGGAAAAAAAAAAAAAAGACCCATTTGTCTCCCTGGAAGAATTGTTTTCACTTTAGTAAAAGGAACATGCATATAAAGAAAGAGGTAAGAAAGTCATTCTGCATGATGTAATGTTGAAGGTCCAGGGTGGGTTACTTTTAAGGATGAATGGAAGATTTAATAGCATGACTCTAGAAGCCTGGAGAGGGGCAAAGTAGGGCAGACAGAGTGGAGGGACAGAAGAGGAGTGAATTTAGAAAGTAAGTAAAGGGCCAGGTTTTGGAAGGCTTTAGGTAGTGCATGTATCAAATAGGGTTATGTTGTACTGTAAGGATAAGAAATCCTACTCTAGGGGCATAAGCAAGTATGAAGTTGATTTTTCTCACATGCTTGGCAGTCTAGGGTGTTTTTGTTTTATTTTATTTTATTTTATTTCATTTCATTTGTTTTTTAAAGTTTATTTAGTTATTTTTTTTGAGGGAGAGAGAGCAAGAGAGAGAGAGAGGGAGGGAGAGAGGGAGAGAGGGAATCCTAAGCAGGCTCTGCACTGTCAGCACAGGGCTGGACACAGGGCTTGCTCTCACAACCCTGAGATCAGGACCTGAGTCAATATAAGAGTCTGAGGCTTAACAGACTGAGCCACCCAGGTGCCCCTGGGGTATTTATTTATTAAACACTTCCATGATGCCTATTTTCTAAGCACGTTATAGATATTTACTCCTCTGATGCTTATAACACCCCTGTGAAGTATGTATTATTTTTATCTATATTTTATAGATGGAGAAACTAAGATGTAGAGTAGTTCAGTAAATTGCTCAATGTTCCACAGATAAGTGGTGGAGTCGGGTTTGAATACAGACAGTTTGTGTCAAGGATGCCCTGAGTGACTGCAGCATGCTCCACCCTGCTGTCAGGTAGGAGAGGCTCTTACCCCAACAGCAGGGCAAGCAGCCGAAGACACTCATGTGCCGACTGCAAGGAGGTCTAGAAAAAGGGATGGGAAGGAAGAAAAGAATACATCTTTAGTACAGAAGAGTGAGAGATTCATTTGGAATAACATGTTCCCTTGTGTTTCTGATAAGACAAGATAATATTATTTGACAATTCAATGCCCCGAGCTTTGGATCCTGCTTATAGCATAGAGTAGATCAACACCTATATGACTGGACTCTCCAGAAAGACTTTACAGTAAGAGATGGAAAAATACAGCAGGTGGTCACTTAGAGTGATGCTGAATGTAATTTGGGGTTCAGAGTTTATTTAATTCCCTAAAATTTACTTATATGGATGACCTTACTCAGTTTATAATTCTATTTTAAAAAATAAGTTTGAAATATGTTTTTATTCTAAATAAATGGATTTTACATACAAAGACAATAATAAGCTTAGATGCAAAAACACTATGTTCTTTTTTTGACTTTTTAGATCTTTAAGAAACTATTTTATGATACCTGATAAGCTATTTCAATGAGGCACTACCAGCTAGAATGTTAAGCAGTAAAAAGAACCTCTTTCATTATTCCTGCATTATCTTTATAAGACATACAAAGCCTATTATGTAATTCCTTTGCCTAATAATAATAAAAAGAAATAGTGTCTCTTTTGCCCGCAGAAAACAGCACAATTTGGTTTTACTCTACACTTCCAGCCTCTTCTGCACCTAATGCTCTGTCCACACAGAATTCTCTCTCTTCTGTGCATGGCTGATGCCCTTACATAACTGATGCCCTTTCAATCCCTCTGCCCTTTGCATTGGCTCCCATGACCAGAATGCTTTTGTCCTTACACCCTAGGGGCATGTAAGCCTAGATGTCATCTCCTCCATGAAGCCCCTGTAGCCACCTAGAGAGAATTATTAATGACCCTCCTCTGTGTTCCCATAACACAGCTAAGCTTTTACCTCATTCTTTTTATGATGATGAATTAGGCTTTAATCTCTTCTCACACTAAGGTTTAATTGGATGTACTATATTCATAAAATCAAGGAAATTTGAGTTGGAAGGAGTCTTAGAGATCAGCTAGGACAACTTTTCATTTCACCAGAAACAATTGAAAACTTGAAGGGACTGTCCACTTTACTATTTCTGGTTATTTCTAAGACTCGAACCAACTATTTCCTGGATCTGTGCTTTTCCCATCATATATGTTATAGCCATGTGGTGGACAGAATAATTGTTCTAACCTCCCCCTCCCTCCACCTTAAGATAGTCACATTCCACTCCATGGATTTTGTGAATATATTAGGTATATGGCAAAGAAAAATTAAGGTTGTCAATGGAATTAAGGTTGCTAATTAGCTGAATTTAAAATAGGGAGATTACCTTGGTTTATCTGGCTGTGCCCTGTTTAATCTGAAGGGTCCTTTCAAAGTGGAAGAGGAAGGTGGAAGAGTGATGTGACAGGAGAAAAGACATGACTGGCATTCACTGGCTTTGAAGATGGAAGGGGGCCATGAGCCAAGGAATATGGACAATGTTTAGAAGCTCAAAAGGCAAGGATATGAATTTTTCCCCAGAGTCTCCAAAAGGAATGCAGTCTTGCTGACACTTTGATCTAGCCCAGGGAGGTCCATTTCAGACTTCCAATTTCCACAACTGTAAGAGCATGTATTTGTATTGTTTTAAGCCACTAAATTTGTACTAGTCGATTACAGCAGCAATAGGAAACTAATACAGTCACTTAAATCCAAATAAGGTAAAATAGAAAACTCAAGACTTAGCATAGAGGAGTTTAAACACCAGGATATATATTTTTAAAAAGGTATATTGTATTTTTACAACTTTGGATTTATTTTGAAGATTTTTGGTTTTATCTATTTATTTATCCAACAAATCACTATTGAATTTGTGACACTGCTGTACTAGAATGGAGGTAGATTGAATTATTAGCCCTAATGTTTTCCCTTCCTCCCTGTGTCCATTTCCATATCATGACTTCATTATGGGTAAAGTGTACTTTTTTATCTTTTCACTTTCTTTCCCTTCCTTCCTTCCTTCCTTCCTTCCTTCCTTCCTTCCTTCCTTCCTTCCTTCCTTCTTTTCCTTCTTTCTTTCTTTTTTACTGTTTATTTATTTTTGAGAGAGAGAGACAGAGCGTGAGTGAGGGAAGAGCAGAGAGAGAGAGGGAGACACTGAATCCGAAGTGGGCTCCAGGCTCTGAGCTGTCAGCACAGAGCCCAATGCGGGGCTCCAACCCACTGACAGTGAGATAATGACCTGAGCCGAAGTCAGATTCCCAACAGACTGAGCCACCCAGGTGCCCCTTTATCTTTTCACTTTAGACTTGGCCATCTGATTTGCTTTGGCCAATGATGTATGGGCAGAAGTGACCCGTGTGCCAGTTTTGATCCAAGGCTTATGAGTCTGCCCATAATTCTGCTTGTATGCTTTTGTCATTCTGTTGCTTTAAGAAGAGCTTCCCCTTGTGTTTTGCTACCTAGCTTGAACAACACATGAAACATGCAGAACTGAGTACCGACCTGACCCACAGACCTGGGAGTAAAAATAAATGCTACTTGCTCTATGCCACTGATACTACTGAGTTCGTTATACTGGCTTTGTTATGGCAGTAGTTGACTAGTACTGTTGTGTAAGCAAATGATCTAGATACATGGTTTAAAGAATTTAATAGAAGAATGTGCAGTATAGTGTAGGTATAATTCAGTGTGATCTCAGAGTACAAAAGAAAGCTGTATCAAAGGGCCTAACTCTGGGCGAGTCCAGGAAGACTTCACAGATGAAGTGACATTTGAGCTGAGTCATAAAAGATAAATAAAATTCCTGTAGGCTGATAAAAGGTGTAGGTGGGTAGATAGGAAGGATTATGCATGATAATTGCAATACTTTTAAAGCAAATTTAATGGGAATTTAGAGTTTCAGCTGAAAAGGCTGGTATATATATCCCTGGTTTACTTTGGTTTTGCTCCTAAATAGTTTTTCCATAGAGCCTGCAAAGTAATATTTCTCAGGTGGTTTGTTAAACAAATATCACATCTGCTTTCTGTGATGATAATCACAAGATTGTGGTGTACCTTTTTACAAGGGTAAGAGAGAAGAGAAGCAAGAAATGGAAATGGACTAGTTTTAAGAGTCTCCCTTTGATCCAGGTAGAGTCTTTGCCTCCTTCAAGGGGGTGGAAGTTGTTTCCCTGTCTCTTTACTTATGCCCTAGACAACACTACTGAAATCATGCCTCTTTTTCTGAGGATATTTTTAATGAAGAATTTTTCTTTCCAGCTAAATTGCTCTAGGCTCACTTGAATTGTCGAGTGGTCTCAAATAAGCATGGAAGTCAATAACTGGTAAGAAGAATTAAAGGGTTATGAGAAGATTATAACTATTATCTGTAAACTATGTCATGAGTGCTACTACTGGGACAACAGCTATTGTTTAATGTCCTCATCGTTTTGGTTTCTACTAAGCTCTGAGGCTTCCTGCTGCACCCAAACCCTAGTTAGCATTTCCCAAATGCACACTTTAAGCCCCATGGAGAAAAGAAGAAAGTGCAGAGTCCTCCCCTTCTAGGAAGAATAGCATAATTTATCAAATGATCCTTCATCAGTTGTATTTTTGTACAAGACACATAGATGGTCATGATTACTATTTCAACAGAGTTTTTGAATTCGCTTAAGAGCAATCTTGGGAATACTTAAAGGCGTGTGTACATTGCAATGTCTGTTGAACGTCCCTCTATCATATCTGAAATTTACAATTTTAATTCATATGTAACATATTTTTGCTACTTAAACAATTTCACATTCACATACTCAAATTCTATGCAACCTGCAGGAAAACATACGTATCCTTTATGGGAAATGACATGCAATTCTAACATAAGCAGAGTTGTAGATGTTAATGCAGAGGGATCTGCAAGTGTAACTAATGTGATCTTATATTTAAACAATTCACAAATAAAAACTATGGTTGGATTTAGATACCAGATGTCAAACTACATAGTAATGCAGATACAGTTGCTTGCCTCCCTGTCACTGGTCGCCAGAAAGAAACAGATGGTTAAAAAGATATGTAGCTGAGGCAAGGCATGGAAATAGGAAACCACAGAGCAGAAATTCTGCCATTTAAGCAACAGTAATTTTCTAGTCTGGAAAACCTGGCTGTTTTATACCTCCACTTATGCACTTAAGCAGTTTAAATGTGAAACATAGCAAAAATAGTCCAGGCAAGGTTGGCAACATGCAAATTTTGCAATGCATAATTACATCTCAAAAATCTTGGAGGCAGAAGCACAGCAGTAAAAAGTAAACACTTGTATGCAGTTGAACACAATTATGTGGTGGTTATTACCTAAGCTCATTATAGCTTCAGAAGGGGCTCTGTGAACTTGGGCTCTAACTAGCAGGTCAGGCAAAATGCAAATAAGTACCAAATTTGAAAGCAAGTGATAAAAAACCAGATACAATTTACACTGGGAGTCTATAATTTGGCTTTTAAAAATAATCCTCGGCAAGAATCATCCTCATTACAATAATGGCTTGTTTATTCTGCACAACTTGTTTGCAATTACAGACCCTCTTTCAAAGCTGATTTCAACAGGAAATGAGAGCATGCAAAAAAAGGGAGAGCTTTGTGGTTGGTCGGTTGTTGTAATTAGAGTGGTTGCATGTATGTATCATAAAACTGTTTACGCCTTTACTCCAAATATTTTAATTTCAAATTCCTGTCGTTGAAATCGAAAGGCTCAAGTAGTCTATTATTCTAAAGAAATCATTATAATTGAATTTCTAATGAGGGTGTCTATGGAGCTTTGTTCTTGGTATTTCCATTATAGAATTGGAGTCCTATGCATCTATTATGATCAGGTGACCATGAAATGATGAGCTACAGCTGTTACAAGACATGTCTCTGCTGGTGCTTAATTCAAAGCAAATACACATTTTATTGCTAATGTATTTCCTTATTCATTTCTCCAAATAGTCATTCAAATATTCATGGGGATACCTATTACAAGGAGGCTTAGGTCGTGGTTTAAGATGCCAGGCTGCCTGGGTTTGAATCCTGGTCCCATCCCTCACTATAGTTATATGATCTTGGCCTTAAAATGAGCATGATTTTAGTATCTTCCTTATATGATCGCTGTGAAGATTAACCAAGTTACTACACCTAAAGAGCTTAGAAGAGTACCTGGCATACAGTAATATGCTACCTCTTACTGTATTTGCTGGGCCTTAGGAACAAAGTGGTAAACAGAATGGAGGTGGTCCCTACTTCATAGAACTTACGTTCTGGGCAAGAAAGAAGGCATTAGGCAACCAATCATCCGTTTAATTATTTAATTACATTTGTGATAAGAACAATAAGGATGTATAAAAGTGTGAAGATATTGTATATGGGAACTTGACTTGTTGTGGTCAGATTTTTGGCTTCCAGAAGGAAGTAACATTAAAGACCTAAATGATAAGAGGAGTTATTTAGGAGAGTAGACATTAGGAGACTGTTTAGGGAAGTTGTTCTCTATATAGAGCCATAGAAGAAATGAAAAGTTTCACATGAGAAAGTGCATGAAATTCATAATTAGAGACTCTGTCACTGAAAGCAACTCAAAAAAGTATAAAAATTGTTTGCCCTTAAATTGAGTTTCTTATCATTGATTCCTCTTGTTCCTCCAGTCAGACTCTTGATCTTTGCAAACCTTTTATCCATGCAACTCACTGTGAAATCCTTGTTTTTCATTGGTGCAGGTGCTTCCACTTTCTTATTAATTCATGACAAAGTTGTTTCCCACTGTACTTTGTTGCTTTCAGGAAGTCAAAGTCCCAAATCAAAAATGCATGAAAATAGATGTATAATAAGCTATATATAATAAATATATTTGCATGTATGTGTATATAATTTTATATTAAATTTATAACATGGGGGGGGGCAGTGCCTGGCTGGCTTAGTTGTTTAAACATCCAATTTTTTCATGGTTCCTGAGTTCAAACCCTATATTTTGTTCTGCATTAACAGTGCAGAACCTGCTTGGGATTCTCTCTCTCTCTCAATCTCTCGCTCTCTCTCAAAACTAAATAAACATAAAAAAAAATTTAGGGATGCCTAGGTGGCTCAGTCCATTAAGCGTCTGACTTCAGCTCAGGTCATGATTTCGTGGTTTGTGAGTTCGAGCCCCCAGTTGGGCTCTGTGCTGACAACTCAAAGCCTGGAGCCTGCTTCAGATTCTGTCTCCCCCCTCTCTCTACCCCTCCCCCAATCATTCTCTTTCTCTCTTT
The DNA here is from genome assembly GCA_028646485.1 of Cryptoprocta ferox. Taxonomy (NCBI): domain Eukaryota; kingdom Metazoa; phylum Chordata; class Mammalia; order Carnivora; family Eupleridae; genus Cryptoprocta; species Cryptoprocta ferox. The sequence goes on along the minus strand of CM053567.1, from coordinate 130,983,412 downwards.
CTCTCTCTCTCTCTGAAAAATGAAGAAACACTTAAAAAATCTTTAAAAATTTCTAACTTTTTAAATTTTATTTTATTTTATTTATTTTTTACAAATTGGCTTCAAAGGTAGATATGTGGAATTTCATATTCTGTTTTTTTCTTAACATTTGCCATGAAAATTTTTTGGAAAGTTATAGTATATCTTGAAAATAAGATTTTTTAATAGTTTTAAAATATAATGCATCACTCTTCTTTAATTTATTGACCCATTAAACATTTACAGTGTTTACATGTAGCAAAACATTTACATGTAGCAAAATTGCTTTACAGAAACATCAGATTTACCAGAAGTGAATGAGATTGCTGATTTCAATACTTTCTTTAACAATATTGAGTACTGACAAATGAAACGAATCTTGTTTTAATTTACAGTTACTTTAATTATCATTGTTTGCTGTGCTCATATTTATTTTGCTTTCTTCATCAATCATCAGATTTTGTTTTGCTTTTTCCTACTAGGATACCATTTTTTTCTACACTGGTTAGAGCTCTCACTATATTAGAGGTAATAAACAATCCTTTGCCTCCTATATATGTGGAAGTGTTTTTTTTAAGTTTTTCACTTTTATTTTGATGCTTGTTATTATTTTTAGGGTTTACAACTTTTTAATCTTTATGTGGTTGAATCTAAAGATGATTCTATTTAGTTTTGTTCCCTTTCATTTGCTTTTGTGTCTTAAATTTTCCCCATCTGCCCTCCTCAACTATTCCATATAAATATTCCATTTTAGCCTTCAGTTCTCTAAAATATCACTCCTAAATTTAGGCTGAAATTTATAGACATAGAATAAATGATAAATATTTAAACCACTTTCAACTGATTATTGTTTAGAGATGTTTCCCAATGAGGACTATTGTGAGCCTATCAAAGTAATAATGTCAGCATGTGATATCCTTTCTAATACCTTTGTTTCATTACATCTCAAACAGGTGAATCCTGTGATGTGTAGGTGGTGTTTACCCTTCCCTGAGCTCTATCATGTTTTCCTGAACTGGACTTCAGGTTTCTGGTTTTATGTGAATATAAAATGGAATTTCATCTTTTGAAAGTCATTGTATTGGCCATGTGTTAACAAAAAGCATGCAGGATTAAGATGTTAACTAGTAAATAATTGAAACTACGTATTAATGTGTTGGAACATTTATTATTTATTTAGAATTCTAGAAGTTTATGTACATTTCACCATATATCTTCATTGCAGTGTTGCATGCTAAGTGGTGTCTACAGCTGTTTAAGTTTTTCTTAGAGTCATACAGTAATATGGTGTGTTATTTAATGTAGTCTTTTATTAATCAAATCAACTACGAATTTCTCTGTTTAACTTCAGTGAACTTTTCATGCATATGGAAGGTAGATATGTTGAAATCATTGCATGTATGTATTTCAAGACAAATTTTGTTGATCTATAGTAATTTTAAACAAATATTTAAAAAATTGTATCTATTGTGTTTTTTTTTCTGGAGTTTCTAACTATTTGAATGATGTTACTTAGCAGTGGCAGTTTTAAAGCTTTGCTTTCAGAATTATCTTTAAACCAGTTTATAAACTGTGGACAAATATCTGAGTCTCCAAAAAGAAAAGAATAAGCTTATAACTGAAGTTGATTTCCTCTCATTTATTAGGTTTTATCAAATGATGAATATTTGACTCAAAGTAGTCAAATAGGTGTATTCTAAACTTTGAGGTCATTTAAGTCATCTTGCAACACACATATGCGCACACACGTGCACACACGTGCACACACTGTTACAGTATCATAAATAATTGAGGAAACTTTAATGAATGGAAATAAATATACGAAAGTACCTCGAGGACTGTATAATCCAACAGAAGTGCACACACTTCATAGCTTCCGTAGTTGTTAGGGATAGATTATAAATTTGTTTTTAAACTTATTTATGGTCAGAGGAAAGAAAGAAACAAGATTAATTACATACAAAAACACACTATTGTCCTGGAGATGTATGCTTTTTCTGATATTGTGACCTAAATATTTAAAATACCAGAATATACATGTAAAATTCAAAGCAAATAAATTGAGAAAATAATAAAATAGATATGACACCCAAAAAGTTAATAGTTATCATGTATATTAATGACAAAAACGTGAACCCTGTAATAGAAAAAGAGATAAGGGACATGAACAAGCCATCCCCAAAAGAAGAAATACATATGACTAAAAATATTTTCACTTTATTATTATTATGTTTTAAATATTTATTTTGAGAGAGAGAAAGAGGGGAGAGGCAGGAAGAGAAGGAGGGAGAGAGAATCCCAAGGAGGCTCTACACTCAGTGGCTCAGGATGGAGCCTGACACGTGGCTCAATCTCCTAACTGTGAGATCACAACCTGAGCCGAAATCAAGAGTCAGATGCTTAACCAACCGAGCCACCCAGGTGCCCTAAAAAATAGTTTTAAAACCCTGTTCTTATTAGAAATAATAGATATGCAAATTGAAATATCAAACAGAAGTCAGTTTTTATTTATCATATTGACAAATTAAAATAATATTAATTTTCTATGAAGATTCAGGACACCAGCAGTCCAACCACTATTATTGGGTACATAAATTGATATGATTTTTCTAAAAGGCATTTTTGTAGTACACAAAAAGTCTTCATAATCTACTCATTATTTTGACTCAGCAATTCTTCTACTAGACTGTATTATCAGAAAGTCTAAGATATAGACAAAGATTTAGTAACTACAAAAAAGCTCATGGCAATATTGCTTATAATACGGAAAATTCAAATATTCTCAAGACTCAACAATTAAGATTTCATTTTTATGGGTCATCTCATTTATCAGAATAACAGTGAAACTATAGATAAATACTTCTTGGTATGGCAAGATGTTCACAATATACTGGTTAGAGAAAAATTGGGTTACAAAACAATATATAATATATTATTCTATATATAATGTTATGGACTGAAATATATCCTTCCCTCCCCCAAATTTACATATCGAAGCCCTAATCTCCAATGTGACTAAATTTGAAGACAAGGCCTTTAAGGAGGTAGTTAAGGTTAAATGCGTTCATAAGGGTGGGGCCCTAATCTGATAAGACTGATGTATTTACAAGAGAAAGAGATGCCAGAGATGTGTGTGTCCCCATGCACAGCCTCCCCACCCCTTGTCCACCATGTGCACACAGAGGAAAGGCCATGTGAGGACCCAGCAAGAAGGCAGTCATCTGCAAGACAGTATGATTGTCCTCACCAAAAACCAACCCTCTTGACACCTTGATCTTGGACCCAGCCTCCAGAACTGTGGGAAAGTAAATTTCTATTGTTTAAGCCCCTTCATATGTGGCATTTTATTATGTCAGCCAGAGCAAATTAATACATACAACACATTCCTTAATATAGTAGCATAGGAAATTGGCCAAGAAAGTTACACTCCAAAGATTATCATTAATAGGGGTGCCTGGCTGGCTTAGTCAGTAGAGCATAGAACTCTTGATCTCAGGGTTGTGAGTTCAAGCCCCATGTTGGGTGTAGAGATTACTTCAAAAAAATAAAAAATCTTCAAAAGAGTTAACTTTAGTGACCACTGGGTAGTAGGGATTATGAATATTTTAAACAACTTTATTCATTTTTTATACTGTCTTCTATTTTATCTATAAAGACTAATATTGTTTTGTAAAGAAAAAACATTGTTTTTAGTTTAAAAAAAAAGGATTCTCATTTGGTGGGGATAATGATGTCTTCAACAACCTTTATATAACACAGTTATGAACCTTATATATTTCTAATAATGATCCTCAGTATAGGTCGGTGTCTAACACAGAAACATAATTCTTTTTCAAGCAATTGTACAAAGGTAAACTTATGGCTTTTAAGCATGGCATTCCAATCAAGCTTGAATAAATAATATTTAAGGAGATATGAGAACTTCCTGACCTTCCATCTTCAACAAATAAATTTCATGAAACTTGCCTTCCAGTAAGAATCAGACAAGAGTGGCAAATATCAAAGTGAAAAAAGGCTTTAGTTATGCAAGTAGACATTCTGGTTCTTATTCTCATTTGGCCTCTTACTAAGACATTTTCCGAAAGGCTTTGAAACTCTCTATGCCACAGTTTTCTCATCTATAAAAAAATAGTATAATATCAGCTCTCACTTAGGATTGTTGTAAGAATTAAGTGTGATGGAACACCTGGGTGGCTCAGTTGGTTAAGCTTCTGACTTCGGCTCAGGTCGTGATCTCGTGGTTCCTGGGTTTGAGCCCCGTGTCAGTCTCTGTGCTGACAGCTAGCTCAGAGCCTGGAGCCTGTCTTTGGATTCTGTGTCTCCCTCTCTTTCTGTCCCTCCCCTGCTCTCTCTCTCTCTCTTTCTCTCAAAAATAAATAAAAACATAAAAAAATTAAAAAAAAAGAAGTGTGATAATACATAAAGAACCTATCATAAGACTTAGCTGCTGGGGTAAAACATAGTAAATAATAAATGTTAGTTATAAAATTGTGTTTTCTATGAAGGAAATATTCTGTGATTTCAAGTACAGCTATTTTCCATTTCTGACTGAAACAGATGTAGATGATTTTCATTATTGTTTTTAGCTTACATATAGAATAAAGCCTCTAAACCAAACTAGTTCTTGAATAGACAATCACTCTAACTTCATTAAAGAGAGAGAGAGAGAGAGAGAGATTTAGCCCAGGAAGTAGTTCTAGACTATTTTTTTTAACTCAGTTTTGTTCCTAAGTTAATATACACGGTTTCTAAAACTTAATTTTTTATAACTAGAGTAATAGTCACATCTGCATAGAGTTATATATATTTCACATGTTACCGTATTTTGACTATATGGGATAATACCTCTCTATAGAAATTCCTTCTAGATTGTAAGCCTTAAAAAATGAAGGAATCATACATAAAACTAATAATTTGGATTTTAACAACAACAATAAAAGCACCCCCAAAGTCTAGGGATTGGTAAATTGTCAATAACCCTAACAAAGTATCTGTATAACTGCTGCAAAACTGTCCTTCACTTCTGGAACATAATTTTCAGGGTGGCATAAATTTTTCCTCATAATGCTGTATTTCATTTAATTGTATGAATTATGTACTAAGTTGCTATATGCCTTACTTCCTGAAATTTGTACATGAACAAGCTGGTGAGAAGTTTGTGGGCTAAACAATGTTTTTTAACGTTGTCTGAATGGACTCTTTTCCTGAAATATATTTCACAAGTCTTAACAGAACCAAGTGATCTAAATGAGTTAGGATCCCTCCCGAAATCCTTAAATTCATATCAGGAAGCAATTTAGACACCAAGGAGAATTGAGCTCAATGTGTTAGTGAGATGAATAATTGAAGCTGTTTAAGTGGGTGATAGAACTTACTAAGTGATTGCTTTCTTATAAATTCCTAAACAAGAAGTCTTCATGGAGACATGGTTAGGATAGCAGCCATTGTCACCTCACTACACATGCTTCATCACCTGTATTTTCAGGCGGCTAAAGGCATATTTGGTATACTATAACAACCAAAAATGGTTGATACATCCCTTGAATACCCAATCTAAATCACCTGGGAGGGAATCTGGCTTATTGTTGTCTTTCTGAGCCCATAAATCACTATTGTCCCCAAAAATTTCAGTAAAAGTGAATATATTAGTAGGACAAAAATAGGTATTTTTGCTATTTTAATGCCCTTTTAAATTTACAGTGGAATTATTGGAATTATTTTCAAAATTAAACTTTTACATCTGACATTGTCACTGAAGTTGCAATAATCCAGTTTAGATTACATTGATCAGACAATGAATTTAGCTGCTTACAATAAAAGAATGATCGAAAAGAATCTAAATGAAAAGTTTAATTTGCAGTACTGAGACTAGTGTCGTAAACTTTTCTATTTTTATATGAGTAATATATGCTTTTATGTATGTGAGGTGTTTTAATTTACCCTGAGCAAGAGGCAGTATAAAGTGGTAGCTAAGAAGACGGGCTGTGGAGATGCATGTCTGGGCAGATCCTGGCCCCTGGGGTCAGTCGTTGAACCTCTCTAAGCCCCTCTTTACTCATCCGTAAAATGGCCAGAGTAACGATACCAAGCACACAGGGGCATTCTGAGGATTCAGTGACATAATAGGTGCGAGGAACTTTTGTGTAGTGACATGAACATACTACTCATTACATACATTTGTCTGTTACTGAATCTTCTCATCTGTTTACCTGCTCACACTATGTGCTTTTTTGCTCATTCCAGTGTCTATGCAACCATCTTGTAAGCATTGAGTGTTGACTGGGCTTCTTTAAGCATTTTGACTACATTCGTTGTCAGTCCAGAGGCAGCTCAGTGACAGGGGCTGAGCAGTATGAAACATGAGATTTAGGAAAAGAAGGTCTTTTTTATATTCATGAAATAGGAAATGCTAGATATTTTCTTAAGGTGTACAGGCATTTGGGGGGGAGCATGTTTTAATAAAGGCAAGCAGCAGATGAGAAGAATTTATAATAGCTAAATTCCATATATTCTTAATTCTGCTTGATAATTTGTCTTTGGTAAGTATCTAATTTTTTTTCACAGTAGTTATTCCCAGCTGCATATGTGTGCTGCAGAAAGAAAGAGCATATGGAATATATACTGTGTATATATACATACAGAGATATTCTGGCACTGGGCACGTGGATTCACAAGCATATCCATGCACACACTCACATCATCAGTCTATGTATGTCTATATGTAGAAGAGAGACAAATATATGTATAGATATATATCCTTATGCTCTTTTCATTGTGTTACGCATATCAGAGGCAGGAAGAGTTCTGTTCTCTTCCCTGTTCCCCACCCCTCACAAGCTGGAGGGCCAGAAGGTGGGGCGGTACCTCAGGATAATGGCAGCAGAAGGCAAAGGGAGCAGACAGCTGGCAAGCTCTGCCCCAATATGCTTCCCTGAAAGAGACGAGGAAATTTCAGAAGATGCAATGCCTGAATGGCTCACTTTGCAGAAAAACAGAAGCAGCAAGGTAAAATTCCTTGGAATGCTCTCCATTTCAATGAGTCTAGAATTGACCGTCTTCTTTTCACCACTTGGTAAACTTCCCCAAGGCATGAGTTTATAAATACTTCATCTTGGAAAATATTCTAGAAAGAAATGTCAACTTTTTTTTTCTTTTTACTCATGAGAGCTATTCTCTCAAGCTTAAAAAGGCTGCCAATGCCAGGTGTCTCCCTGGAATATTCTAGAACAAAAATGTACAGTGAAACCTCTACCCTGGAAGCATAAGAAATTCTGGATAGCAGATCCCCTGTCATAAACATTGTAACTTAACTATTTTGAATGAAACATTTTCAAAGCTAATTGTATATGCCTCCTTGCCATCTTAAGGAGATTATTCTAATTTCACGCTTTCTTGATCATTTAGGGTCATCATTATGAACACTAATTTTTATTAGTAAAACATAGTGCTTTAGGAGCACTATGCTTTAGGAGTACTGGCTTGGGAGCCAGTGAGATATGTAAGATTATTGTCCTATTATTAAAGTTCTTCTTCTTTTTTCTCTGGGCCATTATTTCTCTCAAGGTCTGTTTTGTAACTTTTACAATTGTCTGCTTGAATTATGTAGCCTAGCTTGTTAGGATATTGTAAAAATAGGAAATCATCTCCAATTGAGAGCTCAAGGCTTCCCCTCCTATAAAGGCCTTGAAATGTACAACATGATAAAAGCTTTTTTGTGCTTGCTTCCTGGGTTATAAGAAGTAAAGTGGATTATAGACTGAATTCAGGGTAGACAAGGAATTTCTTTCTTGAATATAATAATTCATATAGCATCTTGTAATGTTTGAGTTTGTCCAGAAGTCTTAACCTTATCTTCACAAATAAATTGTAAACTTTTTGGAACAGAGATCACATCATATACTATTCCCTTCATTCTTTATTATACTATATATGGTACTCTACACATAAACTAGACACTCACTCACTTATAAATTGATTCTAGGGAATTTAAAAAAGTATTCTGGTTAATTATTATCACAGTTACAGAAGTATTGGACGGTGCTATCAAGATAACAAATTAATTTCAGCAATTCCAAAAGCACAGGGAGACAGACAACTGTACAGTGGACGCTTGAACAACACAAGGTTTAGGGTGTTAACCCCTCCCACAGTTGAAAATCTGTGTATAACTTTTGACTCTTCAAAAACCTAACTACCACTAGCCTACTGTTGACCAGAAGCTTTGCTGGTAACATATGCAGTCTATTTTTTAAAATAAAGTTTATTTATTTATTTCTGGGGGAGAGAGGGAGAAAAAGAGAGCGAGAGAGAGAAAGAGTGAGAGTGAGAGAGAGAGAGAGAGAGCACACATGCATGCCCTAGGGAGGGGAGGAGAGAAAGGGAGAAAGAATCCCAAGCACAGTCCATGCTGTCAGCACAGAGCCCTATGTGAGGCTCAAACTCACGAAATGTGAGATCATGACCTGAGCAGAAATCAAGAGTCTGGCGCTTAACTGACTGAGCCACCAAGGTGCCCCAACATACGCAGTCTACTAACTATTTTGTACGTTATATGTATTCTATACTGTATTCTTATAATAAGGTAAGCTAGAGAAAAAAATATTGTTAGAAAATCATAAAGAAGAGAAAATCTATTTATCTGTACTGTATTTATTGGAAAAAAAAAAACTACATGCAAGTCAACCCACCCAGTTCAAACCCGTGTTGTTAAAGGGTCCACTCTATTTGTGGGACATATAGGAGTATGAATGAAGTTAGAGCTTTGGAGTTCAGTTATTCAGCTACGTGCTGAAAATATTCACAGGCTGGCAAGCATGTATGGGTCAGATGTGTAGATGGAAAAAGTGATTGGTAAATGTGATTTGTGGTAGATTTAGCTTTCTTTGGGATACTAATGATCCATGCCAATCTAATGATTTGGAGCTATAATTTGGTCTGACTTCATTTTGAAATTATTTATAAATTTGGCTTTGCAAAAGCCCTTTTTTCCTAAAATTAATATTTGAAATTTCATTCAATGCATACGATAAAGGAAGCAAGGTTTGGGGTTAGATTTTATAAGGCTTTATTTTATGCACCACAGCTTTGTAAGATGAAAACATAGTTAAACTCTGATTTAGTTCAATGTTTTCAGCATAGTTGACTATTTTATAGCTTACATGCTGAGATATCATGTGGAAGAGGGGGTCATTTATCTGCTTATCTTTCCAAACAAGACCCAGCTGTTTATTTTCTGTGTCATGTTCATTTTAAATTAGGTAAGAGTCAGTGTGTACAACTCCTTTTATCCCTCATTTCTGTACTTGTTGTTTTTGATATGCTTGTGGTAACTCACTCCATCCAGTTCCAATTGTTTGTCTTCACAGGCAATATTCCTTAAGCAAAAAATTAACTTCTCACCATTCCTTACAATCGTTTTCCTCCTTTAAAAGTATTTTCACTTTCATTCTTCTCTAGGGGCCTGTCCTTGATTGTGAGAAGGAAGAGAATACTGTTTTTCATCCACCTCTACCTCATGTAATGTTCTCCTAACAAGACACTTCGGCACCCGAACCAGAAAATGTAAATTTTATAGCAAGCTTTAACGATTGATATACAGATAGATAAGCCTGGCTTGAGCTCATAACTAGGTGTATCATACAGTTTACTGTATCATCTCTGAGTTAAAGCCGGTATCAGTCAAGATGCTTTTGGCCTCCAAGTAAGAGATAGCTCCAATTCCACCTGCTTAGAAAATGATGGCATTGATAATCTCACATGAGATATAGTGTAACTGAGTGGCTCAGAGGTGTTATCACTGACTCCTGCTGTCTTGTTTATCTTTGCCTCCTTCAGCCTCAGCTTCATCCTAAATCTAGCCCCACTCCTGGTTTCAAGATGATTTGCTTTAGCCATCACACAAGCCATTACATGCTTCTCTGTTCACAGATAATAGGAGAAGTCGAAATGTGCTTCTCAAAGTATGGAATATATATTCTTCTCTTTGGTCTGTTTAGGCCAGTGTAAGTCACATACCTGTGCTTTGACTAATAATAGCATCAGGCAAAGGCTGAGCTCTTCTTTGTGTAGATCCATCAGAATGCCCCCTCTAGAGTAGGAGAAGGAGTGGACAACATGTAAAATCAAGTTCTTTTAGGAGGGAGAAATGGGAGAAAATAGGGGTAGATATTGGCAACACTGTCCACCACAAAATACACATCGATGGCATCATTTTAGAAACAGAGCTGTTGATGTTTCTGCTTATTCATGGCGTGCCCAGCTCTGCAAAACATGCAGTTAGGCCCTTAATAAATAGTGATATGAAGGATCTGGCTTGCATTGTTTTTGTGATCTGATTGTTACATATTCAGAAATTTTGCAATCTGATTGATAAATTGTCAGTAGCTTTAAATTAACCGTGGTGGGATTATTTATAATAACAGTCCCTGATTCATAGGATTATTGAGTGAGGGTTAAATGAATCCATACATGTAAATTAGAATAATACTTGGAAAACAGACAGTTTCATATACCATAGCTATTAGTAGCCTTAAAAAATACATTTTAAGAAAATGAAATCACAGACTCTGATAAACAATAAGTATTATCCATTCATAGTAATCAAAAGGAAACATGCACAAATCACATGTTATTAATTACTCTGCTTTGCTTGTACTATATATTTATTTATACACACAAAACACCTATTAACTCAATTATTTGCACTTTTTAAGCTATTTCCAATCTTCTGGGGAGCAAGGTAAGAGATAAATGAACAAATAATTGTACATTACAGAAAAGTTGGGAAATATAAATCAGAATAATAAAGGGAAAAATCATCCAGAATCTTATTATCTAGAATAGCCATTAATACTTTCTTAGTTTACTTATTTCCAATATTTTTCCTGAGTATTTTATATATTTGAGATCATAGTGTATCTCCTTTATTCATTTAATATTACGCTATAAGCATGTGACATAGAATTTTTCCTATATTTCTTTAAGAAGTTAGTGAATTTTGAAAGTCTTTTTTTGGGGGGGAAGGGTTATAGTTTATTTTTAAGTTAATTATATCAATTAGCAAAACTTCTCTATTTGGTAAATTCATCAAATAACTGAAATGGCATTGTACATTCTTGATATCTGTGTAGAAGGATTCAATGACTTTTTTGATGCCTCAAGCTGAAGTTCTTTAAACGTATCTTAGAAAATAAATATGAGGGGTGCTTGGGTGGCGTAGTCTGTTGAATGTCCAACTTCAGCTTAGGTAATGATCTCACAGTTTGTGAGTTCAAGCCCCACATCAGGCTCAGGGCTGTCAGCCTAGAGCCTGCTTCAGATCCTCTTTCCCCCTCTTCTCTCTTCCCCTCTCCCACTCATGCTCTCTCCCTCTCTCAAAATAAACATTAAAAAAAGAAAATAAATATGATATTTTCTAACTTTATCCTTTTAAATGACATTACCAATCATTGAAATTATGCTATTATTAATTCAAAGAAAAACAGAAGAAAATTTGTGTCTATTATTATTAGTTTTTGATACCTTCTTGTGTTTCTTACCAGACCTTAACTTCATATGTTTCCTATTCATCTGAGACTTGGTGCATGGCTGCTAAAATTGAGAATATACCCATGCCAGTATCAATGGACCAAAATAGCTTCACAATAAGGCTTCTATTAACATGTATTCTGTTTTCCTTGCAAATTTGTGGGTTTTTTTCTCTAAACATATGCATATCTGAAATTCAAATTGAGCACTCCTTACCTCTTGCTCTCCTCCGTACCTCTAATGAGGTGGAAAAATGTACATTAATGATGGAAAGTTATTTAGTGCTGAACAGAGTTAATTGCTTCTAATCACTGCTTACATCCATCTGGTTTTATGGTAGACAACAAACCTCTTCATTGGGCTTGCACATTAGACATATTGTAAATCACAGAGATGCACTGGCATCTTGCATATTGTGCTTCTATTAGTGAGGCTGCATTTTCATATAGCCCCAATGGCAGGCATTGGGATGCAGATCAACTTGTCCATGTTCTGTTAGAACTGCAGGGAGCCCTGGTGAACTGGCCTCCCCAGGCTCACTTGGAAAGCAATGGAAAGCTACTGCCTATCAAACTCTGGATGAAAAGCTGTGGAAGAGTGCCAGAGATTGGATAGCATGGTGTCTTTGCCATAAAATTGGAGTTGAGGTGGTAATATTGGTGATTGTTTCATTTTTGTCCCTAAAAGAATGGGATTAAAGCTTTCTTCTGCTATCATTTGGCGAGGTAAGCAGGGAATGTATTATATAAACAAAGAATCCAGGTTTAAAGCTAAGCTAGATATAATCTTTTAATTTGTGTCTAACACTGATAACTTCTTAAGGCTTGAAGATTTACTGAATTTTATCAGAACTTTAGGATCATCAAAGGAAACCCATTAGCACAAATTATGATAAGGAATAGCTTTATTATAGCATAATTATATTTAAGCCAGAACTAATTTAGGATATTATTAGTAAAATGATGCCATTGGTTAGGATCTATTGATACTAAGAGATTTAGGAAATTAATATGGAAAATATGACCTGCAAATTCTGTGACAATCTAGGAAATTTGATAGGATATTATAATTACCATAATGTCCTACATTGTAGATGATTTCAGTTAAACGATGAATAGTGCCTAACTCTTAAAAAGGAAAAAGAAGGAAGTAAGGAAAAATAGGAGACGAACAAGGGATATTTTTAAGAATCTGATACCACTTTTACTTTCTTTGCACCTGCCTTATTCCTTCTAGTTAAGGGTGAATGAGTCTAAAGAGAGGTAACTAAGTCATAAAAGTACAAAATTTAAAGTTAAGTAGTAATTTAGGTATTATCTGGTAATATATACTGTCCTCATTTTATAAATGACAAAACTGAGTCCTGGAAAGATTAAATGACTTGTCAAAGACAGGTCAAAGAGTCACTTTCAGGGCAGCACCAGAGTCAAAGATCAGAGCAAAGTTCTCCATTAATTGGTAACCCAGATTACCAATGACAGACAAACAAACACAATGTGATCCCTACCTTCACATTCCCTATTTTTGTATTTTATTTGTATGAAAAAAAAAAATGACAAGTCCTTAATCAGTTTTTGTTGTTGTTGAAAAAACAACTTAGACAATATAGTGTATGATAACTACCTACTCAGCTCAATTCCTAAACATACAACTCTGAAGTCCTGACAAGATTTCTAAATCATGAAAGAATACATAGATTGAAGTAATAATGAAGTCTAATTAAAATATTCATAAAACTAAACGATTAAAATTGGTAATCATGTATGTCATACATGATAACTATTGGTCCAAATACTTCATTATCTATCAGGGGTCTATAAATAGAATTTCATCATAGTTCAGTTTTTTGGAATAATTATCCCAACCTTATTCCTGCTATTTTCTTTAAAAAATTTTAATGTTTATTTATTTTTGAGAGAGAGAGAGAAAGAGTGCAAGTGGGGAAGGGCCAGAGAGAGAGGGAGACACAGAATCTGAAGCAGGCTCCAGGCTCCAAGCTGTCAACACAGAGCCTGATGTGAGGCTTGAACTCATGAACCGTGAAATCATGACCTGATCTGAAGCTGGACGCTTAACCGACTGAGCCAGCTAGGCACCCCACTCCTGCTATTTTCTAGTATTTTAATGCTTACACTAAATTGTATTTCTGTATCTTCCATGCTTCCTCTGTTACCTTTGCAACTAAGCTAAGACTGAATAAAGACAACCTGATTTAAAATTACTTTGGAGAAATTTTCAAAACAGCCACAATTTTGGTCTTGAGATTTTGCTTAGATTCTTCAAGACTCAAGGACACTATGTCTTCAATTCATGTCTTCTTAAAGTGCTCTTTCTTTAATTATAGACTACCTATACAGAATGTTTCCATTCTAGTGAAATATTCAGACTCATCTTTATCCTTCCCTCTTTTTTGGGGGGGAGTGTTGTGTGTGGATGTGTGTATATGTATGTGAATGTACAATGATGTATAACATATACTCATATGTGTAGGATTAAGTCATTAAGGAACATATTTATAAATGAATTATACCCCCTTCTTTAGTCTTTACAATGATATTTCAGTATATTTTAGTTGTAACTCATCACCTCACTAATGATTTGATTTTGTTTTATGATTGAAACGAGATTTTAAAAACTCGTTTTGGCAGTATCTTTACCCTCCTTCCACATCTTTAGCATTCAACATGAGTGGAAGGCCAATATGGGCTTGGTTGATTGGATGAGGGTTAAATGAAGAGTAGCCATTATTTCCATTGCTTTAATTATGCCATCCTCACGCCATGATGGACCTTGCTCCATTTCCCTCCGGTAGACCTGACAGACTATAACTGACCTAATTGATACCAGATGACAGCTCAAATAAGGCCTAATAAAGAAGTAATCACACTAATCTAATGAGCAAGCTGTTATGATATTGGCTTATAGGAAGCTGTTTTTTAATCCCTCCATTTTTCTTTTATTCTTTATAACCACTACTCACAATCTCCTTTTCTGTTACTATAGAGTCAGGACTGAAATGGACCTTATGGGGAACGTTAGCTCCAGTTCCCGTTCTTTGCTCTATTAGATATGCATTGACATAATCTTTTCTACATTTTAAATATATAAATGCCAAACATACTGAAAAGTTGGAAGACTAGCACAATGATCATTATACCCACCATTCACCTTCAATAACTGTGATTATTATTTTTTGCCATATTTGCTTTGTATATGTGTATATATGATATATGATATATTTTCTGAATCATTTGAAAATAAGCCGCATGCGCTAGAACATTCTGTCTCTGAATATTTCAGCATATATTTCCAAAAAATAAGACATTTTCCTACATACGCATGATACCATTAGCAAATTAACAATAATATCCAGTCTATATTCATATTTTTTCACTTGCCCCAAATACCTTTTATTAAAGAACCATTTTGCTTTCAAACCATATCTAATCAATGATCTATTAGTTTTTGAACATTTCCTTGCCTTCTGGCATAATAAAATATGTTAGGCTTATCTTGTACCTTCCTTGCCTTGATCTAAAACCAGCCATTCTTTCAAGGAGTCCAAGATCAAGATCTGGACTGTAACCCTCATTGCTATAGGAATGTTATTAATTCCATGGCTTTTCAGTGGCATAGTTCATGTATGTATGTGTTCACACATGTGGGTATGTGTGAGTGGTATGTATGGAATTCCAATTAATATTTCCATTTCCATTTTAATTTTAATATTCTAATGTTTTTTTAACTTTTTGGATTATTATATACATACATAATATTTATGCAGAAAGTGTTGGTCTCTAATAGCATTAACATATTTATTTAATTATCTTTTTTGTATATCATAAAATAGTTTATAAATTATAATACCAGGGGCACCTGGGTGGCTCAGTCAGTTGAGCATCCGACTATTAATTTTGGCTCATGTCATGATCCCAGGGTGGAGGGATTGAGACCCTGTCAGTCCCTGTACTGAGCTAGAGCCTGCTTAAGATTCTCTCTCTCTTTGCCTCTGTCCCTCTCCCCCAGTTGGGCATACTCTCTCTCGCTAAAATTAAAAAAATATATATAATACCAATATTGCATCTAAATCAAGTTAAAGATTTCTCTGTGAGTGGCTGGTTTTTTTTTTTTTTTTGTTTTGTTTTGTTTTGTTTTTTAGATTATATCCCACTCAGTAGTGTCACTTGGAATAATATTTTTCTGCATGATGAGGTTATTCATTTAAGTATATAGACAGTTGCTTCCAATTTTGTTTTTTTTTTTTAATTTAAATTTATGTTTTCAGGGGTGCCTGGGTGGCTCAGTTGGTTAAGCATCTGACTTTGGCTCAGGTTATGATCTCACAGTTCCTGAGTTAGAGCCCTGCATCAGGCTTTGCACTGACAGTGCAGAGACTGCTTGGGATTCTCTCTCTCTTCCTCTCTCTGCCCCTTCTACACACTCTCTCTCTCAAAATAAATAAAGAAATAAGCTTAAAAAATCAATTTATGTTTTGATTGTGTAAAATTCATATGGCTCAGAAGTCTATATATAAAATAATATTCATGGAACTGTCACTTCTTATATGTCTTACTATGTTTCTCTAACTTCACCCCATAGAGATAACAATTTTAGTTTCTGATTTATCCCGTCAGTTTTTTCTTTTGTAAAAATAAGTAAATACTGACCACAGGTCAATTCTTCTGCACTTCAAAGTTGCACATGCATGTATGAGAGACAAGTTTCCATATCTGGAAGTGTAGAAAACCACAAGTCAGTACAGGTGTAAGTGTGAAAAATGAGAGACAAAGCCTGGCCAGGAGTCAAGACTGAAAGAATGTGGCCCCAGGTGGCCTAAGGACCCGGGAAGCCACTGCTGTAGATGACAGTGATGCTCTTGTCAAAAGGCAAGTCACAAAATGCAATCTACTACCAATCTCAAAAATGTTCAGTATAGACAACATAGCTTCTTTTTCCATTCATTTGTTTCTTCATTTGAATTCCTTTATTTTTGTTCATATAAAGGTTTAAAGATCTTTATGTTTCAAGATCTCTTCCTTCTAGGTTTAATTTTTCAAATATAATTATTATTGCTATCATTTGGATCTTCTCCCTATTTCTTTTCACTTGAGAAGCTAAATTGATATACTTTAATAAGTACAAACCTTAATAATCATTTTTGATATTTCTCTATTCTAAATTTGAAGATAAGAATACTTATTTCTGATCTATGTTCAATACATGTGGAATGTCTCCCAGTTTCTTTTTAATTCTATTCTTAGAAATCAGATATATGAGTTATTTTTATTTATTATATAAATTATTACTTTATGTGTCTTAAGTTTTTTGTTTGAAATTTTGTCTTCACTTTTAAAAATATTTCTTTATTATACAAATACTACGTATTATTTGTGTAAGGAAAAAAAAGATGTAAAAAGGAGGAAAATCACTCTTTCTAACCTATAACCCTGTCATTCTAAGATATCTGGTGTAAACTCTTTGATATTTATGCTCCCATATTTTTATCTGCTTACAGAAACACACACACACATATATAGTGAAATTTACTTTTCTTTTAGAAAAAATGGGATAAGGTTTTATATATCTCCTGATAATTTCTTTTTTATTTATTTAATAACAACATCTTTCCTGGTCAGTGAATTCAGATATAAGTTACTGTATTTAAATACTGTATGACATTCAATATCATAGATATATATATTTTGAAACATTCTCCTTTGTTGCACTTTCAAGTTGTTTCCAGGTTTTGTGATTTTAAATAATTTTACACAAGAACTCTTACACATATATCCTACATAGGAATGCTCTTATTTCTGTCAGATGGATACCTAAGACTGAGAATGCTGTGTCCAATGTTTTATTTTAATAGATACTCTCAGATTACCTTCTGTTTTGTTTCAAAGATATTGTGAACACATGGATGTTTTCTTAGTTCCCCTGGAAAGAAACCTTGAGATTAAGAATTGGGTGCAAGTAGTTTATTTGGGACATTAACTCAGGAAACTGAAGTGAGGGAGATGTTAACTCACTCTACTTCAAGTCCAGTATCTCTGAGTTATATACCGCCCTCTCAGTATAAGCCCCAGATATGACTTTCCATGGTCCAGCAAGGATGCATGGAACTTTCACCAAAACTGCATTAAAATCAGTGAGGCCCAGGAACAAGGCCTGTTGTAGTTACATATTAAGTGCCTGCTGTAGATGTTGACAGGGTCTTACAGTACTTCTCCTATTATTAGTTCAATCCAACTCTTCAGGAAAATGTTACTTTGTTTCATTAATATTTTATTCAATAATTGTTTCTTGAGGATCCACTCTCTGCCAAGCTTTACATTAATTATCATGGATACTCAAGTAGGTATAAAACAAGCAAATACAAAACATAGTCTTTTCTCACATGGAGTCAATAGTTTGGTGGTTAATAAGTACACTAAAGAAAAGGAACATGATTCCGAAAAAGTGTGAGACATGGGACGCCTGGGTGCTCATTTGGTTTGTGTCCAACTTCTGCTCAGGTCATGATCTCATGGTCTATGGGTTGGAGCCCCACATCGGGCTCTGTGCTGACAGCTCAGAGCCTGGAGCCTGATTCAAATTCTGTGTTTCCCTCTCTCTCTACCCCTCCCCCACTCATGCCCTGTCTCTCTCTGTCTCTCAAAGGTGAATAAACATTAAAAAATAAAAAAAAAGATTTTTGAAGAAGTGTAAGACAGAAAACCCCCAACTCTGACTTAAGCTGGGAGTTCTGAGGAATATTTTCTGAGAAAGTGCCTTGAGCATTGATCTGAAGTGTGAGCAGTTGTTCATCATATGAAAATGGAGAGTGAAAGTAACAAATGAGTGTTCCAGAGAGAGCAGTATTTTTTAAGGGACTGTGGAATACAGAAGGACAAGGAGGCCAGAATTTTGAGAATGAGATAAAGAATGGGACAAAATAATGCTGGGATCAGGTGACCAAGATCAACATCAACAGTGGTAAGTCATGTTGCTAATACGTACTCTTGATATTATGTGACGGAAATGGCACTTTACCTCCATGGTCTTTCTCTCCCAAACCCATAACCCCATACTAATCAAGAAAAACATCAGATAGATCCAAATTGAGATGTGTTCTACAAAACACCTGACCGGTATGCTTCAAGACTGTAAAGATCATCAGAAAGGAAGGAAGTCTGACAAATCCTCATGGCCAAAAGAACATAAGGAGACACAATGACTAGATGTAATGTGGTATCCTGGCATAGAAAAGAGATATAAGTAAAAATTAAGGATCTTTAACTAAAGTATAGATTTTAGTTAATAATAATGCATTAATATTAGTTCATCAACTATAACAAATGTGCAATATTGATATAAATAAGGTACAGATTGGGGGTATATTGGAATTATGTGTTTGAAATCTTTATGTAAATATAAAACTATTTTAAAAATAAGTTTATTTAAAAAAATTTTTGGAGCGGTAATAGCTGGGGGTTAAACTTTGCATGGCCTCATAGGCTGTTTAAGGTTTTGGTCTTTTTCTCAGAGAACTCAGTGACTTATTAAAAAGGGATCTCAGGAGATGAAGAGAGAGAAAAGGGGGCAGAAGATTTATGTGAGCAAATTATAGCTGAGAACGTCCCTAATCTGGGGAAGGACACAGACATCAACATCCAAGAAGCACAGAGAACTCCCATTAAATCCAACAAAAGCTGACCATCACCAGAACACATCATAGTCAAATTCACAAAATACACAGATAAGGAAAAAATACTGAAAGCAATAAGGGAAAATAAATCCTTAAGCTACAAGAGAAGACAGATCAGGTTCACAGCAGATCTGTCCACACAAACTTGGCAGGCCAGAAAGGAATGGCAAGAGATATTCAACATGCTGAATGGAAATACATGCAGCCAAGAATACTGTATCCAGCAAGGCTGTCATTCAAAATAGGAGAGATAAAGAGTTTCCCAGACAAACAAAAACTAAATGAGTTTGTGAGTACTAAACCAGCCCTACAAGAAATTTTAAGTAGAACTCTTTGAGTGAAGAAAAAAGAGAGAGAGAGAGAGAGAGAGAGAGAGACCAAAACCAACAATGACTAGAAAAGACCAGAGAGCATCACCAAAAAACACCAACAGGCAACACAATGACACTAAATTCATATCTTTCAATAATCACTCTAAATGTAAATGGATTAAGTTGCTCCAATAAAAAGAAATAGGGTGTCAGAATGCATAAAAAAATAAGACCCATCTATAAACTGCCTACAAGAGACTCATTTTAGACCTAAAGTCACCTGCAGATTGAAAGTGAGGGAATGCAGAATCATCTATCATGCTAATGGACATCAAAAGAAAGCTGGAGTATCCATACTTATATCAGACAAATTAGATTTTAAAAGAAAGACTCTAATAAGAGGTAAAGAAGGGCATCATATTATAATTAAGGGTTCTATCCACCAAGATCTAACATTTGTAAATATTTATGCCCCCAACTTGAAAAAACCAAATATATAAATCAATTAATCACAAACATAAATACTCATTGATAATAATACCATAATAGTATGGGACTTCAACACCCTGCATATAGAAATGGACAGATCATCTAAGTAGAAAATCAATAATGAAACAATGGCTTTGAATGACACACTAGACTGGATGGACTTAACAGATACAGTCAGAACATTTCATCCTAAAGCAGCAGAATACACATCCTTCTGGAGTGCAAATGGAACATTCTTCAGAATATATCACATACTGGGTCACAAATCAGCCCTCAACAGGTACAAAAAGCTCAAGATCATACCATGCAAATTTTCAGATTATAATACTGTGAAACTTGAAATCAACAACAACACCAAAAAATTTGGAAAGCCCTCAAATATATGGAGGGTAAAGAACATCCTAAAATATGAATGGGTTAACCAAAAAATTAAAGAAGAAATTAAAAAGTACATGGAAGCCAATGAAAATAAAAACATGACACCCAAAACCTCTGGGATGCAACAAAGGTGGTCATAAGAGGGAAGTATATAGCAATCCAGGCCTTTCTAAGGAAGAAAGAAATATCTTAAATACACAGCCTAATCTTATACATAAAGGCTCTGGAAAAAGAACAGCAAATAAAGCTGCAAACCAGCAGAAGAAAGGAAATAATAAAGATCAGAACAGAAATCAATGATATTGATATAAAAAAATTTGAACAGATCAACAAAACCAGGAGCTGGTTCTTTGAAAGAGTTAATAAAATTGATAAACCTCTAGCCAGACTGATCAAAAAGAAAAAGGAAAGGACCTGAACAAATAAAATCATGACTGAAAGAGGAGAGATCACAACCAACACTGCATAAATACAAACAGTAATAAAAAAATATTCTGAGCAATGATATGCCAACAAATTGGGCAGTTTGGAAGAAATGGACAAATTCCTAGAAACATATAAACTACCAAAACTGAAACAGAAAGAAATAGAAAACTTGAACAGACCCATAACTAACAAAGAAATTGAATCAGTAATCAAAATTTCCAAACAAACAAGAGTCCACAGCTGGATGGATTTCCAGGGGAATTCTATCAAACATTTAAAGAAGACTTAACACCTATTCTTTTGAAGCTGTGACAAAAATAGAAACAGAAGGAAAACTTTCAAACTCATTCTATGAGGCCAGCATTACCTTGATTCCAAAAGCAGACAAAGACCCCACTAAAAAGGAGAATTACAGACCAATTTCCCTAATAAACATGGTTGCTAGATACTAGCCAACTGAATCCAACAATACATTAAAAGAATTATTCACACAATCAAATGGATTGATTCCTGGGCTGCAGGGCTGGTTCAGTATCTGCAAATCTATCAATGTGATACTCACATTAATAAAACAAAGAATAAGAACCACATGATCCTCTCGCATTAAACAAAATACAGCATCCTTTCTTGATAAAAACTCTCAAGAAAGTAGGGATAGAAAGGTCATACCTCGGGGCGCCTGGGTGGCTCAGTGGGTTGAGCATCCGACTTCGGCTTAGGTCATGATCTCAGGGTCTGTGGGTTCAAGCCCCACATCGGGCTCTGTGCTGACAGCTCAGACAGCAGCTGGAGCCTGCTTCTGATTCTGTGTGTCCCTCTCTCTCTGCCCCTCCCCTGCTCATGATCTGTCTCTCTCTGTCTCTCAAAAATAAATAAATGCTAAAAAATATAAAAAAAAGAAAGGTTATATCTCAAGGTTATAAGGCTATATATGAAAGACCCACCACTTGTATCATCCTCAATGGGGAAAAACTGAGAGCTTTCCCCCTAAGGTCAGGAATATGACAGGAATGTCCACTCTCACCACTGTTATTCAACATAGTGTTGGAAGTCCTAGACTCAGCAATCAGACAACAAAATGAAATAAAAGGCATCCAGATTGCCAAGAGGAAAGTTAAATTTTCACTTTTCGTGGATGACATGATATTCTATGTGGAAAACCCAAAAGAATCCAACAAAAGACTGCTAGAACTGATACACGAATTCAGCAAAATCAGTGTACAGAAATCAGTTACATTTCTATACACCAATAATGAGGCAGCAGAAAGAGAAATCAAGGAATCAATCCCATTTACAATTGTACTGAAAACTATAAAATACCTAGGAATAAACATATCCAAAGAGGTAAAATATCTGTACACTGAAAACTATAGAAAGCTTATGAAAGAAATTGAAGAAGACACACACACAAAAGAAAAGCATTCCATGCCCATAGATTGGAAGAACAAATATTGTTAAAATGTCAATACTACCCAAAGCAATCTACATATTCAAAGCAATCCCTGTCAAAATAACACCAGCATTTTGCACAGAGCTAGAACAAAGAATCCTAAAATTTGTATGGAACCAGAAAAGACCCTGAGTAGCCAAAGCAATCCTGAAAAAGAAAACTAAAGCTGGAGGCATCATAATCCCAGACCTCAAGATGTATTACAAAGCTGTAATCATCAAGACAGTATGGGATTGGCACAAAAACAGACACTTAGATCAGTAGAACAGAATAGAGAACCCAGAAATGGACCCACAAACATATGGCCAACTAATCTTTGACAAAGCAGGAAAGAATATCCAGTGGAATAAAGACAGTCTCTTCGCAAATGGTGTTGGGAAAACTGGACAGCAACATGCAGAAGAATGAGCCTGGACCACTTTCTTACCATACATAAAAATAAACTAAAAATGGATGAAAGACCTAAATCTAAGAAAGAAAGCAATCAAAATCCTAGAGAAGAAAATCAGGCAACAACCTCTTTGGCCTCGGTTGCAGCAACTTCTTACTTGACATGTCTTTGGAGGCAAAAGAAACAAAAGCAAAAATGAAGTATTGGGACCTCATCAAGATAAAAAGCTTCTACACAGTGGAGGAAACAATCAGCAAACAATCAGCAAAACTAAAAGGCAACAAACAGAATGGGAGAAGATATTTGAAAATGACATATAGAGGGTTAGTATCCAAATTCTATAAAGAACTTATTGAACTCAACACCCAAAACACAAATGATCCAGTGAAGAAATGGGCAAAAGACATGAATAGACACTTTTCCAAAGAAGACATCCAGATGGCTAACAGACACATGAGATATGTGTGTGTGTGTGTGTGTGTGTGTGTGTGTGTGTGTGTTTGTCATGTGTTTATCATGTGTTTAGCTGATATTTTTATACTTTTTCAGTGAACTCTTTTCTTAAATCATCTGCCCATCTTTTGTTTTGGGTGTTCATTTTCTCAATGAGTTTTGAGACTTCTTTGTATAAGCTGAATACAAGTCTTTTATCAGACATATAATTTGCGAACATTTTCTCCTAGCCTTTGGGTTTTCTTATCCTTCTATTAACATGTCTTTGACAGAGCAGACTTTCTATTTTTTGTGAAATCCAATATAAAATATTTTCTTATATGGATTTTACTTTTGGTGTTGTGTGTAAGAAATCTTTGCCTTACCTGAGATCACAATGGGTTTCTCCTATGTATTTTTCTAAAAGAAAACTTTTATAAAAGACAATTTAATCTATGATGTATTTTAAGTTTAATTTTTGTATAGTGTGAAAATGGGTTGATTTACTGTTTTTTTTTTTTACCTATGTACATCCAATTTTTCCAGTACATTCCATTGGAATCCATGGTTCCAATGATTGTGAACCATTTGTTCACAATCTTCTCCATGTTGAATTACCTTTACTTTTTTGTAAAAAATCAATTGAGTATATACATGTGGGTTGATTTCTGAACTATTAGATCTATGTATCCTTTAAAGTAGATCCTCAATTAACATTTTAATGAGGAAATGAGTCTCAAAGAGGTTACCTACCCAACATCATTATAAATACACATGAGAGTTAGAATTATTCAATGAACTGACAAAAATGCTGTTTAGTATTAGACCATATATGAAACGCTGCTTTCACTCGGCATTAGACCTGGCCTTCAAGATTTAAAAAATCTATTGGTCCACATTTATTAGTAATACAATAGCTAATATTTAATAATTGTTTCCCATGTCCCTGCCATGGTACTGAGTCTTTGGATGCATCATCTCATCCAAGCCTCACTAAAACTCTTTGGAGAGGCTATTATTATGCCTTATCACAAGAAGTGGGGCATAGAGAGATATCATGTAACTTCCTCAAGTTCATAGAGCTTTTAAGTAGTAGAGCTGAAATTTGAAGTTAGTTCCTTTACTTGCTCTTAGCCATTATTTTGTTAAACTGAAAGTCTGCAACAAATCAAGATTCTACCTACATTTACTGGTACCTGGTCTATATTTTCCATTGCATTTTCATAGGTTTTTCAAAAGATTGTATAGAAAATCTTCCAACATAATCATGTCTACAGTGTTTTCCTGATCTTTGGTATCTATAGTGCACAGGCACTGTACTAATTGGTTACAAATGATTGTTAAAAATGAGGTTAGCCTTTTTGAGAAAAATCTGTCAGAGAGACCAGAATGCCATTTTGGGATTGATGCCCTGTTATTGGCATTGTTTATAATAAATTTTATGTGAAACAAACAAACAAACATAGAGGGGTTTGGGGTTTCTTATGTGATATATAGGACATCTTCTGGGTTTGAATATTTGGGCCGTGGCAGATGATAATATTAATAGAGCAATTGCTCAAGAACTTGGAGTCTCACTTCGAGTTAGAAAATTATTGAATAGTACCAGATCCACAGTTCTACTCTTCTTCCAAGAATTAGATTTCCCAAAAAATCTTCCCTGACACCCAAAATTGTAGGAGAGATTTCCATGGTGTGTTTTTTTTTAATTTTTTATGTTTATTTATTATTGAGACAGAAACAGAGCATGAGTGGGGGAGGGGCAGAGAGAGAGACACACACAGAATCTGAAGCAGGCTCCAGGCTCCGAGCTGTCAGCACAGAGCCCAATGCGGGGCTCGAACCCATGAACTGTGAGGTCATGACGCTTAACCGACTGAGCCACCCAGGAGCCCCTCCATGGTGTATTAACATAGCACTCTCTACTTTCTTAGCAACACCTTGCACATTCTAATTCTTTATTTAATTTCTTATTTAATATGCATATTCTCTAAAACACTTTATGAAGGTAGGATTGTGCCTGTTTTGTCACAGCCCAGCACAATGCCTGTGTATATTAAATGTTTCAGAAATAACTTTCAACAGACTAACTGATGTAGAAAGCAATTGAGGCCACTAGCATAACTGGTCCCTTGGATACTTTTGCAAGGGAAACTAAATATTGTAAATGGCCTGTAATGCTAGTAAAAGAAGCCTGTTGGTCTGGCATAGTACTAGTTTTATAAATAAATAAAATTAGCAACTTTCCTTTGGTGAAATAATGGGGGAGAACATTGGGAACATAGAAGGACTTGGTAATGGAGAAAGTGCTGGCACTGAGCTTCATTTTTTTACAATTATTATAAAAAGTGTCTTACAGAGAAGTTGCCTACCCTATTCACAGTATGGGACTTTAGCCTCCCCCCCCCCATCTTAGAATATTTGTGACTAAGTCCCATGTCTGAAGACTGTAAACCAGCATACCTAGTAGTAGGCAGGTAGTCTTTTCCAAAAAAATTTGTTCCTTTTTGAAACTGTGTCAGCTTGTTTCTTGGAAGTTTATATGCCCCCATAAAAGTGATCCCACACTTTTTAGTGGATGAGTCAGGTTGATAACCAATTAATCAATCTTTTAACATTATGAAAAGAGAGACAATTAGATAATGTGCTTCCTAATAAGATGTAGTAAGGAGACAAAGCACATGATTTTTATAATTTATTATTGCCAAAAAATAATTAAACCTAAATCTGATCAAGATTTTAGATCCATTACCAGTTTTATAGGAAATACAAGGCAAAAAGAAATTCGTTAAGTAACATCATGGAGATGCATTCAGCAAAGTCTTGAATATGAAATATTTTCTAGGAAAAATCACATGTATAGATGTATGAAATACATACATCTGACTTAATCAGAGACATTTGAACAATAAATGGCTGTTTAGTGACATTAAGAATTTATCATTTATTTTTTCAGATATAATGCTTGTGATTATGCATTTTAATAGAGTTATTATCTTTTAGAAATACATTTTGAAGAATTTATGGATGAACCAATATCATGTCTGAAGTTCTTTTTAACATAATCCAGTGGGCCGCTGAGTATTATTAAGGGTAGATAAAATGAAATTACACAAATATTGATAAATATTTAAGCTAGGATAGGATAGGGTATACGACATAATGATTTTCTACTTTTGTATAAGTTTGAAAATTTCCATTATAAAAAATTTGTTTTTTAAAAAATCACTGAAATAGTGATCATACATTTGAAAATTTCCCTTTAGTTATAAAGAAGCTATTCAATTTTATACAACTCTCCTTAAGTCTGTTTTCCTAAAATTGTGCTGTGATGCATTGAAACACATAATTCTTTTCATAAGTATCCAGATTTCTTTTCCATGTAAGTGTTTACAATATTATTCAGAAGTTTATGAAGTTTCATCCACTTGTCAAAAATAATGGTTGGATTTCACATTTGTGTAGCATGTACTTGGCAAAGGCATGAATAAAATCCAGTTCTCCAGCCTTACAGTTAAGTCCTCTCTTCATTGGTTTAGGCTACTACAAAATTATGAGCCAGATGCCTCATATAAACACCCAAATCCTGCTGGCATATCATACAAAATGAGAATTTGTTCTTGAGGATAACATCTGTTAGAGAGAATTTTGTATAATATCTGACAGCCCCAAGATTCTTTGTATGCATGACAACAGCCATGGATCGATAACTGACCACACCAGCAGAATAATCAACACTGGATTGATTCATGCTCTGTTAACCTCGCCATGAGTTAGTTTTTCCCAGGCAAGACAGAGTCACCTATGTCATTGAGAGGGAGCGTGGATTCAGGTGCTAGTTCTACCACTGTAACTTTTATAGCCAAGGCAAGCTCCTTGGCCTCTTTAAGCTTCATCTATAAAATAGTGATAATAATACTCACCTCACCTCACAGAGTTGATGCTCAGAACTAAATGAGAGAAGAATATATAAAGTACCTACAACAGTGTCTGCCATGTATCTAAGCCATCATTACCTTCTCTTGGCCATATCAGCCAAGAAGCTTCTTTCCTTGGGTTTGTTAACTTGTATGCTTTAATACTACTTTAGAGGAATTGGATTCAAGTGTTTCTCTCTATAGCCTACCTTGAAAAAAAAAAGTTAAGCATCCTTCCATGTATATATGGAATGGTTGTAGTGTCATTAATTAGGTCACTTTAGAAGATAATTTCAAAATATTAAATACAGTAAAACCTTGCATTATGAGTGACTTGTTCTGTGAATATTCCACAAGATGAGCAAACTTTTCTAATAAATTTTACCTTGATAAACAAGCAATGTCTTACAATACAAGTAGTACATGATACCAAACATCACATGATCACAACTGAGCCACTGGTTCCTCTCCCTCTCTCTCTCTCTCTCTCTCTCTCTCTCTCTCTCTCTCTCTCTCTCTCGCTGTGGGATTGTGGGTGATCATCTCCCATGCTTGGATGCTGGTCTCAGGCTGTGGTGTTTGTCAGAAATTAGTGATTTTTCAGACTGTTGGAAAGCTTCACAACTGGCACTAGTGTATTTTTTGTCACTTCAAAGCACCTATGGACAGTCCTTTGCTTTTCCATACAAGAGTAAGCTTAAGAATGCTTTGCTTCATTCTAGGTCAGGCTGCCTGCAGATAGAGACCCTTTTCTCTGCTGCCCTATTGCCAGTTAAATTAAATACAGTATCTGACAAGAGTTTATTAATACTGTACTATAGTCAACATCTATGTGAGTATACACAATGGCCCTCATGCAAAAACGGTTGAAAAGAAAGGTGGTAAGAAGAAGGAGATGATTACAGTGGAAGTTAAGAAGGAAAAGTGAGAAATACGAAAGAGGTATGGAGTGGCTGAAATTGCAAGATTTTATAAGAGGTCTACATTTGCATCTTATCTGCAGAGGAGGAGGAGAAAAAGGCAGAGGAATCCCTCATCTCAAATGAGATTAGAAAGATGTGCAAAATGTGGGAAACAGTGCAAAATTTTGTAGCAAAGCACCACCTGATAAGGCTGTAACAATGCGAGCGATGAATCTGTTTAGTGACAATGCAATGTCACATTTCTGCGAAATCCTCAAAAGGAGACAAAAGCCAAGTGTCATTGGATAGGTTTCCTGTTAACGTTGCATAAAAAGAAAAAGATTCCATTGAGCCAATAGATAGCAGTGATTCCATTAGTGATAATGAAAGTGGTCTTACACAATAACCCTCCTCTTTTGTCTCCCTCACACCAGTCAGGAAAGTTTTCAAAGGTAAGTGCAAGTTAATTTGTTTATTTTTCTTTATATTTTTTATTTTCTTTATTATTTTGTATTATATTACAGTATTATAATCATTTTATATGAATATTTTTGAGTTGTGGAATGAATCATCTGAGTTTCCATTATTTCTCATGGGGAAATTTGCTTTGATATACAAGTGCTTTGGATTACAAGCATGTTTCTGGATTGAATTATGCTTGCAAAACAGTTTTACTATATTTTTTTAAATGTCTTCCAAAATGTACCTGATCAGTTCAACTACTTAGTTACTAGTTATGTGGGAATATCTTTTGTAACCAATTTATCTTGGTGGTGTAATATTAGTTTTGCCTGGCCAGCATTATATATATTATATATGTATATGTACCTCCCTTGTTTTTCTTTTGAGAATTACTCATTCATGTGAGGGCTCAGAAACTTTGTCTTAAAGGGTCAGATAGTAAATACATTTTACAGACTGTATGATCTCTGTTGCAATTACTCTGCTATTATAGCATGAAAGCAGATATGGGCAATACATGAACAAATAGTCATGATTATGTTCCAGTAAAACTTTATTCACAAAACCAAGTAGCTGACTCATGGGCCATAGTTTGCTGACCCTGGTGTATGGCATTCAGATGAAACTGGCTTCTCCCTCTCTTTCTATTTCAAATATAGACACATGAACTGGAACTGGCTAATTTTCCACCTGACTATAGTGATAGGCATTCGATTGAAGCTGGACAAATTAGATTTAAGTCCAGGACTTTTGCTATTACTATTAAGGCAGATGAACTCTCTTTTAACTGAGAAAATATATTCCTGGGATTACTGGTGGGCATCTTGTTACTAGAAAGGGGGAAGTTCATCTGAAGGTAAAGTCAGCACAGAAGACCACAGAGCAGAGAACTAGATAGGGAAAATTGAGACTTTATGTCAACAAGAGCTAGTTTGTTTCAGGAAAACTTTTACAGAAAAGATAAGATTGCAAAGCCAATACATTACTGTTTGTGTGAAGTGATGGTTTCTTTGAAATCTTTCCAGGATAAATGATTTCAGGTTTATCTTTTGCTGTAGAAAGTTGGGGTTTGGGTTACGAATGTGTGTGTGTGTGTGTGTGTGTGTGTGTGTATCTGGATTAGATCCAGAATTTTAATTACTTTAGAAAAGTTTTTGTCCTATCCATATGTGTCTATTTTCTTGCCCCATGGTCCATTCCCAAGAAATCCAGTAGCTTTCTGTTTAAGCACATGTCCTGTTAGTTGTCACATTTTCTAAAATGATGTCAACCCTGATTACTCCCAGGATAGATGATTATGAAGGCATATAGGTCTATATTTAATTGTCCAAGAAAAAGAGGTACAGTCCATATACTTTCCAGGCAGTCTAAATTCAAACTCACTAACACTTTTATTTGGGGGTTAATGCAGACAATAGAAAACTGTGAATTCAGTTCAATATTTTGGTTTTGTTGAACTACATCTCAAAGACTTGCTATTAGTTTACTGAAGGCCATTATTAGAAGTAGTTCCATGGAATTTGTGGCAGTTACTGGATGGCTGTCATTAAGGATTTATTCTCTCCATCAGGTAATGTCCTTTTAATGAGAGTCCACTAGAAAATTTTTTTTTTCAAATCTCTGTGCTAGGAATGTCTAATTTTTTCAAATCAACTGAGTGGTTTCTTTTTTAAACTTACGAATACCATTAATCAACTTTTTCTCTATAAGCAAACTAGTACTCAATGTTCAGTTTATGACTGACACTAGTGAAAGTTTAGGATCTTATGGCAAATATTTTTGAGAAATACATTTCAGTCATCTTTTTTTCCCAACCATTTTTTCTTTTATACCAATTTTCTAACTAATTTGAATTTATCACATAGCACTGTGAAACTATATGTAAATATCTACATTACATCAGTGAATAGTGAAATGTTAGCCATGAAAGGAGAAAGGAACAAGAAAATGAAAAGTGGGAGGGCACCATAGGCTGACTTTTTATAATCAGTTTAACTCAGTGTTTTGCCTGAACTACTAGGTATCTTTTCTGGTATAGGGGAAACCATGAATGTGTTCGGATTGTATTGCTTCTAAACATTTGCCAATTCTCAAAGAGACCCCATCTCTTTGGGGACCTGAGCCCTAGAGTTGAGAGCACCCATAGGATTCACGCTTCTCTGACTCTGGGGTTCTCTTTAGGGCTTTACCAGATGGAAAACTAGCACCACAGAGCCAGTGAGGTGGTGAGCTAACAGGCTTTATCGACAGATGGAGGACCCCAAGTGTGAATGAAAACAGCTTCAGCTTGAAAAGAAAAAATATTCTGAATCCAATATATGTAAGCCAATACTCATATCAAACCAATTATCTAAAGGAATTGGTCCAGTGGCTACCTCCCTGACTCCATGTAAAAGGTTTTTACCTGTCCACTGTTTTGTTAATGCTTTTGAATAGATTATATTAGGTGACAAAGAATGGTATTTTCCTCTTCTAAATGTGAACCTAATGTAGGATGAGGAATTCCCTTTTGTTATTGGTGGTGATAGTAGGATAGTTATTGAATTTTGGGGCAAACCACCATAGGCTAACAATTTCACCACACATTTTTTGGAAAACTTTAGATATATCCCCATTCTCCTGGTTTACCTGAAGGTAAAGAAATAAATGTGTAACTAGATCAGATAGATAGATCAAAGTCCCATCATTCAAGAAGAGGCCTGAAATTATTAAACTGCCTATCTCAAGTAAAAAGTCTCCAAATTGATCCCTATCCAACACTTCTAACTATTTAAATTTTACCTGTTTCCAGAAATACTAACACTTATGGAAAGAGGATACTTTTAGTAGTTTTATTATTTTTATAGATTAATTTCACAATCTATTTATCATAACTATACAAATCCAATAAAAATTTTTAGTTAACACTTTGTATTTTTTCTATCCAATGCAAAGAGAAAGTATTGACAAAATTCTTTTGGCATTTTAACTGTTTTTAAGACATTTATTTATTTTGAGAGAGAAATTGAGTGTGCACGAGAGTGGGGGAGGGGCAGAGAGAGAAGGAGAGAAAGAATCCCAAGCAGGGTCTGCACTGTCAGCTCACAGGGGTTCAGTCCCACAAACTGTGAGATCATGACCTGAGCTGAAATCAAGAGTCGGATGCTTAACTGACTGAGCCACCCAGATACCCCATTAACTTTCTCTTATTAAGTCTCTATTTGTTTCTCAGCTTTAAAAAGAAGTCCAGATATACATACTGCATTCTACTGACCACCATTTCACATGTTCTTGGGTTTTTAAGTGTCTATGTATGTAAATATACATACATATGTGTATGTAAATATATGTACTTATTTTAAGTAGACTATGAATGTAAATATGTTTCAGATAAAAATCATAAATCTCCACTTAAATTTAAAGATTCTCAAAAAAAGGAGGGAGGGTGCCTGGCTGGCTCAGTTGGTAGAGCATGTGACTCTTGATCTCATGGTTGTAAGTCTGAGCCCCACATTGTGTGTAGAGGTTACTTAAAGTAAAATATTTTTAAAAATAATAAATAAATAAAAGATTCTCTACCAATTTTAATCACTGACAAAATGCATTCCCCTTCACTGCCCACTCTCAGGCTCAGACAATCTAAATTTCAATTTAAAACTGATTTTTAAATTCTGAAGAAATTATACATCATCTGAAGGTTAATATATATTTGAAATATTTAAATTTAAAGAACATTTCATGATTTAGTGAACATTTTAATTGTATCATTGCTGGCAGTAACACTAGCAGACCTTTGGTAAGTCAGAGTTCTTTTGTTAAAGCTGAATTAAAGTATTCAAAATTGATTTCCTTATTGAAATTCTCCTACGATGTTCCCTTCCTGCCATTGGGAACATAGATTCTATGCAGCAAAGTTGTAAAGGGCCACACACACAGAGCCATGTCTGAGGTAGTAGAGGAGCCTAACAGCCATGGGACCCTTCTGCACGAGTGACAACACTGTATTGGTCATAATGGTGTATGGTCCGCCATCTGTCCGATAAACCAGCTCAGCGTGCTAAGTGTTATTGACAGGAAGGTGGGCAAACTGCCTCCTTTTGGGGGGCTCTGGCTGACCCTTCCTCAAAGCCTGGCAAACATTCAAAGGTCTGTTTCTTCCGTATAAAATACCATACATCTGCTTGCCTCAGTATTTCTGTTTTCTTAGGGTACATGCAACATTCTTCATGAAAGAAATGGCTGTTAGTATATTCCACTGATCTAAAATGATGAAAATTAGGTGTCAAAATTGGGTAATGTAAACGTGCCTTTTACTTATAGAGAAAATTTACCAGATACCATAGGGACATCTGAACAGCAATGGAGGTTAATGGCATGATGGTTCTAGTGATTACTTCCAAGTTACAAAGATGGTAAGGTAAGCAGTAAGTAAGCTGAACACAGTCAACATCCAGCTGCTCATCCAACTATGCAAATGATGTTAGATTTCTAGAGACAGCCAGTTTTAAATGATTAAGGAACAGATGTGGAATTTCAGGGCTTCAGAGGAGCCCTCTTTTCTTGACAATCACATGTAATTTTTTTCTTCTTTAAAAAAACAGTGGTATTGAGACATAATTTATATACCATATACTATATAGCATATACTATATATAATTATAGTATATAATATAGAGTACATAATTATAGTGTATATATATGTATATAAAATTCACCCATTTTGAGTATAAGACTCAATGATTAAAACACTGTCACCTATCACTTTTTTCTTAAATAGACAATCTTCTTCATTTTGAAAGTGTTTGATAATATATTTTAGCTAGGACTGTGTTATTTTGATTTCTATTTGCTTGTTAAACTACTAGTAATTACTGAAGAAGATTTTATAATCATTGAGGATTAGTGAAAACAGAAACTTAGGTCTAAGCATTGCATAAAAGTTGGTTTCAGAATGTGATTCTTGGGGCTCCTGGGTGGCTCAGTAGGTTGAGCATCTGACTCCTGATTTCAGCTCATATCATGATCCCAGGTTTTTGAGAGTTAGCCCCATATTAGGTTCTGTCATGAGTGTGGAGACTGCTTAAGATTCTCTCCCCTATCCCTCTCCCCTGCTCACGCTCTCTCTCTCTCTCTCTCTCTCAAAATTAAAAAAAAAATGTGATCCTCAATCTTTTCTTCTAGACTTCATGTATAGGTCTCATTTTCCTTGTCATAACAAAATACATGCAGTACAGTTCATTTAGTGCTATATTCTATATTATTCATTATATACCCTGTTTCCACAGATCAGCAAATCAATTCATCATATATATGTTGGATTGTCAATTTATATGTCTATATGGATTTTGCACTTAAAAGTACTTAAAAGTTATATTGTCAATTTAATGTCTATATGGATTTTGTACTTAAAAAAAAAACACTTTTAAAGACCCTGCAGAATCCCTGTTTATGAAGTCTGTATCCCAGGCAACTTCAAAGCTTTCTAAGGAATATGCCAAATAGACAGCTGCTATAGCTACTACCATAGAACAAATCTTTGTTCACCTTGGCATCTGGGTTTTCCATTTGTTGGCCAAAAGAAGCATAATTTCAGCATTGTTTGTAGCCATCCAATAAATACCAGTGGGTAAGGCCATTGGGAATACTGATGAAGAGCAGTTGTTTGTTAAATGCCATAAAGGCCATTATTTTGGCTGTTAAAATTAGTTTTCTGGGTAAAAAGAAAAAACTATGATATTCCATGTTATTTAACTGAGATTTTCTGAATTCCATCCTCTTCTTAGAGCCCACTAAATCTCTGATGGGAAGGTATGCTATAATTTAAAAATTATAACTTAAAACTTGAAATAAATTAGGCAATGAGATTCCAAATTAACTTGAATGACCATACAGTAAATAAAATTATGGAACTTCAATACAGCAAACAGAAAATGGCAAAGATACATTAAGAACGTTACAAAAGACTCATTTTACTTTCCGTTTAAAAACTCCCTTGCAGTATTATGATGTATATTAGCCCAGTTTACCTAGAAAACAGAGCTAGAGACAAAGCTGATGTGCTAATGCTTTACTAGGGAGTACAATCCCAGGTAATAAGACTGAAGTAAAATAGGAAATGAGATGGAGAGGAAAGAAAGCAAATAAAAATAATTTGTTAACTACTTGATTACAGATTCACAAAAAAACATGATCAGCTGCTCAATCATGAAGAATGCCTCTTAAGATGATGTCTGGAATTCCTGTGCCTTAGAATGATCATGAGTAAGAGGAAAGGAATAGGTTTGTTTGTCAGCTCTTACTTGTTCCTGTATCCCTCCTGGTCAAAATTCTTGCCATGGACACTAATGTCATTGTACTTCTGGGTTGTGTCACCTGGCCATTTGGGCATCTGCTGGAGAAATCTAGATCATACATCTCATAGTGTGATCTGGTTGAGTTGGACAGGAGGAAGTAAATTTGCTGTGCTTTCTCCCCTGACAGGAGCCATAGAGGTGTGCCTAAGCTCATAGCACACTTTGGGAAAGATTTAGAGAATGGTTATTAGGTGAAAAGTGACAGTGGCAGCTACCAGGATTCTGCTGATTGAGTATAGAAGGACGGGGAGTCAGATAGTACTAAATGAATCTAGAAAGCCTCATTGCTGTATTCAGTATGGCATGTTACTTTATAGAAATTCAGTTTGTATGCATCATTAACATTTCATGGACCTATTTTGGTTATCTACTATGTTTTGAGTGACAGTCTGAATTACAGATACATTGATTCATGTGCAGTTGTTAATTGTTTGGCTAGATGATCAGGACTTCCAAGGGATGGGAAAGGAAGATTGGTAACATGGAAGTCTAATCGACTTCTTAGAATGGGAAGATATTTGTTTTGTTCAACAAATTGTGAAGATATTTGTTTCCAATGTTAATATCCACCAAAGGGCATCCATCTTAATAGCCAGGTGTACAAGATGATGTGTTCTCTAGAGGTCAGTGAACTTCTTTTCCCAGCTACCCTACTGCTTGTTTAATGGGCTCATGAACAGAGTGTCATGATATCAGTGATGGAAGTTATGCATGGGTTTAACATCATGATGTACACTTATCAGGGCTAACCTGGTTGATAATACTGCTGAGTGCATACTCTCTGACATCAGAGACTAATATTGGACCCTTAGTATGGTACCAATTCTCATGGGTTGCAGCTAGACCCCTGGTAGCAGATTAATTACACTGGATGTCTTTCATCATGAAGGGGGAATAGATTTGTCTCTTGGAATAGACATATTTTGGATATAAATTTGCTCTTCTTGCTTGTTATGCTTCTGCCAACACTGGACTAACTGAATGACTTAACCTCTTCATGACATTATATTAAGGTTATGTCTGGTTAAGGGACTCATTTGAAAACAAAAGAAATGTAGCAATGGCTCATGCTTATGGAGTTATACCACATCCTCCATTACCCAGAAGTGGCTGGCCCAAATAAAAGGTGAACTGGCTTACTAGACCAGTCAGTTATGGTGTAAGTTGGGAAACTCTTCTCTGAAAGGATGGGTTTCTCTTTTATAGGATATAGTATATATGTTGAATCAGAGACCATTATATGAGGGTGTCTCTTCTATAGCTAGGATACATAGGTACAGGCATCAAGGGATAGATATACAGTGCTCTTCTCAAAACAGCACATAACAACCCACTCCCAGAAGTTTTGCTTTTTGTTCCTGAAATTTTGAGCTATGCTCCTTTGTAGCCCTTAGTCCCCAAGGGGTGGGAGGTGAGGAGTCAGGAGTGGAGATACTTCCATTTGGAGGTGTAGTAATGATTCCATTGAATTGGAAGATAAGATTGCCACCTGGTTATTTTAGGCTTCTTATTCCAGGAAAAAAAATAGGTCAAAAGAAAAAGGGGGTTGCTTTTTTGGTTGAGGTGCTTAATTCTAATTACCAAGGGGAAGCTGGGTTGCTGCTACAGTGTGGATAAGGCGGATAATGTCTGAAATCTCGTGGGTTTTCCGGGGTACTTCTTAGTACTTTCATGCTCAATGGTAAAATTCATTGGCATTCAGAGCAATCACAAAGAGGCAGAATTTTTGAGGACTCAGACCTTTTGGGAATAATTTTGGATTACTCTACCAGCTTAAAGAACACTAACCAGCTAAGGTTCTGGCTGAGGGAAAGACAAATAATAAATGTATAGTGAAGGAAGTCATAGATACCAACTATAGCTTAATTGCCAAATGCAGAAACAAGGACCACAGTAGGTTTATATATATTCTCTTTCCTTATAAAATTTACATATATTAACCATTTTATTATTATTATTATTATTATTATTTAATTGTATATACTAGTTGGTGGAAGTTAACTTTACAGTCTGGTCATTAGGTAATGGCATATTTGGTCTGAATTGTGACAGAACTTGAGGAATTATTGATATAGTCAGCAATGGGTACAGTGACTGCTAGGATTATATCTCTCCTCATTTTGGGGAAAGGGTAAGAACTTCATCATTTGTAAATAGTATGGCTCAATTTTGCTAGGTGGAAATACAGAGTTGTTGTTGTTGTTGTTGTAGGAATGTTCAAATATGTTAGAATGGTACATACAGCAACCAAATAGCCAAAGACACGGTCTGATGGTCTGTAACAGTTACCAGTTTATGGCTTCCCAGCTCCAAACCTACCATTCATTGCCTGCTTTGCAATAATTTAGATGGACCCTAAAAGCATTTCTCTTTTGCATTAAACATGATGTTAAACTTTTTCCATAGAGTACACTGGAGGAACTTTGCAATAAGAAGGGATTCCCTGGTTTCAGTGTGTTCCTAGGTGCTTTTAGCTCCTCTTCCCTGGCTGCCAGTGGTACATGTGGAAGACATCTAGTGGTACTCGTTCCCATTACGTTTCAGTGGCTTGTGGATGGCTTTCTATCGAGTTTTATAGGCACCCCCATGAGTGGATTCCCAGTGAGTTTTGTAGGCCCTCCAGCAGTCAGGTCACAGAAGTGGTCTACCTGTGACTTGGAGGTACCACAGCTTGTTAGTTCCAGCTATAGTTCCCTGCCGGCCAGCTTCAGCTTACCTGCACCTGGAAGGTGTTTCTGTCTTGACAGTTCTGGCTACAATTCCCTGTCCACCAACTTCAGCTCACTTATACTCTAAAGGAGTATTTCCTGATTACCCAGCAATTATGGATTCATCTGTCCCGGGGAAACTCCATGAACTTCTCTGCCACTCAGTGGTTTCTAGCAATACATTCTCCAGTGAGTTCCAAACCCCAGAGTTAGAGGATTCTCTTCCAAGTATATTCCTTCATTGGATATACTCTCTCAGCCCTAGAGTATTCTTCAGCATTCTTTTTTATCCTATTATAGTAAATTGTGTTTAAAATCTTTATTTTAAACTTTCCCTTTTTATAGGGCACCTGAGTGGCTCAGTCAGTTAGGTGTCCAACTCTTGGCTTTGGCTCAGGTCATGATCTTACAGTTTGTGGGGTTGAGCACTGAGTTGGGCTCTGACAGTGCAGAGCCTGCTTGGGATTCTCTCTCTCTCTCTTTCTCTCTCTCTCTCTCTGTCTCTCTCTCTCTCTGCCCCTCCCCTGCTCATGATCTCTCTAAATAAATACATAAATAAATAATAAAAATAAACTTAAAAAAACCTTTTTTCCTCTTAAAATTACTTTGAAAACTAGTAATAGTGTTTTCTCTCTCAGTCAACAGTGATTGATATACTACCTATCTCTGAGATCTGTAAGAAATCTTGCATGAGATTTCTTTCTCTTTGAAAGAAATTTTTAGGCATAGGAGATTTTATTTCAAATACCTTAGTGGATGTTTTCCACTTTGGAGTTCAATTCTTACTCTAGAATATGAAATATACATCAGGGGTGTAGTAGACCTATTGACTGAATGGTAATTAGAGCATTCATATCATAGGAGCACCAGGATAGGTTAACACTGACCCTTGTGATGTTTTTCAGTAAGGAGAAAAGATTAGAGTTCCCTTGAACCAGTTCTAATTAATAGATAAAAATTAGGCTTTCTCTAGTTTATGTAATCCCACTGCTTACTGGACCTACTCAGTGAAGGGATCCTTCTAGTCATAAACCAACCTCAGGGGTCAAATGTTTTTCTTCAGGTTACCCAAGTCATTTTATGGGCATAGATCAAGTTAGAAATCACTGGGAAGCCATCTGAGGTTAATGCGGGACTCTTTCTGATTTTTTTTTAATTTTTAATGTTTATTTATTATTGAGACAGAAACAGAGCATGAGTGGGGGAGGGGCAGAGAGAGAGGGAGACACAGAATCTGAAGCAGGCTCCAGGCTCCGAGCTGTCAGCACAGAGCCAGATGCAGGGCTCGAACCCACGAACCATGAGGTCATGACCTGAGCTGAAGTTGGACGCTTAACCGACTGAGCCACCCAGGCGCCCCTCTTTTTGATGTTTAAGTAGCTGAGATAAAACCATGGAGCACAACCCACCAAGAAGATGTTCTCAGGTTCTGAAGACCTCAAGACCTCTCCTTGACTTTCATATCATGGTCTTAGTTGGAAAAGTGCTGCCTTGATAGTTATTCATACCTAGAGAAGCTTCAAAGAAGGGGAAGAAATCATGGAGATGATGCTCCTTTTACTCAATTGTCTTAAAAATCTTGGCAAAACTGTCAGTTTTAGCAAAGAGGAAACTAAGAAAATATGAGATTCAAATCCTCCCCCTCACAAAAACACTTACACTAATAAAGTTTGAAAGATAAGTAATTGGGAAGTAATTTAATTTTTAAAATTATCTTGTTCATTTTTTTGTTTATTTTATTTTTTTTATTGCGTGTTCTCTGTCCTTCCCCCCACCACTAAACTATAAGCTCCACGAGAGCAAATATCTTTTCTATCTGGTTTACCACTGTATTGCTTGTATTCTTATTGTGTTTTCTGTGAGATAAGTTCACTGATATCCCATCAGTTCTGATTCATAAGGCTACTTGCAGTAGTATTAAACCATTAGATATC
The DNA here is from genome assembly GCA_028646485.1 of Cryptoprocta ferox. Lineage (NCBI taxonomy): Eukaryota > Metazoa > Chordata > Mammalia > Carnivora > Eupleridae > Cryptoprocta > Cryptoprocta ferox. The sequence goes on along the minus strand of CM053567.1, from coordinate 130,944,049 downwards.
AGTACATGCCTGTTGAATGAATGGCAGATATATTGCCTAAATTTTCATTTAGCACATTGTTATGTTTTTACCTTGGTATTTACCTATCATCTACTTCTTAGTAAAACAATATTTGGTGTACTGAAATTAGGATAATATTAGTGTCCCAATTAGTAGGATATGTTTTCAAGACAAAATTTAAAACTTAATAATTTTATGACTCTGTTTAAACATTCTTTCTCTTGAAAGAGAGCTTAAGTAGATTTTTTTAATAGATAGGCTCTAAATATTAATTTATAAGAAACTTTTAAAATATAATTAAGTGATCAACACCAATGAGGTAATCTGTCATCCCTGCCCCCCAAAGGAAGATGAGATAATCTACCTAATAAGACCCCCTGCCCTTCCACCTAAGGGAAGGTGACTTGGCCTGGTACAGTCTTTTCTCTTACTAACAACTTTCTTGTCCCACCTTCCTTCCTATAAAAATCTTTCATTTTGTACAACCCCTATGAGCTCCCCTCTACTTGCTCAATTGGAATCTGCTTGATTCATAAATCGTTTACTAAAACTAATTAGATCTTCAAAAATAATACAGTTAAGACTTAAGCTAAACAGACATTTAAAAGGAAAAACCTAGTGATATCATCAGGAAATAAAAAGGGAGTGAGTAGTCCATTTATGAAAAGTAAGTAGCAATTAAATCTTTAATACAAACTTATTTAACACACTTCAAAAAATGTGATTAAATTCATCAATTGAACTTGCTTACTTTGGTTCCTAAGGCAGTTTACTAAAGTGTTCTAATCATCACAGCATGTGCTAAATAGTGAACTAAACACTTGACATGCATTATTTCATTTAATTAATTAGTATACTTGTGTAAAGAATGCAAAAAGACCTTGAATGTGACTAAATCTACCAATCATTGGTTTATAAATTTATTGTAGAGATTCCCTTGAGTTCAAATTTCTTTGCTCTAGAAATTTGTCTTTTTTCCCCTCAATCTGACAAAATTTCTCTCTCTCAATAGAATCAGAGCTGGACCACTGGGTGCACCTGAGTGAATGGGGCCCAGTTTTGGTTTATTGAAGGAGACAAGGCAAGAAAACACCCACAAAGAGGTCTAGAGTCAGAAGTCAAGTCAGGGGTATGGGGTTGGGGGGCATTCAAGCACCAGTTGTGATTCTGTAAAAGTAAGATTTGAGGCTCTGGTTCTAAACCATAAGTTCAGAGGTGGGTATGGTTTAGAAAGCAATGAAAAATAGATTGTGAAAAAGCTCAGGACTGGTGGGTTTGATTTGATTATTGCAACTATCTTTAGATATTTTGTTAGCTCATCTTCATTGATCCAGGGGAGACTAGTGTGTTTATCTGGTTTAGAAAGCTAGATATAGGGAGGATTATTACTAGTCCTGTATCATAAACATTTGATTGTTCACTTGGAAGCACATCATTTTTTTCTAGACGGATTTTGTCACCAGTGACTTTCAGAGAATTTCATGCCCCTCTCACCATCTTGCATCCCAGTTTTCCCTAGAGTGGCTTCCTCACAGGCAGTGAGTATAAAAATAGAGAATTTGGGAGATGTACAGGATGCAGTTATCAAATTGTGGAATCTATTGCATGTTAATGGTATTTAAAGCCATTGGACAGGATGAGATCACCTAAGGAGGATGTATAGACAAGAAAAGAGGCCACAGAGTAAGTTCTGAAGCACATCAACGTCCGGCAGTTAAAAAGAAGAAAAACCAAGAAAAGAGATTTGGAGGAGTGTACAGTGAAGTAAGAAGAAAGCCAGTGGCTTTCTAGAAGTGAAGTGAAGAAAAAGTTTGAGAGAGAGAGGAAGGAGAACTAAATTTAATTATTGGGCATGGCAAGAAGTATGTTGTTGGTGATATTGACATAAGTAATTTGAATAGAGTAATCAAAGTCTGTCTAGAGAATGTTCAAGAAGAATGGGAAATGAAGAAATATTTTTAAAAATGGAGATCAAAGAAATGGGATGGTAGCTATAAGAGACGTCAGCTCTAATAAGGATTTTATTTTTTTTTAATGAGAGATATTAGAAAATGTGCATATGCTGACAAGAATGATCTGTCATGCCTCGACTTTTGAGTTTGCAAGGAGGACACATTGTCAGACTTTTATTTGTCAAAACAGATGAGCTTTGTGTTGAGAGAGGAGGTAGTTTTTGTTGACATCTTCATTAGAATCAATAGCATTGTATATGAATAGCTTCAGATTTGCTCTTTTAAGACAAACATAAATAACTTCTCAGGGCTTGCTCTGCTCTACACAGATTCCCAGACATCTAGGCATGTGGCAGGAGTGGCAGACCTGCCAAGCAGTGTGTCTGGTCCTGTGTGATGGATTGGTGGGTTTTGATGAATGACCCGTGCCAGGCAGCACCATTAGAGCTGACTGACTCTGGCAAGATTAATTGTTTTAGATTGTACAGACATCTTTCAGGAGGGAAGTATTTCTGTATATCTATCTTCTGTCCATCACAAAGAGGTCCCTTGCAGCTTGTCATCATCTATAAAGAGGAACAAAACATTTTTATACCTACCAAGGATGCTTTCAACTATTTTCTTGGTTACTTTTATATTCTCAGGGCTGATAACAATTTTTTGGGTTTTTTTTTTTTTTTTTTTGTAGCTTTTGTAGCTGTTAAACTTTCATTGTAAGTTACCGCTGACACCATCTAGGAGTGAAAATTAAAATCGAAAGGTCTAAAGAGCAAAGTATATAGTGGCTTAATCTAGTTTATAAAACACAGCAATTATCATATTATAAATATGTGTCTACATGTCTTAGCTTTCTTAAGAGATAGATGCCTAGGCCTGGGATATATTAAGTATTCAATAAATGTTTGTTAAGTGATTTAATTTATGAGTGAGACACATAATTTAGAGTTAATGGTACTTTAAAGAAATATTTAAAAGGCTTTGACTTTTTCTTTAGAAGAACAAATTGATGAAGAAAACATATTTCAAAGTGACATATATACTATTTATTTTTGTCAAGCATTTCTATAGAGCTTATTATACAGCAGACACTATAATAGTTGCTTTAAAAATATTAATGCAGATAATTTCTTAAGTCAGTATTATTATCACCATTTATACATAAAGAAACTGAGGCTTGGAGAAATTAAGGAAGGTTATATAGCTGATAAAGGGCAGCACTGATATTCAACCCCAAACAGACTAACTTCGAAACTCTAATCACATGGTTTGCCAAGCCATAATGTTTGGCAATTGATTTAATGTACAGTACATTATTTTTCAGAATCAATTACTGTTGATCAGGGACAAGCTATAATCAGGGGCCCCTGGGTGGCTCAGTTGGTTAAGGATACGACTTTGACTCAGGTCATGATCTCACAGTTCGTGAGCTTGAGCCCTGCATTGGGCTCTGTGCTGACAGCTTGGAGCCTGAAGCCTGCTTCAGATTCTGTGTCTCCCTCTCTCTCTGCCCCTTCCCTGCTTATGTTCTTGTCTCTCTCTGTCTCTCAGAAATAAATAAATGTTAAAAAAATTTTTAAATAAAAACACATAATAAACTCATAGAAAAAGAGATATAATTTGTGGTTATCAGAAATGTAAGGTCCAGGAAGAGGAAATCGGAAGAATGTGGTTAAAAGGTACAAACTACTAGTTATAAGATAAAAAAAAGTATATTAGAGATGTAATGTGCAACATGATGACTATAATACTGCTGTATTAGAATACAGAATATAAAATATTTTCTATATTAGATATATAGAAAAGTTAAGAGAGTAGATTTGAGGACTTCTGATTACAAGGAGATATTTTTGTTCCCCCTTATTGTATCTATGTGAGATGATGGTTGTTAACTAAACCTATTGTGGTAATCCTTTCACAATGCTGTATATGAAATCAAGTCATCATGCTGTATACCTTAAATTTATATACTGTACTGACGTATGTCAGTAATACTTAACCCTTGAACAACACCTGGGTTGGGGCACGAACCTCCATGCAGTTGAAAATCCACATGTAACTCTTGGCTCACTCAAAACTTAACTACTGAGGCAAGTGGGTGGCTTTGTTGGTTGAGCGTCTGACTCTTGATTTCAGCTAAGGTCATGATTCCAGGGTCATGGGATCAAGCCCAACACTGGGCTCTGTGCTGAGCATGGACCCCGCTTGTGATTTTCTCTCCTTTTCTGCTCCTCTCCCCAGCTTGTGCTCTCTCTCTAAAAAATGAAAAAAAAATTATAAAAAACTTAACTGATAGCTTACTGTGGACTAGAAGCCTTACTAATAGATCAGTTAACGCATATTTTGTGTGTTATATGTATTCTATACTGTGTTCTTACAACAAAGTAAGCTAGAGAAAAGAAAATGTTATTAAATTCATGAGATAAAATACATTCACAGTACTATACTGTATTTTAAATATCCACATATATGTGGATCCACACAGTTTGAACTCATGTTATTCAAGGCTTAACTGTGTTTCTCAATAAAACTGAAACAAAGTTTTAAAAAAGACTATCTTTTGTAAACTGCATTTAATTGATTCTTTTTATTAAAAGACAATGTTAGTCTTTTATTTGAGGTATTTAATTCATGTGCGTGTGTGTAATATATATATATGTATGTATGTATGTATGTATGAAATAGACTTTAGTTGCATCTGGAAGAATAAGGGCTCATCCCCACAAGTGCCCTCCTTAATGTCCATCACACATATAGCCCATCCCCCCTCCCAACTCCCCTCCAGCAATCCTCAGTTGTTCTCTGTCTTTCAGAGTCTCTTATGGTTTGCCTCCCTCTCTGTTTTTATCTTCTTTTTCCTTCCCTTACCCTATGTTCATCTGTTTTGTTTCTTAAATTACACATATGAGTGAAATCATATGATAGTTGTCTTTCTTTGATGGATTTTACTTAGCATAATACACTCTAGGTCCACCCACATTGTTGCAAATGACAAAATTTCATTCTTTTAAATCACTGAGTAGTATTCCATTGTGTGTATATATATATATATATATATATATATATATATATAGTATCTTTTTTATCCATTCATCAGTCAATGGACATTTGGGCTCTTTCCATAATTTGGCTATTGTTCATAGCTCTGCTATAATATCCAAAAAATAAATAATCCAGTGAAGAAATGGGCAGAGACATGAATAGACACTTTTCCAAAGAAGACATCCAGATGGCTAACAGACACATGAAAACATGCTCAACATCAGTCATAATCAGGGAAATAAAAATCAAAACCACAATGAGATACCACCTCACACCTGTCAGAATGGCTAAAATGAAAAACTCAAGAAACAACAGATGTTGGTGAGGGTGCTGATAAAGGGGAACACTTTTGCACTGTTGGTGGGAATGAAAACTGGTGCAGCCACTCTAGAAAATAAAATTAGCCTATGACCCAACAATTGCACCACTATGTGTTTATCCAAAGGATACCAAAATGCTGATTTGAAGGGGCACATGCAGCACAATAGTTCATTTATATTTAATGTGTTATTGATAGTTGGTTTATTTCTATCATCTTGCTATTTATTTTCAATTTGTCCCAGCTGTTCTTTGTTTTTTATTCCACTTTTCTTGCCTTATCTTGGAATAATCAAATATTTTTGTACTTCATTTTCCCTTCTTTTTTTATTGTACTTTCTTTTACTATTTGTGTACTTTGAGAACTATAGTAATTTCTCTTGTCCGGAAAATGGGTTAAAAGATAGAAATGTTCTTCATACCCCTCAATATTGCATTTATGACTCTGAGCACCATATCACTCATAGTTCAGTTCAGCATATTCTTCTGTTCTAAGAATTTCCTGCAAAGAGGTGTCTGGATTTAGGGATTTGATCAGACTCTGGTTGTATCTCTTTGGCAAGACAAGAAATGGTGATATATTCTTTCATCAGGAGACACATACTGTCTGTACTTCACTCTGTCTTTGCATTGGCAGCTATTGATGTTTATGACTAGGTCCATTAAGTCTGAGGATTCTAAAATGGTGATATTCTAATTCAGCTCTGTCCAATAGAAATAACGTGATCCACAAAAATGAATGACATATGTAATTATACATATTTTATAGCCATGCCAAAAAGTTAAAAGGAACTTATAAAATTAATTTTAATATGTTATATATACATATGTTTAACACAGTATATAAAATTATCATTTCAACATGTATTCAATATAAAAATCATTGAGACATTTTACATTCTCTCTTTTGTACTAAATCTTGATAATCTGTTGTATATTTTATATTTATATCACATCTTAATTTGGACTAGCCAAATTTCATGTGCTCTACATAAATGTGACTATTAACTATCATATTAGATAACTCTTTTGTATTTACAAATTAGCTGGAGTAATTTTATAAGGAGATGCTTCTTTCTAATCATAATTTTCAAGTCCACAGGGGAAGACAGAGGTAGAATATCCGAAAATTACTGATTTGCTTTATTCAACTATGTATACATGGCAGTCTCAGAAAACAATACTATTACTATTATCCCACTATAAGTATTTAAGAGTTAAAATTTCTTTTGCATATTCAATCCCATTTTTGCCCCATGTTTTAGAATTGTACCATTTCTACATAACAGAATATATATCCATTACCTTATATACTCTTCTCATTTAATCTTAGTTCCATCAGTAACTACCTTTCATGCTCATAAGTATTTGTCCTGATGTTTCTCTAGTCATTTCAGTTGTCTAAATGAAGCTTGTTTTGTAGAAGACTACTTAGGTAGAGGTCCTGGGAACAATATTTTATGAGTACTTGAATGTTTCTGACAAATATTCTATGTCTTTTGTCTTTGAAAGTAAGCTTTTCTGGAAGTGAAATTCTCAGTTGACTTTTTTTTCCTTGAGAATCTTTGTTACTCCTCCCTTTTGTTTTGGCATAGTGTTACTGCAAGAAAATATGATAATAGTTAAATTTTGTTGTCTATATGTCACTTGCCCTTTTTTTCTAGATGTGCAAAGGATGTTTTTTCATATATGTATAATATTTATGTTATATATAAATATATATAATCTTGTTATAGATCATTCTGTGTCAATATTCTTCGATATACAGTGTGATGTTTCAATGTATAGTTTCAAATTTTAAAAATTATTTTAGAAAAGTTTTCTTGAATTTTTCTCTTACTTTTCATTTAGTTTAGTATTTAGTTCCCTTGCTTTGGTTTTCTTCTTTAAGTTTCTTATTACCCAGAAGTTGGCTCTTCTTTGACTATCTTCAATATGTGCTACTTTCAAGACCTTTTTTAATCTCTTTGTTCACTTCTTTTTGATTCTAATATTTCCCTGTTTTTATTTTTATTTCTCTTAAGCCATTTTTGTTGTGTTTATATACTTTTGTGTTACTTCCAGTTTGATCTTCATTTCTAGTTCTTTGAAGTCTGTCACCTCATTACTGAGCTTTTCTAATTCTAATTTATGCTGTTATTTAATATCTTGTATCATCTTATTAATGCATTTTAATTAATTTTGGGTTGTGTGCTACTGTTTTGATTTATATTTGAGCATGTTTTTGTGGCATGTTTTCACTGTCTACAAGGATGTTACCCTGGCTTTGTTTCTTTCTTTGTTTTACATCCAAACCTTTACATTTATTCATTTCATATATCCCTGTTGTTCTTATTTTTTATTCCACTCCCAGAAGTTTCTTCTCAGCATGAGAACTTACCTTGGAAAGAAGCCCTAACGGATCACTTTGGAGAGTTCATAGGGCCCAGGGTGCAACAGATACTTTATGCCTTACTGCAGGTCTATTAATTTCACACTCTATTGGATTGGGCAAAATATGTCTCCCTCTCTTTCTGCCTCTTCCCTGCTCACACTCTGTCTGTCTGTCTTTCTCTTTCTCAAAAATAAGTAAAAAAACATTTCAAAATAAATAAATAAATAAATAAGCTTTCTCAATATCTAAATTCCAACAATGAACATTTGACTGACACCTAACTAGGCCACTCTTATACCCTCTGCAGGGTATGGCAGAGTGAATTTGGACATTAAATATAGTATACATAGAGTTTTGGCTTGTGAACACCTACTATGTACCATCTGGACTAAGAAAGCATATTCAGGATTATAGAAAGCTAATTTCCATTTTTTATAAACACTGATTGAGATTAAAGAAGAGAAGCCATGTGAATACAGAAGGCCTGGAAAGAACCACCAATAAGAAGGAAAATAGAATCTCTAGCTCCATCCTGAAAACCCGAATTGAAATCTTCATGATGCACCTACTATCTCTTTGACTGGGAAAGTCATTTATACTAACTGGAAGCTTAGATTTGTTTGTTTGTTTGTTTGTTTGTTTGTTTCTAAAACACTTTCTTTACTTGGCTAGGAATATTGGTGGGGGAGTGTGGAGGGGAGCAAAAATACAGGATTTTACAGAGCTCCTTTGAAATTAGCAAATCACTCATTTAGATTATTTTTGTTACATCTTTTCTAAATATTACTACTGTGGTATTATAAAAACCAATGGTGGATCCTCTTTACCTTAGGGCTATATGCCACTATATATGTATATTTTTTTGAAAAGTGATAAAATGACACCACTGAGACATTTGAAGATTCTCTAACAGAATTTTAATAAACAGCTTAGGTTATTTATTTATTTTTTTAATGCAGCCCTTTGTTGACAACACTGGTAAATTTTGGCTTTTACATTCAGTCTGGCTGAATACCCTTGGGTCAGACAGCCATCTGCCTTGGATGCTTCAGGTATTGTTTGGCTAAGTGTGAGACCAAATGACCTTTGAAACACCTTCCATGATTCTACTACTTCATTAGGAAACAATGTATATCTTTATAAAATTGTACTGTACTATGATCACTATACTTTCCCAGTAAACTCTACACAAAGTCCAAGAATCAGTGAAATGGAGAATCATGACTTTCACATTAGTTTGTATCAGTGATGTAGGAGAAGAGAGAGGGATAGGATAGGTATATGGTGTGCCTATGTCCTGGACTAGAGTAAAACTTTGTATATGGATCAACTGGGGAATAGATTAATAACTCAGAACTTCAACTTTGAAGAATATAGCTTTTGAGAAAAATACAGGGCCATGAGGATGAACCCAGGTGATACAATTGTGTCCTTAAATTTTAAGTCATTTAAGGTCCAGAATCCTTAGGTCTTCAACAGAAATAGACATGTAAGCATCTAAAAATATCTAGACTGGCATTAAGAAAGATTTTCCCATCAAAAATTATCTCTACAGAATGCTCTCTGAAAAAATAAATCATGTAAAATATTAATAATAACAGAAATAAATCATATTAAGTATGTTAAAAAGCATAGCTTGTTATATACCCCTTCTGGAGGGTTGGCAGGATATTAGCATATTAAAAGCACTGAAAAAGACCACAATTTAGAAGCCTATTTATCCATCTATAATCTTTTATTTCCCCGTGACATCGCTCCCTCATTTTATATTTTCGCAAAGCTGTAATACATTGGAGACAAGAAGATATCTGAGGCAAACATAAAATCTTTGAATCTAATGGTATGGACTGAAAGTTGGTGGGGATAGAGGTGTCATGGGTTCATTTGCAGGCTGTAAGCAATCCTAAAAATATTCAAGTGCCTGAAACTGGATAATCATGTGACCAAAAGTACAATTTCCAATTATATTAGTGGATATAGGAAAGAACAAGAACCTCTGCTGCAAATCATGGAAGGGACAGACTTGTTAAACATGAGGAGAAAAGGAGTTCTCACATATGGGAAATAGCACATTGTGATGTTGCAGTGTTCAGAGACCTCTGCAAAGTATGAATGAGTTTGCTTAGAAGAAATGAGCTAGATGAATGTTATTAATAAATGAATATTTGGCTATACAATTATTACTAATTCCCTCTGCCTTTGCCACTCTTGCTATGGAGGTTGAAATCTAAATAGTCACTTTCCTAGCTCACTGACAGCTATGAGTGGCAATGTGATGGAGTAATGACTGGTAAAATGTAAGGGGAAAGTGGAAAACTTGTGAGAAACATCTTGCTGTGCACAAGAGGGAGAAATGTCTGTCTCTCACAAATACTCTCCAGTTCTGCATCCTTTCTTTAAATGAGGCTTGTTACCATGAAGTAAGGAGCAAAAGACAGAACGGTGGTGGAGTCTATGTCCTTGAATAGCTCAATCAATTATAGGCCCTGCTTAACTGTGTACTTTTCTAAGAGAAAACAAACTCTATTTGTCTAAAGTCATTGTTAGTTGAGTTTCCGTTAATTGAAGCCAAGCAAAACCTAATTGGTAAAGTAAACATTCTCCAGAGTATAAATATTAGAAATTCTGTGAACTCTACTATTTCAAAGATAATGCAATTCCTCAATCCTAATAAGGTTATGATGTCACCACGTATTTAATAAATGAGTATTCTATATCCAGCACCATGCTAAGGATATAAAAGAAATACAAGACTGTTTCTGCCTTTTAGAAACTTTCACAGTGACAAGAATGGCAAGATTTAAATACATAAAATACTAAAGCATAAATAGACCATGTGTATATATGTATATATATATATTTTTTTTTCATGTTATAAACTATATATACTACAAAAATTCAGGACAGGGAAGGAACAATGTTGTGTGGATCAAAATGAGAACAAGGAAATCATGGTATTTTTATTCCTTTTATGTAGAATGGTATTGGTATATAGTAGCCATTCAAAGTTTATTAAATTAAAATATGATTTCCAAAGTCTTGAAGAAAGTGTAGGATATGGATGACATGCAAAATGGGAAAGGCATTCCTCTGTGATCTATACATACGTTGGTGCTTGTGTGTATGTGTGTACATATATATGAGAGAGTTAACAATAAACAGTGACCTGAAGAATTGACCCAGTGTGTGCTCAAGAAGGAGGTGTGACTCTGGATGGTCTTAAATGGCAGGTAGAATTAGCTTTTATTTATTTTTATTTTTTTATTTTTTATTTTTTTTACATTTTATTTATTTTTGAGAGGCAGAGAGAGAGAGACAGAGCGTGAACAGGGGAGGGGCAAAGAGAGAAAGAGACAGAATCCAAAGCAGGCTCCAGGCTCTGAGCTAGCGGTCAGCACAGAGCCGGAGGCAGGGCTCAAACCCACAAACCGTGAGATCATGACCTGAGCCGAAGTTGGATGCTCAACCGACTGAGCCACCCAGGTGTCCCTAGAATTAGCTTTACCATGATTTCTTGGGCTAACTGAATGAAATCATGAATGGAGGTTTTTAGCAAGATTAATGTGGTTATAATATGCAAATACATTGGCAAAGGAAAGTCATTTAAGAGATTATTATAGCAAATAAGACATTTAACAATGAATGCTTTTACAGCAGGATTGTAGGAGAATGAATTTATCTGAGGGATGTTATCATAAAAGCACTTTCTCCTCCCTTGCCTTCTCTCCCTCTGACATACCTTCTCTAACCCTGGTTAAATAATTCTTCCCCTATTCAACACCTGCATCTAAGAAAGCATATGTGGTTGAAAAAATATATACAACAATACCAAGTGGACTGATTTTAAATTCATGGCTTCAAATCTCAAGCACGTTGTTAGTACTACTTGGCAATCCTACTAGACTTCCTTAGTCCATTTATACACTCATTCTTCTATACTACTTTTTAAACTTCTCTCTCCTCAATCCCCCAACACCTCATATCCATCTTCACTCACTCTGTCTTAATGGAGGAAATAAAAGCCAACAGAAGACAACCTCCACATCATCCCAGAAGTCTACTGTTCTAACTTCATCTAAGCCCATATACTCTACCTTCCCAACTTTTAATTTTGGATGGACTGTTCCTTCTCTTGTTTCAGTCAACACTTCCTCTTGTGCACTGGGTCAGCCCTATCATGGACTGATAATATACCAGTAAGTGATGAGACAAGTACAGAGATGGAGAATAAATATATAGAAATTTTTATAACAATTTAACAGTTGACTTTGTTGAATCTTACAATTTAAAAATTGATCTTGTATATAATGTGAGTGTGTTTTATTTCATTCTAATGTTGATTTTGTATTGTATTTGACAAAAGTATTGATCTTTGATAAACTGTGGGTGGGGGCTAATTTTTCATCACAAAATAGTTTGAGAAACACTGCATTTTATACTATTCCCTTTGAGGATTTCTTCTTTTTTATGTTTATTTATTTTGAGAGAGAGAGAGAGAGAGAGAACGAGAGCACAAGTCAGGGAGGGGCAGAGAGAGAAGGAGAGAGAGAATCACAGCTCAGCACAGAGCTAGATCCCAGGAACCGTGAGATCATGACATGAGCCAAAATCAAGAGTTGGACTCAGCCACCCAGGCTCCCCTCTCTTTGAGGACTTCTCTCCTGCAATTGTTCCCTCTCTTGGAAGATCAAATTTTTCTTTTAATATATCATTTCCATCATTATTCAAATAAGCTGTATTAGCTCCCATGTTAAAGTAAATTTCCCTGAACAAATCATTCCCCTTCGGCTCCTGTTCTATTTCTCTACTTCTTTTACAGCAAAACTAATTGAAAGAGTTGCCTCTTCTCACTATCTGTCATATACTCTTTCTCTCCTGTCTTTGTACCATTCTGATAAGAGTTATCCACATCAGTACAAAATACCTGATTTGTCACACACACCAGTGATCTTTACTAGCCAAATCCAATGTTTAATTCTTATTCCTGATGTTTCTTAATTTATCATCAGCATTTAGCATAGTTATTCACCCCTCCTTTTGGAATATTTTCTGTGTTTAGTGGAGCAGCATTCTTCTTGTTTTTCTTACCTCACTGGCCACCTCCATGTCTCCTATAATAGATAATTTTTATCTTTCCTTAAATGCCTGGTTGTTTCAGGACTCAGCCCTTGAATTTTTCTAATCTACACCCACTTCCTAGGTGATCTTCTCAAGCTCCATGACTTCGATGACTATCTCTAGCCTGATGAGACCAGTCATGACTTCCTTCTCATTGCTAGATTCCATTGCTCCAGCCTTTCTGAATTCTAAATTTCATATTCATATGTCTAATTGCCTACTCAACCTTCTCTGTTTGAATATCTAGTTGAAATTTCATGCATAAACTATCTAAAATAAGGTGCCTGGGTGACTTAGTCCCTTAAGCATCTGACTTCAGCTCAGGTCATGATCTTGCAGTTCATGAGTTTGAGCCCCGCATCGGGCTTTGTGCTCAGCTCAGAGCCTGGAGCCTGCTTCAGATTCTATGTCTCCCTCTCTCTCTGCCCCTTCCCTGCTCATACTCTGTCTCTAGCTCTCTCGAAAATAAATAAGCATTTAAAAAATGTAAAAAATATCTAAAATAGACTTCTTAATTTTCTCCCCCAACTCTTTCCTCTCCTAGTCTTCCACATCTCAATAAATGTAATCCCATCCTTCCACTTGTGTGGGTTAAAATCTTGGGGATCATCTTCATTCTTCCCCTTTTTGTATACCCTGTATCCAATTTATTGGCAAACCCTGTTGCTTTACCTTCAAATTATAGTTCAAATCTGACCCTTTACTCTACTTATGCTAACCACAGTCTAACCCATCATTTCTCTTCTGGATTTCTTCAGTAACCTCCACATTGGTATTCCTGTTTCCACTTTTGCTCCCCTGTAATCTCTTCACCACGGGGCAACAGTGTTTTTGTTGTTGTTAAAATCCTAGTTTAGGTTAAGTCAGTCCTCTGTTCAGTACCCTCCACTGGTTTCCTTCTTATTCAAATTATTATGCTGGGCCACTGTTCCCCATAAGACTCTCTTATCCCCTCTCACTAGCTTACTTCCTTTCACCCACATAGGTGTCCTGCTCCTCTCTGAACACACTGAGCTCTTTCTTACTTGACAGTCTTTGCACTTACTGTTCCTTCTGTCTGAGTTGCTTCCTCCAATTATATGCAGGTCTTGCTTACTACCTCATCTCATGAGGTCTGAGCTCATTTCTCCTTATCAGGGAGGCGTTTCCTGACTGAGTTTCACAAAATAATGCTAATCCCCTCTGCACCACTCGTTTATTCCTTTATTTTTCTTTACAGCATTTTCCACTCACCTATTAAAATATTATACACGTTTGTTTGTTGTTTGTTTCTCTCCTCTGGAATTATTATGATGGGAATCTTTGTAAAACATATCTTTATTCCTTTAAGTTAGTTGGGTCCATGCTTGGTCCTTTTGCCTGTTGGGCAAACTTGGTCACAAGCTCACATTCCTCTACTCTCCCTCTCCTGTGTTGTTGTCTATGCCTTTTAGAATGACTCCCACCCACCTGCCCTCACATCCCCACTTCTCCTGGAGCATCCATTACACGGGCATTCAGTTTTATAACAGAGCGTGGGACTTGCAGGGCCTCTGCCAAAGCCCTGCTCACCCAAAGTCATTTAGTGAAGGAGTCCATTATGATCCGCACTTGCAGAGCAAAATCCCCCGCGTCAGAGGCAACCCACTCACAGCAGACACACTCTCCTCCTAATGGCATTCTGCTCTGTCTGGCATGCTTCCTGATGGGGACTCTGCCCCCTGGAAGAGCACCAAAGCACATAGAAAAATCCAGTAATGACAACAGCCACAGCAATAAAAAACAAATATTCACAGGATTGCCTGAAGAGAGACAAAAGAAACGGAGCTTTTCAGTGGCTATGATCAGGTTTTCGCCCCTCAGCATGGTGGCATGGCCAGGTCAGGCACCTGACATCCTCTGCTCTCTTGCAGTTTGGCGTGCTGGTTCCTCCAGAAGCCAGGCTTTTATAGAAGCTGACAGTTTTATACACCCAAACTCAAGAATCTTTTCATGTGGGGAAAGAACTTTAAAAAAGGTCTGTCAGTTGAAGGCACCTTGGAAACCTTTCCAATAACTAGTGCAAGGAGACTTCATTTTCAGGATGTAATCACACGACAAAAGATTTTTCTCTTCCTCTTTTCTGTTTGCATCATTGAGTTACCACCTCATTTGGGAAGATAAAGCAGGGACCAAGAGGAAGCAAAGTGTACATTTATTGAGAGTGTAATTAGGACTTCACTCATTCAATGAAAAATATTGTACTAAATCAGTAGAGTCTTTAGGAATAACATATTCCATCAAGTGATGAATTTCAAACTGTTTGTTAAAATAAAAAGCACATTAAAGGGCAAAAAGCATGTTTTATTAAATTATCTTTATATGGAAGAATTTCTAGAACAGGGATAATTCAAGTCACATATTACCCAGCTTATATATTTAAGCAAACAGGAATGCTTTGAGTAGCTATAAATAATGAAAAGCATAAACCTAAATCACAACCTTCTTCCTGAAGCAGCTTTATTTATATGTTTTAACTAAAGGAAAGCTGAGAGAAATTTCACAATAGTCTTCAAGACGATGCAAGCATATTACATACTAAATGTGCTTTATTTCCATGGAGGACAGAATGAAGGAAAGGAATTTCAGTGGTGGAGATTTAGATAAAAGCTAGATGAATTTTCAGAGTGAAGATTATTACACTTGGGGAGAGACTAATAATGAAAGAGGAACCACCTTAGCAGTGGAATTCTAGAAATACTCACAACTTCAAATATTCATCCAGACTTTGAACGTTTGAGCAAGTCATAGAATGTCTCTGTTTTTTCACTCATAAAATGAAGAGGTAGATCCTCACAGATCCTTCTGTCTATAAGGACTTCCTTGCTTGGAAGCAAAGGGCTACACTATTTGAATGGTTGAGGTCTTTCCAGGGATAAGTTTCTTTATAATGAAATCTCATAACTGCAAACAGAAAGCCCCAACCTGTTCTCT
This sequence comes from Cryptoprocta ferox, assembly GCA_028646485.1. Lineage (NCBI taxonomy): Eukaryota > Metazoa > Chordata > Mammalia > Carnivora > Eupleridae > Cryptoprocta > Cryptoprocta ferox. The sequence continues at coordinate 130,928,296 of CM053567.1, read as the reverse complement.
GACACAACAGCTTCAGGGAGAACTTCTGGTTCTTTGTCCTTCTCTTCTGGGGGAAACAGACTTGCTCTGCCTGTGGTTGCTGGCCTGACACCCCATGAAAAGTTTATTTTCCCATCCCCGTGACTGGGAAATGGCATGTGCACTGAGCCCTCAGCAGCACTGAGGAGTTTTGGGGTGTGTGTCTTCAATACTGTGGGAGCTGACGTTCCCATTGCTGTTTCCTAGGAGGAAACAGCAGCTTCTGGCTGCCATATGTTCATATAACACTGCATGCCAACTTGCATGCCATATCATGCCAGCCTGGAAACAAGTATGTTCACCAGGACTACATTAGCATCATTCTACTTGCAATCTAATTAATAATTAGCTGTCTTCCTGCAGCCCTTGAAGACAAATGTGAGAGCAACTTTGTCATGTTTATTAAGAATACACTTATCTTCTTGTTTTTTAATACGGACAATGGAAAAGGGAAATTTCAAAAATCTGTGGAGCATTGGTGAATCTGAGTGAAAGGTTCAAGGAACACTTTGTACTGTAGTTGAAACTTCTTGGGAGTCTATAAATCATTTCAAAATAAAAAGTTAAAAAAATATCTGTGACACAAGCTCAAGCCTGGCCTCCTATGTCAATAGAGTAAGCAATAACTTAGATAGTGTCCATGCAGGCATTTACAAAATCTGCATTACAAAGTCTATGTCAGAAGCTAAAGCTCTGATTCCATCCAGTCTTTTGCAGATCACTTTAGTATGAATGAATGATTCAGAGAGAATTTATGAGAAGATGAGTGATGAAGATCAAGGAGGTCAATCTTTCCTGCTTTATAACTCTGCCCCACATGATCCTTGGGGACAGTTCTTCATTGTGTTCCTAGGACTGGGCTGATGGCTAGTGAAGGCTCTGTGTTTTACTGGAGTACAAATGATTGTGACTGTTTTGCAGATTTGAAAGAAAAACTTAAGTGACTATGTATCTTGGACATCTTTACTTTGAAGACTTCTCAATGTAGTGTCAATTAATTGCATGCAGAATCTTTCATTTCTCCAACTAGAACTATATTTATGAGCAATTAAAGACATTGTGTGTTTTTCTTTATGTAAAAAGGAACATAAACTATACAGCTTTTGTTTCTTCATGCACACTAAACGGTATGATTTCTTGACAGTTTAAGGAAACTTACATCATTGTTAAATAATTGAATATATTTCGGGGAAATATTCCTTTTCATTGAGTTAATACTGGTATTTCACATTGTAAAGTTATTACTAAGAGGGAAATAGCTAGCTGTTTCTTAATTTTGCCACAAAATTGAACTAAAATAAGAGCAGTTTTTATTTAAGTAACATTCAAATGTTAGATTTCTTACTAAAAATGTTGTGACATAGGCTGTATAAATCCTGATATAATAGGCTGATGTGTAAGCAGTAAGTAAGATAAGAAAATACAGTGAGACTGTATTAGAATAATAAATTTTACAAGTAAAAGGTAACTCACAATGTTTTCAGGTTTTTTTTTTTGTTTTGTTTCCAATCTTCTGAGAATTAGGTAGAGGATGTTGTAGGGAGGCTGCAAAGGTGAGCTAGAATCCAGAGCATCTGTGTTCTACCTCAGTGCTCTTTTCCTAACTATTAAACAAATGTAAAGGAACTGAAATAATGCCATATACTTATTAATATATAACTATTCCTCTCTAAAATATATATATATATATATTCCTCACTAAAATATGTATATATATATTCCTCACTAATATATATATTCCTCACTAAACATATATATACATATATATATATCAAATATATATGTGTGTATCTATGCACACACATACATAATATATGCCATAAACACAAATAAGGCTCTATTGTAAAAGTAGTATCTTTGTAAGTAGTAAAAACACTTCTTGAGGCTTCAAAACTTGTACTTCTCCCAATAGCATCTACATATTTATAATTGATGTTGTCAAAGGAGAATTTGTACAGTTTCCCAAACTTGTTGGAATTTTATTAAAAGAACCAAATTTCCTGGAAGGAAGTGATGATTTTATTCTAATTCAAACCAGACTGTTGGATATATATTTAGACAAGAAATGCTAAGTACAGTGATTTTAATTGATATCCTGTGCAATAGCAGACACCTAAAATATCTAATCGCTTATTTTATGGGCAAAGTAGGAGAGTGAACCCCTAACAATGGAGTGAGACATGGACTAGAAAAAAAGAGGAGTAAAATGCATTCTGAGCACTTATCTTTCTTCTCCTCTTTTGGTTTCTTCTAACTAGAAACAACAATGATATTTACTATATGAATTATAATTTCTGAGGGAGGTTTTTCTCTTGTAGGTTGTAACCTCAGTGTTGTGGAAGATGCTAAAGAAGTAACAGATTCATGGGAAGTGGCAGAGGGAGGGCTCTTCCAGTTACCAACTGCTGCATAACATTAAAAAAAAGCATTTTATTAGGCTCACAATTCTATAGGTCAATAATTCAAGGACAGTCTGTCTCCATTACATTTAGAGCCTCTGCTAGGATGGCATGAACAGCTAGAGATAGCTGGGATGGCTGGGATCCTGGAATGCCCCAGTTGCTCATTCTCTCACATATTCGGCACCTGGACTGTGATGGCCGCAACAGCTGGCGGAAGGCTCTTATCACTTTTTCTCCACACAATCCCTCCACATGGCTTCATTACAGCACACAAGTCCCAGGGTAGTGAGGGTTCTTACACGGCACTTGGCTTCCCTCAGAGCAAGAGTTTCAAGATGAGGGAAACAGAAACTGACAATCCTCTTAAAACTTAGGCCCAGGACTGGCAAAGTATCACTTCTGGCATGTTCTATTGGTCAAAGCAATCAGTGGCCGGCCCAGATTCAAAAGACTCCATAGATTGCACCTTTTGATGGGGGGCTGGCATACAAGCACAAGGAAGGGAGGAACTGATAGTGGGCACTGTGGACACAGGCTACCATAAGCCATAAGGCAAAATTTCCATTTATGTAGTTTTATAGTTCTATAGATACTCATGTAGTTTTAACTCATGAAGATGAGGCCCTATGATTTTTATAGATTGAAATCCATGGGTTAAAAAGTATGTATGAGAAGTCCATTTCAGATGTAAATTTAAGAGGAAGCTGGAACACAGTAAGTTATATTGGACTCTGGAATAATCTCCACTGGGGAAAAAAATAGTAGAGACCAATTACCTGACTCACTTTAAACTAGACTGAAAAAAAATATGCTGTTGGGATCAATGTTGCATTGGCAAGGAGGTACTATTGGCCTTTTTAACTCCAAATATCTATGATGTGTTGCAATGTATGTATTCTTTTGTGACCAATAAAACTATGTCATAAAGTTCACTGAACTGTTAACGTTGTCCATTTCGAGGATTATATCCAAGCATGTGACCAGGTTCCCAGGTTGCTACTGAACTGTGTAAGCGATCACCCAATGCAGTTTGTTGGTATGTTAAAGGAAGTTAAGTACATTGCTGCTCTGAACCTCCTCTAAGCACAACTCTTCTTCCTGTTCTGTGAGCAAAAAGTGCAGGAATTCTTTTATCAGGCTATTTGCAAGTCCCTTGCTCCTCCACGTCAGCTGCCCTTGGCTGCAAGATAACCATAAAACATTTACTGCAAAGCCATGAAGAATCCATATGTCCATTTGATGTGTCAGGCCACCAAGAAGCCAGAGCTTGTGGGGTAGCATAAGGATATCTGAAGGTGACACATGCTGTCAGTTGATGAACAGAGATGCAGAAGGGGATTCTGGCAGCCTCTATCTTGGCCTTGACAACTTGTGATGGTGACCAGGTGGGGTGTGTTATCTTAATAGTCTGGAGCTCTTGTGAATTATTTGCTGATAGATGTAAACAGCTGTTATTCTTGGTAATGGAAAGCAATTAGAAACATCTGTACTCTTGGCTATGAGTAATGCCTCCTATCCTCACTGCTCCCAAGTGCCAATTGGAAATAACTACATCATCGAGATGGTGTTGGCAATTCTACACTGCATTATGGGCTGATGATTAGTACTGAGCTGTGAAGAACACGAGGTGAAGTGCGGGAGAAAGAGCCTTTACCTGGGATTTTATGAAGCAGAGGGGAAACACTGTTTTATCTGTGCTACAGAAATTGAGCACTATGGCTTTGGAAAAGGCACATTTGCATAGATCTCAGAGCTATCTCAGTATAAAAAGTTACCAGTTCCTAAGAGAAACTATGTTGATTTGTTCATTGACAAGTCTAATCTAGTGACTAAACACTGGCTATAGAAGTTGGGACTGCCCAGGTTTGCATCCCAGCTCTGCTACTTGTATGACTTTGGGCAAATTGCTTAACTTCTTTTAGCTTTAGTTTCCTCATCTATAAAATGGATAGCACGGCTATGAGAATCAAACGAATTTGTATATGAAAAGTACTTACTTAGAACAATGCATGGCAAATAATAAGTACCCAGACAATCTTAGCTATTGTTACTAAAGATCTCCTGTGTATTTGGCCCTGCTAGGCTGTGGATGTAGCCCGAGGAACACATTCAAGGTGATGTGATACTCTCATGGTGATCATACTTAGTGTAACGTTCATAATAGCATCTAATCTACAGCCAAGTACATACAAGACACTTAACACAGTTTCTCTTTTCTTTTACTTTCCAGGGAAAGACTTAATGTTAGTTTCCCAAAGACTGAAAACTAAGACAGACGATGGTTTCTAGATACTATTACTGGTCTAGTTGTTAATGGCTTGGAAGAAATATGAATCTTTACATGGATATTTTCAGAGTAGACAATAATTAGAAGAATTTTGTTGTTAGATTTGTTAAGTAATTATATTCTAATAGTTACTCTCTCCTCCCAGAGATTGCTATAGATTTTTTTTCTTTCTGATACTCATTAATTACACCGTACATACACATTGCCAAATTGAAATACACTGCTATCTATATGCCTCATCATTTGGAAAGAATAGAGATCAAATTCTTTCTCTGGATGCAGTTCACACAGTGTATAGTTTCATGATGGAGATTTCTGATGAAGACATGTTTGTCATAGGGAAAGGTGAAGAATTTGAGTGAATTCTCTCATAAGAAAGGGAAAAATTGAGGCATTTTTTCCCCTACAAGTTGTGTATCATTTTAGGAGTGATAGACTAACAGACAGAGACTTTGTCATAGGGTAAGACAATATTTTCACTCATTTAGTCAATCAATATATAATCAGCTCTTTTCTTTTCATATATATGTATAATATATATATATGGAAATATATATAATATGTATATGGAAACATATATATTACATATGTGGATTATATGTATAATATATGGAAATATATATATGGGAATATTATATGTATGGAAATATATATTATACATGGAAATATATATGGAAATATATATGGAAAATGATTAAGAATAGGAACATAGACCTTATGTACATATTAGGAAAGTGAGTAAGAATAGGACATAGACTTTGCAAGTTTACACTGATTTTTATGTACATTCTATTGATTTTGAACTTATATTTGATGTTTGTGTAAAGCTAGTAGATTATCCTGAAATCTAAGTGTGCACTCAAAATCTGGAATTATGAAAAATAGAGTGGGGTACTAGTTTACTATGGACAAGGGAAAAAATCAGATCCTTGAAAACTAGTGGAAAGAATTGAAAGTGTTTCTCACTCAAAATGAGATCCTCAAAGTTAGGTGAGTTAGGACTTACCAGGATATGCTGTAAGCAACATGCTAAATTTACAGTGAGTCTGGCATTCTGTTGGGTACTAACAAATGCTTATTTGTTTAACTATGTTCAAGTACTTTAGAGTTTAGAAGGAGGAGACCTTAATCAAACCAATGCTAAGTCACCTTGACAATGCATTTGATATTTTAAAAGGATTAGAATATTTTAATGCTTTTTTTCTTCTGTTGCTAAAATTCTTTACATGTCTTATACAATTGTTCACATAAAGGGAAGGCATGGACTATGCTATTCCCATTTGTCAACTACAGAAACTGAGACTTAGAGCATCTAATCCATTTTCTAACAATTTAAACAAAGATGACTTTCAGTCATCTGATTCCTACTTGGAAATCTTGCTCCTATGATCTTGTTCTCGTTTTCAAGGAGAATGCATTTAAAATCCAAAGATTGGGGCATCTGGGTGACTCAGTTGGTTAAGCATCCAGCATCTGACTCTTGGTTTCAGCTCAGGTCATGATCTCATGGTTTTGAGATCAGGGCCTGATCTTTCTCTCTCTCTCAAGGCACCTGAATGGTTTGGTTGGTTGAGCTTCAGACTCTTGATTTTGGCTCAGGTCACTATCTCTCAATTCATGAGTTCACACCCCATTGGCTCTGCACTGAGAGTGTGGGGCCTGCTTGGAATTCTCTCTTTGCCCCTTCCCTGCTCATGCTCTCTCTCTCTTTCTCAAAATAAATAAACTTAAAAAAAAAAAGATTCTCTCTTCCTCTCCTTCTGCCCCTACCCTACATATGTGCAATCACATGTGTGCTCTCTCTCTCAAAAAGCAAGCAAGGAAGGAAGGAAGGAAGGAAGAAAGAGAGAGAGAGAGAGAAAAGGAAGAAAAGAAAGAAAAAAAATGCAAAGGGTCGACTAGAAAAGACAGTAAAAGTCAATGGAGACTGGTGAGTCCTCAAAAACATATCTGTACCATCATGAAGAAAGATAGGCATATGATACCCTATGTGTAGCTGAAAATGAACTCTGGCTCAGGAAGTATCCTGGAGTTATTTATTTACAAACTTCTTTAGAAAAAAATTGGCTGGTAGAAGCTTCCAAGTATCTTTAGTTTCCATTTCTTGGGCTCCCATTACTATCTTCCCTACCAACCTCAATGTCATCCAATTAACCAGTTCCAGGGCTTCACATTTTTCTTTGCCTCTTTCTCCTCTCCACTGCCTTATTTCATGCCTTCTTGTCTCCCGCTTGGACTCTTACAGTAACCCTGTTCCTATTCTTGTCCCTTCAAATTCATTTTCCACTCAGTTGCCAGTGATCTAGCCAATGAACATTTGATCATGCTGTATTATTTCTTAAACCCATTCTATTAGTTCACATTGCCAAAAGAAGAAGGTTTAAGTTTCCTAACATGCCATACAATGCCCTGAATTACCTGGTTTCTACTTCTTCAATCCCATCTCTCACGTCTCTACTTTGAAATTTGTTCTTGAAACTGCTTATAATCACCTTGCATGTATGCCATTATTCATACTGTTCTCTTTGTTGGCAATACCCTGTTCATATTTCTTTGCCTTAAAAACTCCTACATACACTTAGTATACCTTTCCAGAGTTATCTCTGCCAAGAAGCTCTCTGGACCACTCAGGGCATAATAGTTGCATTTTCCCTGTGCTGTTTCTTGGGCTTATCTCTCCCATTAATATCTCATTGTTTTTTAATTTATCTGTTTGAGGTCTAGACTGTGAGATACTTGAAAGCTGAAAAATGCATCTTACTGATATTTGCACAGTTAACATTCTTTATAGTGGATTCTCTATAAATACTTGTTCAATGATTAAAATACCAATGATTGTTATAATAGTATTATTGGTGACTTACCATGTGCTAGGCACTGACCTAAGTACTTTGCAAGAATTTTCTTACTTAATTCTCCTACCTAATAAGATATATGTACTACATTTATTCTCATTTAACAGTTGAGAAACCAAGACTTAGAGTGAATACATAACTGGCTTTAAGTAACACAGTTGCTGAGTGGTGAAGCCAGGGTTGTAATGCAGGTCTAACTGGGTTTCTTAAGTGTTCTTTTGAACTAAACTAAAATTTGCCTAAATCCTGGGTTCTCAAGTTAGCCCTCCAATTTGCCTGCTATATAACCTGGGAATTAAGACTCCTCCAATTTTATTTCCTCACCTAGAAAGGGGAACAATAATGTCTTCTCTGAGTAAACAAAATGGTTGCTATTGTCCCAGTTAGCTCAATGTCCCTAATCCTTTTGCACCCATGCGCAAAGCTAGAAGGGCCCTGTAAACTGCTCCTGCCTCTCAGTTCCAAGATCTCACAAAACCTCTCCTGACTTTACCTTTCATTGCCTACTCCATTTGGACTTGATGCTATAGATTCTTCTGGAAGTTGCTGAGCCTACTTCCAGGATGCTCTTGTGTATCTCTTATCCATTCACTCTTTCAACAAATCTGTATCAAGTACTTGCTATCCACCAGACACTGTTGTAGGAATTTAGGGCACATCAAAGAACAAAAAGTAAAAATCTCTGATCTTGAGGAGTATACATTTTAGTGGGAGTTTCAGAAAATAAAGAGCAACACTGTAACTAAATTAATTGTATAGTAGATTAGAAAGTGATTTGTGATTATCTCAACTCCGAGTCTTCACTTTGCTATGATGCCCAGTCTTGGCTCTGAGGACCCAGTGTTGGCCCGAGCTTCTGAGCCTCTCTGTATGCCTGAGATAAATAAATGGATAAATGTTGGATAAATGACATTAACAAATGAGTAAATAAATGTGAAAATGTGTTGTAAACCTGCTTTATATCTAATCATCTCAGAATCACATTGTTCCTAAGGGGTTAGCCAGCAAGGTCTCAGAGGAGATAACCTAGGATTTATCAGATAAAAATAAACACCCCTGGGGTACCTGGGTGGCTCAGTCGATTGAGCGTCTAACTTCAACTCAGGTCATGATCTTGCAGTTCATGAGTTCAAGCCTCACAGTGGGCTCTCCTCTGTCAGCCTGTCAGCACAGAGCCCGCTTTGGATCCTCTGTTCACCTCTCTCTGCCCCTCTCCTGCTTGCACTCTCCCCAAAATAAATATTTGTTTTAAAAAAGAAAACACCCCTGGCTTTCCACTCTAAACCAGCTCCCTGGTGGTATTGGATGGGAGATGCAGGTGCAGTTGAAGAAGAGAACAGACATCATAAACATTGTTCTGGGAGATATGTTCATTTCCTGTCAGACAACCAGTATGAGCAATCCATGGGCCTTTTTCAATCTGGGATAAACTAAGAGAAGTTCAAATGGTATAATAGAACCTACAAGTGAGTATTCTCTTGTTGGGGGGGGGGGGAGAACATTTAAACGAAATATACAAATTACAGTGCAAGAAGGCAATGCTAAGTGCCAGATGTCAGGTATAAATAACTCCTGTAGAAGCTCCCAGAAAGAAGTAATGGTTAAATTCTGGGGCAGCTTGTGAAGGCTCCAGGGAGGCAGTTTGCTTGACCTGTACTTAAAAAGAGGCCAATACTTAGCAAGTGAAATGACAGGCAAAGAAAGCTGGGGAGAAAAAAATGGGCAACTAAGTTGAAGAAAGAATCTTGGACTTGGGGCTCCATTTATTTCTAAATTTCAACTATCGATTTTATTTTGAGTTATCCTTCCTCCTCTAGATACTATGCCTTCCCCTAGACAAGGGATGGACATGCATCCCAGGTCATCTTAGTTATGTTATTTCCCTGGGCTTTGCCCTTTGAGAAGAAAAATGACAAAAGGGTGAAAGTTGTTACCACTGACTCTAGGTTAGGACCCTTAAGACATTAGCTTTAGTTTCTAGAACTTAAGACCTACCTTGATTCTTATTCTTTCTGAGTCTTTTTTTTCCTTTCCAGATTTTCTTTGGATTCTGTAAAATTTTCTGTGTGCTTTTGATAAATTTATTTATTCTATTAAGGTTTTCCAGGGTCAGTTTCTATTTCTTGAAATTGGGGAACCCTAACTGATAAATGGCTTTAGGAGACTCTGAAGACTTTGAGGGAAAAGGTAGTATATTTAACTTATGTATATATCCAGCAACAATTCTGGGTCCATTACATGTGCTTAGTAGATTTTAGCTGAAATAAACATGTGCACCTGGCCTGGACTGAATGAAGTGTTCATATGCTGGAATGAAGGAAGTTAATTAATATAAAGAGAGATATAGGTACTATATCAAGGAAGGCCTGAAGGACAAATCAGATTCTTAATTATTTGAGAATTGAGAGGACTTGAATGGTTTTTATCCAGAGTTGCAGGATGGGATGGGTAAGGCAGTGATGTAGGTAAAGCAGTGTTTTAGAAAGATTAATTGGACATGCAGGGAAGAAACTAACACTCATCAGTGCTTTCTAGGCTATGGCCCAAATGGTTACCATGGATTACCATGAAAATTAACCAATTCCTCACAACAGTCTATGAGATGGGTACCCATTGTACAGACGAAGAAACAGAGTCACAGACTGGCCAAATAATTTACCCAAGGTCAAACATTGCCTAAGTGGTAGAGTTGGACTGGCATGTAGTTCATTCTGACTGAAGAGTCTGTGCTTTAACCATTACATCATTCTGCCTCCATAGTATGGCTATGTGGATGGGGAGAAGAAAGAGTTTTCAAGGAGATAGTAAAGAATCCAGGTAATAAGAATCTGGGCTAGAGTGGTAGCTGTAGGAATAAAGAGTTGTCAGGACTTGGCCTCACTGGATGTGGGTGGATATTTGGGAAAAATCTGGGGCCAAAATTAATTAGTAATTTATCTATTTATTCCATAAACACTTGTGGAACACCTACCAAATGTCATGCACTATTTTATCCGCACTATGATGCCACAGTGAGCAAGGTAGGCAAGTTCTTTGTTGTCATAGAGGTCACATTCTACTGAGAGGGAACTGACCATAAACAAATACTTGAGAAAATCAGGTACCAATAAATGCTATGATGAAAATAAAAGAGTGAAGTGGTAGAAAGGGAAAGGATCTCTGAAGAATTGACATGTACATAGAGATCTGAATGATGGGAAGGAACCAACCATCTAAAGATCTGGGGCATGTGTCCTGACAGAGAGACCAGCAAGTACAAAAGCCCCAAAGAAAGAAGGATCTGGGCATCTGGACATGCTTGAAGAACCCAAGTAAGGCAAATGTGTCTGGGGTATAGTGAGCCAAGAGTATAAAGAGATGAAGACACAGCAATGAACAGAGTCTGCTTTCTATAGGGCATTGGATGCCAGCAACAGGGGTTTTAATTTGGAAGGTTTAAATAGAGCAATTACGTGATACAAATTCTGTTTCAAAGAAAGTTACTGGTTAGTGTGTGAAAAAGGAATAGTAATATAAAATAAAGGAGAAGGCAAGCACCATGTTAGGAGACCATAGCAGTGGTCCACTTTGTCGTGACGGAGGCAGAATTGACAAAAGTTACTGATGGATTAGCCATAGGAAGGAGAGGAAAGGAAACGATTTCCAAATATTTGCTTGAGCAACCAGGTTGATTGTGGTACTTTGTATTGACAAGTTAAAACACAGGGGAAAGCAGGTTTTGCAGGTCTTCGAAGTTTTGTTTAGGGTATGTTAATGAGATGCATATTAGAAGTTCAAGTGGAAATATCAAGAAGCCAATTGAATCTAAAAGCCAATTTGGAGCAAAGTTCAAGGCTAGAAAATTAAAACTCAGAATCACTGGAAATATGGATATTCTTTAGAAGTATGGGATTGGAAGAAATCACCTAGTGAAAAGGTATAGATAAAAAAGAGAAAGAGCCCCAGATCCATACTAAGGAGACTGCAAAGGAATGGCTAGTAAGGACAGAGGAAAAGCCAGCAGTGAAGTTTCTTGAAGCCAAAAACAGAAAGGCTTTCCAGGAGGACAGAATGGTCCAATGCTGTTAAGAAGTCTGTAAAGATAAGAACAGAAATGTTACTATTGAATGTGAAAACAGGAAAATCATTGGTGATGTTAATGTGCAATCTCAGTGGATGGTGAGTCAGAAAGCCCAATGAAAGGAATGAGGAAGCAACAGAAGGTGATGCAATAGAGACAGGGAGTATATAAACAACTTTTTCAAGAAATTTTGCTGTGAATGGGGGTAATATAATGGGTAGTTATATATTTTTTTAATGCACAAAACTGAAAGTTCTTTATATGTTAATGAAAACGGTGAGTGGAGAAGGGGAAGTTGATAATGCAGTATAAAGAGAGTCCTATTTACAAGAAAAAAGTTTTTAAGGATCCGGAAGCTAATGTGTTTAGGGTGCAGTGAAGATTTGACTTTTGAGAGGAGGGGACTGTCTTCCATTAAAACAGACAGGAAGGCAGAAATTACAGTTAGAGGTTCAGGTAAACTGGTAGATTTCTTTCTGGGAAGATGATGGAATTTCTGTCTCATAGCTTTTATTTTAATCAGAAAAGCTGAGGCAAGATTTCAAGTTGGGGTAGCTTGGAAAATGACAGAACAAATCACATGCTCACAAAGAGAAAATCACCATGGGTGTATGGAGACTTCACAGGGTATATAGAGATGAACAGAGGGCTGAGAAGTGAATAGTCACTTCATCTGTCTCCGTTAAAAGTGCCCTCACTGGCTATGCATATCTTTCACGAGGTGGAGGTTGGGGAAGGGGGAAAACATAATTTTGCAAATTCCTAAAAAGGAATTTTTACTATCAATACTCAAAAATTGCTCATCGTGATATATTTCACCCCTTTATGGAAATGAGGGAGAATAGAAATATATATGTCTCATATAAATCTCAGTTATGTTCATTGGAATTATATTTTTTACTTACCTGTTGTTAAAAAAATTCAATGGAGTAAATTTGAATATCTAATTGGCTTCATCAAATAATTCATGAATCAGTCAGCATCCCATCTAGCAAGTAGAAGGGAACTCCAGAGGGCTCCAGAAAGGGAAACATTTTTAAAGGAAGGACAAAGAAGTCATAAACAGAAAGAAAGAGTTGTTTCAGGTGCAGTCACCTTCATTTGGGTTTTAGTGGGTACATTACCTCATCTTCCTTTTCAGGATGAAGAAAGCTCATGTGGTAGATTACCTTATTGGTGCTGATGAGAAAATTCCCGAAATGATTGGTTAAGATTACCTTTCTGGGTGGTTGAAACTGAGTTAGGTTAAGTATTAAGTTGTGGCTTACTGATTTGAGATCTTAACCTAAAGGACACCATTTCAGGCCTATGGTTTTCTTTTTAACACTGTACACCCCCATTAACTGCTACAGAGCCCAGGGCCCTAATAAATATTTGTTGAATGAACAAATGAAGTGATTTGAAGAACTTGGAAAGCAAGGAATTACATATTTTCTAGGACAGGTGCAATAGTACATAAAAGAAAGCTTTTATAAATGTAATGCTTTATCTCTAAATTTGAAAATAAAAGAGTTCAGTTGAGAGGGAGCAGAGCTAAGGTAGAAACTCTTAGGAAATGTAACTCAACTTTCATTTGGTTCTAGAAATTACTAATCAGAGTAATTTAAAAGGCTCTAGAGAAAGTTGTGATCCTAGATTATAATTTGAGCCCCCATTCTGACAGCAGTGTCCCACCAAAGTCACCACCAAACCATGGGTCTTGAGGAATGAAAGAAAGGGAATATGAATTACTATAATGAAGCATTATTACCAAAGTATCCTTCTATTTAGTTTGTAAATAGAATCCTGACTGTCAAAGAGCATCTTCTGTGGCAGGGCATAAATTCTGATATCCCTGCCTATCAATCAAGTCTGGTTCAAGAGTATTAGGTTTATTATGTGGGGGAAAAAAACCCTGCAGTTAATCATCATTGGTAACAACATCTAACAATAGATTCTAGTTATTGTATTTTCTTAAAGAATGGTGAATGCCTTTAAGATTGTGCAAGTTGAATATTAACATATAGGTTGGGAGGTAGGTGACTAGTTTAATAAATTCTTCAAAAGGGTGTTTGTAGATTTTTTGGTAGAGTGCATTTAAAATCAGTTGGATATTACATGGATAGCTTTTGCAGAGTTGGACAGAACCAGTAGATGGTGGTCTTAAGTTGCAAGTTGCATTTACAGTAACACCTGTCAGCATGTGAAATAACTACTGCTTTCCACAAAACGTCAAAATTCACTTTCCCATTTATTGGATGTGGTAAATTGGAAGACAGTCACATAAGAGAGCATTCTGAGATGACATGTTAACTGTTACTTTTCCAAATTTTTTTTAAAAATCATAGGAAAATCATAACACACCACTTAAAATCATGCAATTCTTGTATCAGAATGTGATATAAATGGCTTTATCCATTGTTTATATTTTTTTCAATAATGAAAGAAATTTTTAATTTCTTAATTGGATTGCTCTCTTTTGGAATTCTGGAAAACCAAGACCATCTCTAAGCTGGAATACCTAAATAAGATATCCACTTAACATTCTCTATTGTTACATGCACTTTAGAGATTCAGTTGCAAGAGTATTACAATACCTTGTAATTATGCAGACTGAGTAGAATTAAAGACTTTGGAAATTAATTTTGAGTTGAAATATTAAATTAAGTAGAATGGTTTATCATAATGGCATAATTTAAAACTAACTAAAAATAGCATTAATAATAATCATGATCACTCTCCTTTCATTAAAAGAAGAGATTTAGCACTAAATTATTAAATGATCAAATTTATGGTGCCCAAGTTAGTAAAGATTTTGTAGTAGTGTAAATCATGCTACATGATTTCTGTCCAATGACTATAGCAAATTAGTCACTATAGTAAATTTTACAGGGTGTTAATAATACAAACACTTCAGTGTTGGAAGCTTTGGTAGAATGTACTATATACATACTTGGGCATTAAAGTATTCCTTTTTTTTTTTTTTTTTTGTCTTTCTCCCAGCCGTGTATTATCTAACTGCCATGGGTAGTAGCAGGGATGGACAATTACACCTTGAACAAGGGAAAAGAGTAAGCTTTTTATTTTTATAAGCCAGAGATTTATGATAAGTGATTTCTTCTTCTCAACATTAACCTTTGGCCTCCTTCTATTCAACAGTCTTCTGATTTTACTCTGAAATTGTACTGTCTGTGTTCTAAGCAGAACATATGTTGCTCATTTTCTTTAATGATTCTGAGATCAACTCAATTTTACTCTACAAACCAAAACAAAAAAAAGGCAAGAAATGATTGCTTTTCAGCTTATTTAATATCATCCTAATATATATACATGATTTCCCCCCATAACTGATTTAGCTCTACCATATATGAACTGTAAAATGGGTAAGCAACCTAAAATAGAAAGCAAATACACATCAACCTCTTGAGTGAGGAGAGGGGGTTGGTGACAACATAAAGGCAGATTTGCTTTGTTTTATGTGTTTCTTAAGGAAAGATTTTATAGATGTTCTAAGGTACACCTATGCTATAGATTTGTCTGTAGTTAATACCTTTAAATGTTTTGTTCCATAGCCATGGATATGGTTTTTGAGATCTGATTTATATTTTGGAAAGTTATCAGATCTGAGAATCTCAAAAGTCATGTAATATTGCAATGGATTGGTACATGTTTAAAAATGTTGTGAATCGCCCTAATCACTCCTTAGAACTTTAGAACTTTGTCTTTCATAGTCTAAATATCAATGTCTGTGACAGTTTTATACTACAAAGACTATATGTTACATACGTGTTAATACATAATGCAACTTTTAGAAAATTGTGGGGAAATAAGTCACCTTACCAACCAAATTTACCATTGTGGATTAACTTCTGAGAATGTTAGAATTATCTTGGACCAAGAATGCTCATTTAGAACAAACCAGTTACTTGTTACTTTTCTTTTACTTAGTAACATTTTGACCACTAGTTTATCCTGTGCCTTTAGCATTGCCCAAATTATTTTGGCAAAAGAGAATATGTATTGCAGTGGGAAATTCTCATTAAAAACATGGATTGAAGATGGTATGGGGCAAAACCCAGGTAGTGCATTCTCCCTTACAGAGCTTTGGGATGTCATAAACAAGAGGCTAGTTACTAATGATCACACATTCATTTATTTAGCATGTTCACTGTAGTTTATAGAGCGGTGGGTGAATAAGATCAACACAGTTGGTATATCTATAGTATCAAAGTCACTATAGCTTAAGATAATTTTCTTTTCTTTTTTTTTTATTACTGTGTTATTTATTTATTTATTTATT